>CM033746.1:8781378-9135045 GCA_019671005.1 Hibiscus mutabilis | reverse complement strand
AATTTTCGTAGCATTTGTGGGAACTAACTCTCGATCCTATGCTTTAAATCTCATCATCAATCATTTTTAAAGTAATGCAAAATGCAATTTACTTGTGAATGATTGTTTGAAAAGATAACAATCATTTGAAAATCACAATTTGGAGGATACCAAACATTGTTTGGGACAAATGGTAAACATCATCTCTTTTTTTAAATACCAAACATTTAAAAAAAATTAATGTTTGGAGAATGGTAAACAAAATTTGAAGTGTATTGCCAAACATTTTTAAAAACTAATGTTTGGGGAAATGGTAAACATCAAAACTTTGGGAGAAAATGTCAAACCTTTTTAAAACATGTTTGCCCCAAAATATCAAACACCATAGCAGCGTCTACTTCAAGTTGCGGAGATCAACTCTAATGAAGCGCATGTTTAGAAGATCTTGACCATTGTGGAGATATACGCAAATGTAGTTTCTTCTGGTCTAATAGGCTTTTGAGAGGAACAACTCTACCTAGTTTCTACCCCGTTTAAGGTGGCTCTCTTAATCTCACTATCTCACCATGCCCCATCCTTCCCTCATTTGGGTGTCGATCAAGCACTTCGAAGTTTGACGTTCCTTGAAGCAAAGTTAACCCTTATAGGCGGAATGAAATCTGAAGACATTCTTATTCAACTTGGATATCCATGGATGACCATAATGGTCTTTGGGGGCTTGTAATGTAGGCCTTTGGTTTATGGTTAAGTGAAACAGCATTTCTGTACTTGTGTAACTTGGATATGTCCATTATTCCTTCCCTTTTTGGATCACTCTAAACTGCCCGTTTTCGGGTTTTCACCCTAGAGTTCATTTCCTTTCTTTTTACTGTAGGCTGCCTTGCATTACGGCTCTATCTTGATGTTCATTTTCTGTTCAATAATGTTTGATCCTCAATACTCCTCAAACGAGATTTCTTGAATGAAGGACTATGAATACATTTAAGGAATTCTTGTGATTGGCATATCCATATGAAATATTATTCTTTCTTTCTTCTTTTCTCTTTTTCTTTTTCTTTTTCACTTTTTCTCTTGGATCGCTCTGAGGCTGCCATTTTTAGTTTTCACCCTATAGGTCACTTCCTTCTTACAGTACCTTGATCGGTGTGTTTTTAGTTGGATATTGATGCCCGTGAGCTCAGGCGGACTACTCTTTTTCTTCATTTTGAGATCACTCTAGACTGCCCATTTTTGGGTTTTTCACTCTAGAGTCATTTCCTTTTTTCGAAATTGGCAATCTTGGGCGACTTGTCTTGACTTGGCTTCAATTCGAGCTTCTATACTAATTTTCAAAACGATATTTACTTGAAATATAGATTCCTTGTGTCTCTTGCTCATAGTTGAAGTCTCGTTCTTGTATTGTTTGATCATGTGTGAAGCATATACAATATTCTTTCTTTCTTTTCTTTTTCCCTTTTTTTTTTTTTTTTTCTTTTTCTTTTCTTTTTTTATTTCTCTCATTTTCTTCTTCTTTTTTTTTTATTTTTTTTTTTTTTTTTTTTTTTTTCTTTTATTTTCTCTTTTTTTTTTTGCCCATTTTGGGCATTGAATCTCTTTCTTCTTATTGAGTCTATGAATGTATCCTCAAATCAACACGTACCTATCTTTGGTATTGATGCTATCTTCCTCTCGAGTTAATTGCCTCTCTGCAGCTCTTGATATTTACTCGATCTGGATTGCTTGCCCTTCCGGTGCCATTTCTTTTCTTTTTTTTTTGGTTTTTAGTTTGGACATATCCATGTTTTCAACCACTTTCTTGATGATTTTACGATCTTCGTATCCAATCTGTATGGTCTCATCTACAAATAAACGGTACAATTTGTCGTCACATTCACAAATGTCTGAGAAAGCCTTCAGGGGGTAGAGGTTTAGGGTCAACTCTCGTTTCAAGGACCTTAAACGACAAGCGCTTGAGAAGATAAATTCCTAAAATGGGAACTGCCCATTGTCTAAGCGCTTGCTTTGTTCCTCTGTTGGCCTAAGTAAACTAGCGGATACTCGCATTTACAATATCCCACAACATTCAATCTCTTCTAAATATATGCAACTTAGAGTTGATCTTTGGATCTGAAGCAAATGTACTGTTGCATTCAAAATTTGAGGACCTAGTATAGAAATGATATATACATATGTCCATTCAAAAATGCGTGTATATGCATATGGGAGGACAAAAACTACCCTATAAAAATAAAATGTTTAAAGAATCAAGAATGTAAAAATGCTTTCTAAATGAAAATGTGATTTTTAATTCTAAAAATATCTGTTTTTGAGTTTTTTTCTCTTCTTTTTTTTTTTTTTCAAAGCATTGAGCATTTATTTTTGAACTAATGGGAGAACCATAGGGACCTCGGACTACCTCCAGAGTACTAACTCGTTCGGTCCTTTGTAGTGTAGGCTTGTGCCACTTCTTTTGTTTTCCTTGTTGGATCAATTCTTGTCATAACTCCTCGTCAACCAACTTCTTGATTTCTTCTATTAACAACCTCAAATTTCTTGGTGCGGCCCGAGTGCCTTAATGTAGGACTCACATGCCTTTGTATGGATTAAAAGCGTGGCGAGAAGAAGCTGGCGTAATCTTTATCGGCCGGAGGTAAGGTACTAACCCTTGATCGGATAAAGCCATATGTCAGAGATAGAATACTCGAATATCTCTAAATATTTACTTGTTCGAGAATTTTCTCGGTGATTGAGAGGAATACATGCATCTGTCTTCTTCTTTTACGGCCCGCAAACCACGAAAGTGGTACCCATTTATCTCTTTCTTTCATTCTGCTCCTAGGCATGTTTGGTTCGTTGAATTAAGACTCAATTTTCCTTCTTGGATCATGTATTCTACAAAGTCATCACATTTGCCCATCAATTTCCCGAGCATCTTATGAAAGATGGCTTGAGACATGGAAGTCATTTTCCTCTTGACAATGAGAGGCTGCACTTGGGCGGCTAACCTCTGCCATCTCAAAGCACATTCCTTGAAACTCTTATCGGGTTTCATCCTCGTAACACAGGAATCTTTGACTTGGTCTTGGGTCCAAAGCATATCATATCACGGTAGGTCTTGTTAGGCTGTTGGGAAGTAGTGGATCGGTAATTTTTCAATGCACCCTCCATCTTTTTGCGAGAATATGGTCGAGTAAATCTTGGGGCATCTTGTTCCGTTATTATGTGCAAATCAGGAATCTTTGGAATCTGGAGGAGCGGCCAAACGGGGTTTCAAGCGAGTTTTCTTGCATCGAAGGCATCAAACTTCTTCTTTTTCTTTTCTCCTCTCGAACCCATCTTTTAAGCTGCTCGAATCTTGGTTTTTGAGTGTCTTCAATTCTTTTATCCATGATAAAACCCTAATTGGTCTTTGAATTACTCCTCATAAAGTTTATGCCATGTAATAATAATGCAAGGTAATGATAATGTAATGTAAAACATGCGAGATTGTGCTAAGCAATGCAATGCAATCCTAAAATATAAACATGAATGCAATAAGGTATTGATTCAAAAGTGATCCCATAGACGGCGTTCATTGAGGCCAAAAGGTTTCATTATATCGGATATTAGATATTACGATTCTTGATAAACGGTGCCCACTTTCTTAACTTCATCCGATAGTCGGTCGAGCTTGCCTCTGTAGTCAACACTTGGTCCATGTTCTAACAAAGCACGCCACCTTGTTGAGCCGCCTTACCTGCTTTCGAGTAATATCGATCTTGGTCTTCATCTATCCCTACTTAGTATTTCGTAGCTTAGGGTTGCCTTTTTCCAAGCTGAAGAGTGTTGGATTGTCATTGCTCATGTAAATAAACTTGTTTCCATAACTCTTGTTAATGGATAAGTTGATACATAGCTCATCTCTGGAGGCTATCGTACCTATTCCCAATTCCCTCAAACTTACGATAACAGACTGACTTGATTCTCGGTTGACTAGTTTATCTTCTTCCAATATTCCGAGTCGTCTTTCAAGCTGGACAATACCGTTCATCTATTCTTTAAAGGTGACCCAATCGATATACTTAAACACTTTCGGGAAAGCTTACGGTGATCATTACGCAAATTCAATTTTATCCAAGTTATCTCTCTCTTATACAGAGCTGGCTGAATTGAAAGAATATCCCTCTCTAGGATGCCCCTATCTCCGATCTTCAAATTTAACTTCGCAGGTGACCCACCCGGCATTACTTGAACTTTGTCACGGATATCGATTCCTCCTCAACTTTGCCCCGTGGTGATTTGTTAGCTCACTATAGGGTGGGGAACTCCGTCTTGAAACCTAAAATCCTTATCGTGATAAGATCTTGAACTCATTCCTCGGGGGCCTGCAATCCTCAATACCGTGACCCAAACTTCCTAAGCGGTAGCGCCTCTAGCACGTGTGTCGTAATCTCTCGGATAAGACGATCTCTTCGCTAGAACTTCACCGAGGTAATAAGGCTCTTGTCGATAAACATTAGGAGTAGTTCGATTGTACCTCACAAGAATCGAGATATACTTATTTTCATTACTTGCTTCTCAAGTTTCTTACGGACCCGAACTCTATTTTTGAAAGCCCGACTCAAGCATATCTTCCTTTGTTTATTGATTGGATCACAAAAATGGTTCAATTTGTCGTATTTGGCTGACTTGGAGGTAGAATTCGGACTATCCGCTCTCTATTCGATCCTTAATCGGTTCTTATTTCGGTTTGATGGATCGCACCTTTAAATCAAAGTATTCATCGATTCATCACGTCTTCCCTCTGCTTCTTTCAACTCTTACACTTTACTTTGCTCATTACGATCACCGTGTCTCACTTACAGTATCGACCTAAAGTCTTGAATGGTTCATCTTCTATTGTCTCGATCTTGTTACGGGACAAAACCCCAGATCCGTGCCCTCTAATATCGACCCGAGGCGACCCTTTGCCAATTATGAATGATTTACGAGATTTGAGAACCACCGGGAATCAACCACCCTATAAATGCGAGAATGCATGCAAATCGATGTTGATTCTTGAGCAGTCTTTGAAAAACTTTCAATAGAAAAATGTATGTTTGCAAGAAATTAATAATGAATTACGAACCTTGATTGAATTTATTACAGGAGACCTTGACTTGGGAAGCAAAACACATGCTCCACGTCTCAATTTCGTCTTGAGGATGATGGATGACTTCGTCTTCTCCTCTTATTCTATTCCATAGACTCGTGACGTCATGATCTTTATTTTTGTGGCTTTTGAAAAGGACATCAACAAGTGCGGGCATAATGCGGACAAGATCTTTTCTTACGTAGATCACAGGTGCAAGCGAATAATCGTCTAAACATGGATGAATTCTATCGATCCTAGGGAGTACTTTAAAACTTTTTTGGGGTTAAAATTCCCAAGGATCATTTGGTTTAAAATTTCCCCTTTTTATTATCAAAAGTTTTAACTTACTTAAAAAATAAAACTTTTAGGTTTATTTTATTATTATTATTATTACGAAAGTTTTATGAGGAAAAAGATTCAAAAACAAAATAATAATATTTTCAATTTTTTAAAGAGTTAAATTAAAATCTTTGAGATTTTTAAAAGGGCTAATGTGAAGATTTAAAATTGGGGTTCTCACATTGGCCATTGAATTTCTCTGCGTCGCTCGTGCGTTACTATCATCTTGTCTTCTTTCTCAATTGGTCTTTGGTCGGCCTAACGATCTTTGTAATATTATCGTTTCCGGCAAAAGCGGACTTTTACTATTTTGAAAGCCTTTTAATGAACTGTTATTGAATCAAACCATGTCATGATATGCAACATGAATGCAAATAAAGCGTTGATTCATTGGTAATCACCCTTTGAGCGACTTTCATAGGAATTAAAGGGTCAAATTACAAAAAAATTCAACATTACAAAAGGAGTCCCTATTACAAAAAGTCTTAATTACAAAACAAAGTTCTACACATAAGCCCTAGCTCTACCTCCTAGCTCTCGATAACTCTAAGCAACTTGATAAACCTTGGTGCTTCTTCCATATGCGGGTTCTGAAAGGTCGGAGAGCGCGGCCGGTAGCTAAGTCATTCACACGCCTTGCAACTCATTTTATTTCCACCATCGGGTCTCGTGTGTATACTTTAGTAATACACGCTGCTTGCTCGGCAAATTGTTACCTCGGATCTGTTGATTAATCTACGACCCGATGTCGTGCAGTTGGATCGATGTCGTACTTCCTAAGACACATTTTTTCATGATGAAAGATTTTCTAATCGAGCAAACCACTTGAATCAACGCCTCAATGTAATGTGAATGCAATGATAATGCAACAAAAGTATGTGTAAAATAAAAATAAAAATAAAACACAAAAGAAATGAATTAGTATCGGATAAAAATAATAAATACATAAATAAAAGGATAAATTAAATAAGGTAAACAAACAAAACAACCATATTTATCCCGTCTAAAACACCTAAGGTTATCCATTATGGCTCTAAAGGGGTGAGTTTCTATGTTCTCTATATGCGGTTTTGGTGCTAAGAGGTACCGAATTGTCCTTGTTGTCCTCTACTAAGAGTAGCAAGGCCCACGATCATCACCCATTATAGGCTCCTTTCAGCCAAGTTCAACTCAAGGGGACCCGTTCGCATACCCATCGAAGGAGCGATATCCTCACGAAAGTATAAGGTACTCGAGCCGAAGGTACTTGCTAGGCCCATCTGGAGAAACGATATCTCCACGAAAGCATTAGCGTTTTCCCCACAAAAAAATGGGTTTATATGCCATATTTTAAATGCGTTAAAATAAGCGCTCAATTATAACCGAATGTTAGTTTAATAGTCACTTTAATCCGAATTTCGATGTTAATAAAGCGGTAATTATTTGAAAAAATCTCAACTCTCATTTGTTTTGAAAAACAAAAAATGTCCCAGTGATGCGCCATCTGTGCGATGTCTCGTTTAAGCTAAAAAGCGAAGTTTTGAAGTGTTTGTGATTTTTCGGATATAAAATGTTTATTCAGTGGGGTTTTAAAAAATCACATTTTATTTAGAAATTGGAGTAATACCCGATAACTTAGTAGGCGGACACCATAAAACTAAATTCAAAGACTTTGGGTTTGGAGTCGATTCACGGATGGGAAGGATTAGCACCATACACCCAAAATTGGTACTTTAATAATTACCGCTTTATTAATATTAGATTTTTAGGGTTAGAGTGGCGATTAAATTAAAATTTGGTTATAAGTCTGAGTAAATTTTAAAGCCCCGTTATCAGGAAATAAGCGCCCAACCACCATCACTACGCGCGTCTTGGCCCCATTTACGCTCGGATAAAAGGACACCCCATTGACAATTTATATTCCATTATGCAACCTTAGAAAGCAAAATAAATACAAAGCGATAAAAATATAAATAAATACTAATATAATAAAATACTAATCTAACATAAATAAAATACTAATTCGAAACATACATACATAAATATTAATCTAATAAATAAAAAACAAATCTAACATAAATAAAATGCTAACGTTCATAAATATTAATATAACACATAAAAAACTAATCTAATATAAATAAGATACTAATTTAACACATAAATAAAAAAATTAATCTAACATAAATAAAAACCTAATCTAACATAAATAAAATACTAATCTAAAACATAAATTTAAAACATACAAACTAAAAAATAAGAATACAATTTTGAATTAACTAATACTTCATTAAATTAAAAATTACAATACAAATAAAAGGGAAGAAAATATACCTAACTAGGGCTCGAATAACGAACCCCAGCCCCAACCCCCCAGAGATCTACCCGATCTCTCCAAAAATATTAACTAGATCGGACCTAAAATAGAACCCGATCGAATGTTGGATCGGACTAAGCGGGGCGAGGCACCCTTGCCCCCACCCCTGGCGGGCGGCCTAGCTCCCAATTGGGGAGCCAATTTAATTGCCAATTCATGGCAATTTTTTTGCAATTTTTTGCGTGAATGCTTGGCTGCCCCATTGCCTTGTATTTATAGGCAAGGGTGGGTGAAATGGGTGGCGTGGAGCACCTGCTCCACATAATTTCTTTTTAAATTAATAATAATATATATTTTTTACCTTTTATATTTTATTATTATTATTATTTTCATTAATTTTATATTAATAATACTACCATTAAAATAATACTAATAACACTAAAACCGGTCAAAAATGAGTGATTCTGATTTGCCCTTCTTTGCTTGTTCTTGTGAAAGCGAGGACAAAGCAAAGATCAAAAACTCATTTTTACCTACTTTCTTGTCTTTAGCTTGAATCATGTGTTCTTTTGTAACTCTCCGCTTTTCCTTAGCTGAATCTTCAAGCTTGTAAGTTATTCCTATATAGAACTTCTTCACCTTACGATCTTGGAACTATAGGTCCTCCTATATAGAACCTTTCATTACGAAGTCTTGAGTTCTGAGTCCCTCCTATATAGAACTTTTCACTCTGAGATGGTAAAGCTTGGAGTCCTTCTATATAGAACTCTTCACCTTCAAACCTGGTTTCTCCTATAGACACATAGTTCCTCTATTTGCTAGTCTTCAAACCACAGGCTGCTAGTCCTTCCTATATAGAAATTTTAGCTTCTGAAATCTCGGAGCTATAAGTTCTTCCTATATAGAACTTCTCACTCTAAGACAGTAAAGCTCGGAGCCCTTCCTATATAGGACTCTTCGTTTTCAACACAACATGTTTTCCCTATATAAAACCTTGTGTATCATTGGTGAATTCCTTCGGCTGGGAGTTCTTCCTATATAGAAGCTGCTAGTCTTCACCACTGTTTTGCATGAGCCCTTCCTATACAAAACTTTTTAGCTCCTGAAGCCTCGGAGCGGCGGATTCTTCCTACATAGAACCTCTCGCTACGGGAGCTTGAAAATATAGGCCCTTCCTATATAGAACCTTTATCTTTGAATTTCTCTTTTCTTTTTTTTCTCTTTTTCCTTTTTTCTTTTTTTCTTTTTCCTTATTTTTCTGCTCTTTTTCTTTTTTCTCTTTTCTTTTTTCTATCTTATTTTCATTCTCTTTTTTTTTAAAAATTAGTTGATATCTTTGGACTTACGCTACTAAAATTTTGCCGATTTTTTTACGGACCCACGCTACTAAAAATTTGCCGTATCATGCTGAAGGACTTCTAGATGGCCGAAGGACTTATCACCATGCTCGAAAGACTTACTTGTGGCCCGAAGGACTTAACACCGTGCCCGAAGGACTTACCGATGACCCGAAGGATTTAACATCTGGGCCTCACGCTGCTATGGCTGCTGATTTTTTGGACTCACGCTGCTGCTAAGGCGCCAAAATCTTTCTTCAAATTTTGGGATTCACGCCAAAAATGGCTCCGACCATTCTTGATTTAGGGATTCACGCCGAAAGCGGCTCTACGATCTTTTCGGACTCATTTTTCTTTGAAATTGCCAAAATTTTCTTCAATTTGGGAATTCATGCAGAAAATGGCTACCAATCTTTCTTCAAATTTGGGGACTCACGCCGAAAATGGCTGCCAAACTTTCTTGAATTTGGGGACTCATATCGAAAATGGTTGCCCGATCTTCTAGGACTCACGCTTTGCTATAGGCTGCTTTGAAATCTTTCTTCAATTTGGGGATTCACACGAAAAAATGGCTACCAATGTTTCTTCAAATTTGGGGACTCACGCCGAAAATGGCTGCCAAACTTTCTTCAAATTTGGGGACTCACGCCGAAACTGGCTGCCAAACTTTCTTCAAATTTGGGGACTCACGCCGAAAATGGCTGCCAAACCTTCTTCAAATTTGGGGACTCACGCCGAAAATGGCTGCTAAAACTTTCTTTAAATTTGGGGACTCACGCCAAAAATGGCTGCCAATTTTCTGGGACTCACGCTGCTATAGCTGCCGAAATCTTTTTTCAATTTGGGGATTCACGCTGAAAATGGCTACCGATTTTTCTTCAAATTTGGGGACTCACGCCGAAAATAGCTGCCAAACTTTCTTCAAATTTGGGGACTCACCTTGGCCCCTGTAAAACTTTCTTCAAATTTGGGGACTCAAACCGAAAATGGCTGCCAAACCTTCTTCAAATTTGGGGACTCACACCGAAAATGGCTGCCAAAACTTTCTTTAAATTTGGGGACTCACGAAAAATGGTTGCCGATATTCTAGGACTCACGTTGCTATAGCTACAAAATCTTTCTTTCAATTTGGGGTTTCACACGAAAATGGCTACCAATTTTTCTTCAAATTTGGGGACTCATGCCGAAAATGGCTGCCAAACTTTCTTCAAATTTGGGGACTCACGCCGAAAATGGCTGCCAAACTTTCTTCAAATTTGGGGACTCACGCCGAAAATGGCTGCCAAAACTTTCTTTAAATTTGGAGACTCACGCCAAAAATGGCTGCCAAAACTTTCTTTAAATTTGGGGACTCACGCCGAAAATGGTTGCCAAACTTTCTTCTTTAATGAAATCCACTTCTTAATACTCTTTGATAATTCTTCAAGTACCTTTCCAAAACAAGCAAAAATTGACGTGCCCCTATCTATATGATACATGCAATGTAATGATTTCTTTCTCTTTTTTTTTTCTTTTTTTCTCTCTTCTCATTTTCTTTTTCTTTTCTTCTTTTTTCTTTTTCCTTCAATTTCTTCTTATTTTTCCTTTTTCTTTTCTTTTTTCTTCTCCCTCTCTTTCTTTTTTTTTCTTTCGGCCCTTTTTTTGTTCTAAAGTCTTACACCCTGAAAGGCCGCTCTTCAGATTTCTTCATCTCTTTACTTCTTCACTGTATGCTCTTAAATCCTCATTTGAACATGCTTTTAAACCTTTTGTGTGGAAGGTTTTCTTGTCTTGAGGTTATCACCGTCTTCATAAATGATCCTCTAGTTCTTATATTATTCTTATAAGAACCATTGTCATCTTCTTAAGCTTGGCGTTGCCCCATTCAACCACGGGCTCCCTTGCTTTGAATTTTCGACCCATCATCTGAGCCTTGATCTATTTCTAGTCACGGGGTGAGCCAAAATGCTTCCATCCCACTGAGCTCATCCTTGATCTTCTCGTAGCACTTCGACGGAACTAACTCTCGGTCCTATGCTTTAAATCTCATCATCATTCATTTTTAAAGTAATGCAAAAGGCAATTTACTTGTGTATATTTCAAAAAATAATGATTGTTTGAAAAAGATAACAGTCATTTTGAAAACCACAACTTGGAGGATACCAAACATTTTGAAAACATTGTTTGGAACAAATGGTAAACATCTTTTTCTTTTCTTTTCTTCTTTTTTTTAAGGACCAAACATTTTTTTAAAAATAATGCTTGGAGAATGGTAAACAAAATTCGAAGTGTATTGCCAAACATTTTTAAAAACTAATGTTTGGGGGAAATAGTAAACATCAAAACTTTGGGAGAAAATGTCAAACCTTTTAAAACATGTTTGCCCCCAAAATATCAAACACCATAGCGCATCTGCTTCAAGTTGCCAGAAATCAACTCTAATGAAGCGCATATTTAGAAGATCTTGACCATTGTGGAGATATATGCCAATGTATAGTTTCTTCTGGTCTAATAGGTTTTTGAGAGGAACAACCCTACCTAGTTTCTACCCCGTTTAAGATGGCTCTCTTATTCTCACTATCTCACCATGCACCATCCTTCCCTCATTTGGGTGTCGATCAAGCACTTTGAAGTTTGACGTTCCTTGAAGCAAAGTTAACCCTTATAGGCGGAGTGAAATCTGAAGACATTCTCATTCAACTTGGATATCTATGGATGACCAGAATGGTCTTTGGGGCTTGTAATGTAGGCCTTTGGTTTATGGTTAAGTGAAACAGTATTTATGTACTTGTGTAACTTGGATATGCCCATTATTCCTTCCCCTTTTTGGATCACTCTAGATTGCCCATTTTCGGGTTTTCACCCTAGAGTTTATTTTCTTTCTTTTTACTGTAGGCTGCCTTGCATTCTAGCTATATACCGATGTTCGTTTTACATTCAATAATGTTTGATCCTCCAATACTCCTCGAAACTGAGATTTCTTGAATGAAGGACTACGAATACATTTCTGGGAATTCTTGTGATTGGCACGCCCAGGTGAATGTTATTCTTTCTTTCTTCTTTTCTTTTTTATTTTCTTCTTTTTCACTTTTTCTCTTGGATCGCTCTAGACTGCCCATTTTTAGGTTTTCACCCTAGAGGTCACTTCCTTCAGTGTATTTTGGTTGGATATTGATGCCATCAGGCTCGGGTAGACTACTTTTTTTTTCTTCATTTTCAGGATCACTCTAGACTGCCCATTTTTGGGTTTTCACCCTAGAAGTCATTTCCTTTTTTGAATTGGCAATCTTGAGGCCGATTTGTCTTGACTTGGTTTCAATTCGAGCTTCTATACTAATTTTCAAAACCGATATTTACTTGAAATGTGGATTCCTTGTGTCTCTTGCTCATAGTTCTTGTATTGATTGATCTGTGTGTGAAGCATATACAATATTCTTTCTTTCTTTCTTTTTCTTTTTTCTTTTTTTCCCTTTTTTTCTTTCTCTTTCTTTCTTTCTTCTTTTTTTATTTAATTTTTTATTTTCTTTTCTTTTCTTTTCTTTTTTGTTTTGTTTTGTTTTGTTTTGTTTTTTTTTTGTTTTAGACTGCCCATTTTGGGGTTTTAGCCTTGAATCTCTTTCTTATTCGAGTCTATAAATGTATCCTCGAATCAAAACGTATCTATACTGGTATTGATGATATCTTCTGCTCGAAGTTACTCGCCGCTCTGCAGCTCTTCTGATATTTACTCGATCTGGATTGTTTTGGCCTTCTGATTACCATTTCTCTTCTTTTCTTTGATTTTTCGTTTGGACACATCCTTGTTTTCAACCACTTTCTTGATGATTTTCGATCTTACGTATCAATCATGCGGACTCATCTACATCTTATGGTAAAGTAAAAGAATATCATTCGTTGTCAAATTCACAGATGTCACGAGAATGCCTTGGGGTAGGGGTTTAGGGTCAACTTTCGTTTCAAGGATCTTAAGCGACAAGTGCACGAGAAGATAAATTCTTAAAATGGGAACTGCCCATTGTCTAAACACTCGCTTTGTTCCTCTGTTGGTCTAAGTAAACTAGCAGATACTCACATTTACAGTATCCCCACAACATTCAATCTCTTCTAAATATATGCAACTTAGAGTTGATCTTTGGAGTGCAAAGCAAATGTCTTTATTGCATTCAAAATTCGAGGAACTGTATAGAAATGATATATACATATGTCCATTAAAAAATACGTGTATATGCATATGGGAGAACAAAACTACCCTATAAAAATAAAATGTTTAAAGAATCAAGAATGTAAAAATGCTTTTCTAAATGGAAATGTGATTTTTAATTCTAAAAATATCTGTTTTGAGTTTTTTTCTTCTTTTTCTTTTTTTTCAAAGCATTGAGCATTTCTTTGTGGTGATGGGAAAACCATAGGGACCTCGGACTACCTCCCAGTACTAACTCATTCCGGTCCTTTGTAGTGTAGGCTTGTGCCACTTCTATTGTTTTTCCTTGCTGGATCAATTATTGTCATGACTCCCTCGTCAACCAACTTCTTGATTTCTTCTATTAACAACCTCAAATTTCTTGGTGCCATGCCCCGGTGCCTTAATGTAGAACTCACATGCACTGTGTGGATTAAAACTGTGGGTAGATGAGCTGGGTGTAATCTTTATCGGCCCGAAGGTAAGGTACTAACCCTTGACCAGATGAGGCCATATGGAATACTCTGAATATCTCTAAATATGTACTTGTTTGAGGAATTTTTCTCGGTGATTCGGAGGAATCTGCCTGTCTTTTTCTCTTACGATCACGAGAACCTTGAAAGTGGTACCCATTTATCTCTTTCTTTCCTTCTGCTCCTAGACAGGTCTGGTCTTTAAACTTAGGTCTCAGAGTGCATGTTCGTTTCTCTCTCCGACTGTCATTAAGTCCTTAAAGCTGGCCTTTATTTTCTCGAGCATCTTATTAAAGAAGAAATATGAAAGGTGGCATGTAAGTCACTTTCCTCTTCATCTACGGGAGGCTGTACCTGGGTCGCTAAACACAACCACCTCAAAGCACATTTCTTGAAACCTTCATCAGGTTTCATCTTCGTACCCTGGAGATACTGATGACTTGGTTATAGGTCTAAAGTATATATGTATTACCCATAAAGATGTCGGTTAAGTCTCCGCATGACTACACTTGGTCTCTACTCAAATAGTTGTACCATATCACGGTAGGTCCTGCTAGACTATCGTAGAGGTAGTGGATCAGGAATTTTTCACTCTCGATGTAGCCTTCTATCTTTCTACAGGGCGTGATCAGGTGAATCTTGGGGCAGCTTGTTCCGTCATCATGCGTAAATCTGAGCATCTTTGAAATCTGGAGGAATGACCAAATCAGGGTTCAAATAGAGTTTTCTTGCATCGAAGGCATCAAACTTCTTCTTTTTCTTTTTTCTCTCGAGCCCATCTTTTAACTGCTCGAATATTGATTTTTGTGTGTCTTCAATTCTTTTATCCATGATAAAACCCTAATTGGTCTTTGAATTACTCCTCATAAAGTTTATGCAAGGTAATAATAATGCAAGGTAATGACAATGTCATGTAAAACATGACAGGATCGTGCAAAGCAATGCAATCCTAAAATTGATTTTTGTGAAATAGATCTTGCTTTGGTGTGTTTTTGTGTGTATATGCGGGATCACTTGCCAAAGCAATGCGAGCTAGTTGCGGGGCAATGCATGAAGATATATGCCGAGTTGCGGGGCAATGCATGAAGGAGGCAGAGCCATTGCCATGGCATTTGTCGACAAAGACAAAAAGCAATATGGATGTCGAAATTCATGATTTTACAAGCCCAAGATGACATGGAGCAAGGCCCAAGCCCAAAGGAATTTGATTGCCATGCAGAGATTAAAGAAGAATTAAATTCCAAGAGGATAGGAGAAGTTCTAATAGGAATAAAATTATAATAAAGAATTATATTCTTTAAAGATAATTTAATTCAACTCAAACTCCTCCTCAAAGAAGGACTTTGGCCTAGCCCTATAAATACCAAGGAGATTTAGACAAGATCAAGAGGGAGAGCAAGAGGAATTTTCGACAACTCCAAGAGAGGAAAGCAAGGGAATTTTAGACAAGCATCTAGGGCAAGGAATTTTCGACAAGCTTCATCTTTTTTTCTTCCTTGTTCGATTGGGTTCATGCTAGGGATTGTTTATCTTGTGTTTCTTTGGAACCTAGCCATGAACTAAATTTACTTGGCTATGGTTATTGTGTTTTGTGGTTGTGAGAAACTATTGGTTTTTGTTTAGGTAATAAGAGTTTGCACTTTTCTATTTCAAGGTTTATTCATTCTTGGTTCTTATTATTGTTTTGCGAGTGAATTGGGAGAGGATCTCGTGATTTCATCCATTTATCTAATATCGGGAGAGTTAGATTCAAGAAACGAATGAATATGATCTTTATTCAATCAATGATGGTGAAGATTAATCCGGCAGGAATAAGTTAAGGATTTCAGCGGCTAAGAAGGAGCGCAAGATTGGTTGTTGTTCACCCTTGATTCACGCGAGGATGTATTATCAAGGCATGCACAAATAGCTAGAGTTTCGACTTAGGGATAAGAAGAAACCATTGAAGAACGCTCCGCCCGAACCTTGAAGTTGCTGCCCGATCGCCCAAGTAGTTGCCCAACTAGTCGCCCAAGCAACCATCAATTAGTTGCTCAAGGCAACCCGTTGTGCAAGTTGCCCGCGGCAAGCTGAGTTGCCCGTGCACTCTTTTACCAAGACAATCCAATCGGCTATCACACCTCAACTCACGATAACCTAGCCTATCTCTCTCATTCGAATTCATCTTTTCTTTTACTTAATTGCTTTCTAGATTAGTTATTAGTTAAAACTTCTATAATCCTTCACTTGTGTTTTTACTTTTTACGATTGCAAGAGACTAGATTCTTGAAGTGGCACCAATCCACAATGGAGACGATATCTTTTATACTATAACTTGCGGCGTGTATACTTTCACAATTGCGTAGCACTTATTACAGCGCAACAAGTTTTTGGCGCCGTTGTCGGGGATTGGCAATAGCGACTTTGTTTTTACTTTCTTGCACTTTCTTTTTATTTTTCTTGTTTAAAATTCAAAGGGCTAACAAACTTTGGTTTTGCATTGGTATATGACCGAGGCGAGACCGACTTCACGAGAATATCCCTTTGATCCAAAAATCGAGCGAACCTTACAAAGACTTAGGCGAAGGATAAGAGAAGCAATGGCAAATCAAGGCGGCAATATTAATCAAGATGTTCGGCGGGAGGAGGAGTGATTCTTGCGAAACAGAACTATTCGAGACTATCTTGAAGAAGATCTTGATGGACTTAACCCGAGGAGTTATCGCACCCGAAATTGAAGCCGACCACTTTGAGTTGAAACCGGTAATGTTTAATATGATCAACACAATAGGTCAATTTGGCGGCTCAACAATCGAAGATGCGACAACATCTGAAATCTTTCCTCGAGATTTGCAACTCGTTCAAGATACACGGAGTCACCCACGATGTCTTACGATTAAGATTATTCCCTATTCACTTGAGGATAGGGCAAAAGCATGGCTAAATAGCATTCTGCCGGATCCATAGCATCTTGGACTGATCTTTGTCGTGATTTCCTTGCTAGATTTAATCCTACAAATTTAAGCGATAAGCCGTAACGACATTACTTCTTTTCAGCGAGGCGGATGATGAATCCATGTACGAGGCTTGGGAGCGGTATAGAGAACTTTTACACAAATGCCCTTTACGGATTTCGGTGTGGACTCAAGTAACAATGTTTTACAATGCCGTGAATACACCAACAAGGATGATGCTAGACGCCTCGGCAAGCGGCATACTCCTAGATAAGTCACCGGAAGAAGCAATGCAAATTTTAAACAGGCTGGCCAAGAATGATTATCAATTCCCATCTACTAGAAGAGGAGGAGTTAGGCGCCAAGCCACAATACATGAACTAGGATCATCGATTCAATTTGGCACAATTGGCGCTTTAACAAGATGGTCGAACATGCAAAAACCAAACAACACACATGAAGTCAAGGTAATGGATTCTTTTTGTGAGTTATGTGGTGATAACCATAATTCTTACGAATGTATGCGAGAATCCGGAATCTAGCTTCGATGTGGGGAATTACAATCGGGGCAACAACATGATGTCAAATACATACAATCCAGCTTGGAAGAAGCACCTGAATTTTTCATGGAGTAATCCCAACAATGCTCTAAACGGAACAATCGAAATGCACAAGCATCGGGATTCCAGTGAGAATATGCCACGACAGCGGATGCGCGGCAACAACAACCGCGACATCTAGTTCTTTGGAAAATTCTCTAAATGCTTTTATGATGAAAACTGAATCTTATATGGTGGGAATAGTAATTTCATAAAAAGAACTGATGCTTTTATTAACAGGACCGAGATGAGATTGCAAAACCAAGAGGCGGCAATCAAATCATTGGAAAATCAAGTCGGACAGGTTTGCTCAAAATCTGAACACTAGACCACAAGGAGGTTTACCTAGCGATCTTGAAGTCGCAAGAGGAACTGCCATGAGCAATGTAAGGCAATCACCACCAGAAGTGGCCAACAACTTAGAGAGGTTCAAACCCGCTCGTCAAACAAAACTCCACAAAAGATCAAGAGGAACCTGGCGGCAAAGTCTCGGATCTTGAACCGGGAATTGCTTGCGGCAACCGGCAATAAGCATGCCTCGGCAACGATGACGCCTCGGCAACTTGCGATAAACACGCCTCGGCAACCCGGTTGGTAACACATCGGCAACTCCGGATGTCCCTGTAATACCGTCAATCAGGTTTCAAACCAATGAAAAGATCGAAGATATCTGACTTCCACCACCATTCCCACAAAGGTTGAAGCGACAAAAGCAAGAATACCAATTCAAGAAGTTTCTTGATATCCTAAAGCAAGTCCACATCAACTTGCCATTGGTGGAAGCAATTGAACAAATGCCAAACTATGCCAAGTTTCTTAAAGACATTGTGTCCAAGAGAACAAGGCTAGGAGAGTTTGAAACAATTGCCGCAATGAGGGATGCATGGCAATGTTGCTGTCGTATGCCGCCCAAGTTGAAGGATCCCGGAAGTTTCACAATACCTGTTCTGTTGGAAATCACTATGTCGGGAAAGCACTATGCGACCTAGGGGCTAGCATAAACTTGATGCCTAAATCGGTTTTCGAAACTAGGAATCGGGAAGGCAAGACCTACAACGATTATGCTCTGACTAGCCGACCAGATCCTATGTGCATCGGAGGGGAAAATCGAGGACATCTTGGTAAAAGTTGATAAATTTATTTTTCCCCGCCGGCTTTATTGTTTTGGATTGTGAAGCGGATGAGCATGCGCCTATCATTCTCGGAAGACCATTCCTAGCGGCGGGGAGAACTTTGATTGATGTTGAAAAGGAGAACTCACAATGAGGGTGAATGACCAGCGGTAAAAACTAAATGTGTTCCAAACACTAAGGCATGCCGATGATCCGAAGAATGCCAACTACTTCATGCCACGGCAAAGTTTAACCGATGAGAATTTAGTTGCCTCGGCAACTACATTGCCGATCAAGAGGAACCTGAGGAGTATGAAGAGCGGTCGATGAGGAACAACCGAGAAGAGGTAATTTGGCTAGTCAATCGACCATGTACATACTTTGAACCACTGGACTACTCGGGTAAGGAAGGTAAGATCGAAAAACCCTCTATCGAAAATCCACCAATTCTTGAGTTGAAACAATTGCGAGCAATCAAATATGTATACTTAGGGATCGATAATACATTACACTGTAATTATTTCTTCTAAGTTACAGCCTGAGCGAGGAAAAGAAGCTGATCAACATGTTGAAGCTACATAAAAAGGCAATAGGGTGGACAATTGCCGACTTGAAGGGAATTAGCCCGGTGTGCATGCACAAGATCTTGTTGGAAGATGACCACAAACCTTCAATTGAGGCCCGGAGGAGACTGAATCATGCCATGAAAGGGGTTGTAATGAAAGAAATCATCAAGTGGCTTGACGCCGGCATTATATACCCTATCTCCGATAGTACGTGGGTAAGTCCGGTACAATGTGTGCCGAAAAAGGGAGGTATAACAAAGGTAAGATATGAAAATAATGAACTTATCCCAACCAGGATCGTGACCGGTTGGAGGGTTTGTATGGACTATCGAAAGCTAAACAAAGCCACTAGGAAAGATCACTTCCCATTACCCTTTATTGATCAAATGCTTGACCGTCTTGCGGGTAAACCCTTTTCTTGTTTTCTTGATGGTTATTCAGGTTACAATCAGATTGCCATAGCACCGGAAGATCAAGAAAAGACAACCTTCACATGCCCATACGGTACTTATGCCTTCCGAAGGATGCCGTTCGGATTATGTAACGCCCCGGCAACCTTCCAAAGATGCATGATGGCGCTCTTTTCAGACATGGTCGAAGACTTCCTTGAGATCTTCATGGATGATTTTTCGGTTTTTGTAATGACTTGACGGCTGTCTCGGCAATTTAGAGAGGGTGTTGGCAAGATGCGAAGAAACGGTTTAGTCCTCAATTGGGAGAAATGCCACTTTATGGTAGATGAAGGAATAGTGCTCGGCCATAAGATTTCATCCAAGGGAATTGAAGTAGACAAAGCCAAGGTAGACGTGATCGAGAGATTACCCCCACCAAATTTGGTTAAAGGAATTCGAAGTTTTCTCGGACATGCAGGTTTTTACAGGAGGTTCATTCATAACTTTTCTAAAATCACTAAACCTTTGTGTAATCTGCTTGAACAGGATAAAGTTTTCGATTTTGATGATTCTTGCACTCAAGCATTTGAAACCCTAAAGAAAAAGCTTGCCTCGACACCCATTGTTGTTCCACCAGATTGGACGCTACCTTTTGAGCTCATGTGTGATGCAAGTGATTTCAGCGGTAGGAGCGATCCTAGGCCAACGCACGGTAAGACCTTCCATGTGATATACTACGCTAGTAAAACTCTTAACGATGCTCAAGTGAATTACACAACAACAGAAAAGAGTTACTAGCTGTAGTTTTCGCATTTGACAAGTTCGATCCTATTTAATTGGTACAAAGGTAATTGTTCATACGGACCATTCAACAATCAAATACTTATTTGCTAAAAGGATGCTAAACCTCGTTTGATTCGTTGGATATTACTTTTACAAGAATTTGATATTGAAATTAAGGGCGGAAAGGAACGAGAAAATCAAGTGGCGATCACTTATCACGTTTGGAGCGCAATAGGGAAGAGGATGCGGATCTAGAGATATGCGATGCATTCCCGATGAACAAATTCTAATCGCCTCGGCAACCCTTGACGCCTCGACAGCCCATGACGCCTCGGCAACCATGGAAGCACACGCCTCGGCAATTTTGGGAGCGAACACTACGGCGGACATGCCTCGGCAATACCGGTACGCAGATTTAGTTAACTTCCTTGTTTGTGGTATTTTTCCGTATGGCATTACTCACCAAGGGAAGAAGCGGTTCCGCCATGATGCTAAGCATTACTTTTGGGACGAGCCTCTTTTGTTTAAACAATGTGCAGATCGGGTTATACGCCGATGTGTCCTCAAGAAGAACAACAGAATGTACTCCGGCAATGCCATTCTTCACCCTATGGAGGACATTTTGGAGGAACTCGTACCCCATGCCAAAGTCTTGCAATCCGGTTTGTATTGGCCAACATTGTACAAAGATGCCCGGGACTTTTACAAGCAATGTGATCGTTGCGGAGGGGCGGGCAATATCTCTAGACGACATGAGATGCCACTCGAACATCATCGAGGTGGAACTGTTTCGATGTATGGGGATCGATTTTATGGGACCTTTCCCATCTTCATTCGCAACCTCTACATCTTACTCGCCGTTGACTATATGTCTAAATGGGTAGAGGCAGCTGCGAGTCCCAACGACGATTCCAAGACCGTGCAACGATTCCTGCGAGAAAAACATATTTACGGTTTGGGATGCCGAGAGCAATTATCAGCGACGGGGGCAAGCATTTTGACAACAGACTAATTGCCAAGATGTTGCAACGCTCGCATATCACACAAGATCGCCACGGCATATCACCCACAAACCAACGGGCAAGCGAAAATTTCAACCGGGAGTTGAAGGGAATACTCGAGAAAGTTGTAAATCCCTCAAGGAAGGATTGGTCATTAAGACTAGATGACGCACTTTGGGCATATCGCACCGCATTCAAAACACCATTAGGTATGTCCCCTTCCGGCTTGTCTATGGTAAAACATGTCATCTACCGGTGGAAATCGAGCACAAAGGCGTCTTGGGCAATCAAGACCGTGAATATGGATTGGGAAAGTGCGGACAAAAAGCGCTTGATGGATCTCAATGAGATAGAAGAATTTCGTGCACTCGCCTATAACAATGCACGAATCTACAAGGAGAAAACAAAGCGATGGCACGACAAGAAACTATTGCCACGGCAATTCACGCCAGCAACTAGTTCTCCTATTCAATTCTCGGCTAAAACTTTTCCCGAAAAGCTGAAATCAAGATGGTCGGGACCATTTGAAGTCGTCAAACCATTCTCCCATGGTGCTTTGTGATAATCAAGTCCATCTCGACAACCATGAATTCAAAGTTAATGGACAAAGATTGAAGCACTACAATGGTGCCCATGTGGAACGTAACAAGAAAGTGGTCAACTTAGGAGATGCATGAGCATGCTCTCCTCTCAAGATTTCCTTTTCCTTTTTATTTTTATTTTTATTTTTATTTTTAGGAGATATTTTATTTTTTTCTTCATTATCTTTAGTTTTCAGTTTTCTTTATTTTCTTTTTCACAACAAGACTCACAACTACTATGCTAAGGAAATTTCTTGCCAAGATCCTTGCCCGGCAACCAATGAAGAAGATGCCGCGGCAACTTACTTCATGCATGCACAAGCGATGCCACGGCAACCAACCCCAAAGATGCCACAAAGAACCAAAGTCAAGACATCCCGGCAACAAGAAAACAACCATTGCATTCAAGCAAGAAAATCAAGACGCCAAACTAGAAGGAAACTAATCATCTACGATGACGAACTCTCGGAGTAAGTCCTCGTATGCATTTTTATTTTTATTGTTATTTTTCGTTATTTTTATGCATGCATTGAGGACAATGCCTCACTCGAGTTTGGGGGGATTGTTACTAGTAATTACCATGTTTAGTTACATTAATCTTAAGCATTACATTTAGGATACATAAATTGCTTGCCATGCCTTTAATTGGAACAAGAATTGCTTAGATTTGATGAATATTCAATGATGACTTTACCAATGCACTTAATTGATAGAATTTTTATTCTAGGATAACCATGAAAAACTTAGAATTTTACTATGATGCTAAATTTGATGAAACACTGTTGTGGTTTGATTGATTTAAGGAGTTCTAGTAAACTTAGGTTGATAATTAACTAATTGGGGTATTAGAATAAAAATTGGATGAATGCTAGAGGTGCCCGAAATTGGCTCTAGCATGTGCTAAAAATTGATCACTAGAGGTGCCCAAAACTGCTCTAGGAGGCGTTAAAATTTTTTTACTAGAGGTGCCCAAACCGGCTCTAGTCGATTAAATTAACTTAAGAAAACTAAAAATAAAACACTAGAGGTGCCCAAATTGGCTCTAGTTAAAACATGTTAAAAAGAACCCAATGAAGTAATTTGAAAACCTATTGTTTGCATAGAATCAAAAAATCAACTCGCACACAACTCCGCACACACTCACAAGCATTATAGTTTGATTACGAGTAACTCCTCGCTTTTCCGAAAAATAAAAAGCCAATCATACTTTGTGCCCCGGTTGAAGAATTGAAATCAAGTTCAAAGCTAAGTTTGTGAAAATTTGAAGTCTTGACAGTAATTATGAGTTTGCATTGCTTGAGGACAAGCAATAGTTCGAGTTTGGGGGTGTGATAAGTGTTCAAAAGTACTATTTTTCTTACCCTTTTTACTCATATTATTGTTAGACTTAGGCTCATATTAGTTGCATAGTTAGCCATTCATGCATTAATCCATGTTTCCTTCAATTGTTGAGCTTGATTACATAACTTGGTGATTTTTGTGGAAATAGATGCTGCTTTGGTGTGTTTTTGTGTGTGTATGTGCAGGATCACTTGCCAAAGCAATGCTAAGCTAGTTGCCAGGGCAATGCATGAAGGAGACGCCGAGCCAGTTGCCATGGCATTTGTCGACAAAGACAAAATACAATAGGGATGTCGAAATTCATGATTTTACAAGCCCAAGATGACATGGAGCAAGGCCCAAGCCCAAAGGAACTTGATTGCCATGCAGAGATTAAAGAAGAATTAAATTCCAAGAGGATAGGAGAAGTTCTAATAGGAATAAAATTATAATAAAGAATTATATTCTTTAAAGATAATTTAATTCCAACTCAAACTCCTCCTCAAAGAAGGACTTTGGCCTAGCCCTATAAATACCAAGGAGATTTCGACAAGATCAAGAGGGAGAGCAAGAGGGAATTTCGACAACTCCAAGAGAGGAAGCAAGGGGAATTTTCGCAAGCATCTAGGGCAAGGAATTTTCGACAAGCTTCATCTTTTCTTCCTTGTTCGATTGGGTTCATGCTAGGGATTGTTTATCTTGTGTTTCTTTGGAACCTAGCCATAAACTAAATTTACTTGGCTATGGTTATTGTGTTTTGTGGTTGTGAGAAACTATTGGTTTTTGTTTAGGTAATAAGAGTTTGCACTTTTCTATTTCAAGGTTTATTCATTCTTGGTTCTTATTATTGTTTTGCGAGTGAATTGGGAGAGGATCTCGTGATTTCATCCATTTATCTAATATCGGGAGAGTTAGATTCAAGAAACGAATGAATATGATCTTTATTCAATCCAATGATGGTGAAGATTAATCCGGCTTAGGAATAAGTTAAGGATTTCAACGGCTAAGAGGAGCGCAAGATTGGTTGTTGTTCACCCTTGATTCACGCAGGATGTATTATCAAGGCATGCACAAATAGCTAGAGTTTCGACTTAGGGATAAGAAGAAACCATTAAAGAACGCCTCCGCCGAACCTTGAAGTTGCTGCCCGATCGCCCAGCAGTTGCCCAACTAGTCGCCCAAGCAACCATCAATTAGTTGCTACGGCAACCCCGTCGTGCAAGTTGCCACGGCAACTGAGTTGCCCGTGCACTCTTTTACCAAGACAATCCAATCGGCTATCACACCTCAACTCACGATAACCTAGCCTATCTCTCTCATTCGAATTCATCTTTTCTTTTACTTAATTGCTTTCTAGATTAGTTATTAGTTAAAACTTCTATAATCCTTCACTTGTGTTTTTACTTTTTACAGTGCAAGAGACTAGATTCTTGAAGTGGCACCAATCCCTGTGGAGACGATATCTTTTATACTATAACTTGCGACGTGTATACTTGCACAATTGCGTAGCACTTATTACGCGCAACAATTCCAAAAGTGATCCCCATAGAACGACGTTCGTTGAGGCCAAAAGGTTTCATTATATCAGATATTAGATATTTACAGTTACTGATAAGCTTCAGTGCCTACTTTTTTAACTTCATCCAGTAGTCCGGTCAGCTTGCCTCTGTAGTCCAACACTTGATCCATGTTCTGACAAAGCCTGCCACCTTGTTGAGCCGCCTTACATGCTCGAGTAATATCGATCTTCGGGTCTTCATCTATCCCCTACTTAGTCTTTCGTAGCTTGGAAGTTGCCCTTTCCAACTGAAGAGTGTTGAATTGTCATTGCTCTATCGTAAACTTGTTTCTAAAACTCTTGTTAATGGCTAAGTTATTCTGTAGCTCATCTCTGGAGACTATCGTACCTATTCCCAATTTCCTCAAACGTACCTGATAACATCCTGACTTGATTCTTGCTTGACTAGTTTCTCTTCTTTCAATATTTCGAGTCGTCTTTCAACTGGACAACACCGTTCATCTATTCTTTAAAGGTGACCCAATCTGATATTCTTAAACACTCAGGAAAGCTTCTGATGATCATTCTGCAAATTCAATTTTATCCAAGTTATCTCTATCTTATCTGAGCTGGCTGAACTCGAAAGAATATCCCTCTCCTGGGATGCCCCTATCTCCGATCTTCAAATTTAACTCGCTTGAGTGACCCACTTCGGTATTACTCTAACTTTGTCCTAGATATCGATTCCTCCTCAACTTTGCCCCTCGGGTGATTGTTAGCTCACTATAGAATTGGGGAACTCCGTCTTCGAAACCTAAAATCCACATCATGATAAGATCTTGAACTCATTCCTCAGGGCCCCGCAATCCTCAATACCGTGACCCAAACTTCTTAAACGGTAACTGCCTCTAGCACGTGTGTCGTAATCTCTCGGATAAGACGGTCTCTTCGCTAGAGACTTCTCCGAGGTAATAAGGCTCTTGTCGATGAACATTAGGAGTAGTTCGGTGTACCTCACAGGAATCGAGATATACTTCTTTTTATTACTTGCTTCTCAAGTTTCTTCTGGACCGAGCTCTATTTTTTGAAAGCCCGACTCAAGCATACCTTCCGCCTGTTTATTGATGCAGATCACAAAAAGGGTTCAATTTGTCGTATTTGGCTGACTTGGAGGTAGAATTCTGACTATCTCGCTCTCTATTCTGATCCTTAATCGGTTCTTCTTTCGGTTTGATGGATCGCTTACCTTTCATCAAAGTATTCATCTGATTCATCACGTCTTCCCTCTGCTTCTTTCATCTCTTGCACTTTACTTTGCTCATTACCAGTACCGTGTCTCCTTACCGTGTTTGACCCTTCAGATGGTTCATCTTCTATTGTCTCCGATCTTGTTCTGGGACAAAACCCTAGATCCGTTCCCTCTAATATCTGACCAGACGACCCTTTGCCAATTATGAACAATTTCTAAGATTTGGGGAACCACTTCGGGAATCAATACCCTATAAATGCGAGAATGCATGCAAATGCGATGTTGATTCTCGAACAGTCTTTGAAAAACTTTCAATAGAGAAAATGTATGTTTGCAAGAAATTAATAATGAATTACAGGCAATAGTTGAATTTATTCTGGAGACCTTGACTTCGGGAAGCAAAACCTGTGCTCCATGTCTCGACGTCGTCTTCAGGATGATGGATGACTCCGTCTTCTCCTCTTATTCTATTCTATGGACTCGTGACGTCATGATCTTTATTTTTGTGGCTTCTGAAAAGGACATCAGACAATATATTTTCTTCTGTAGATCTGGGTACGTCTAAACAGGGATGGAATCTATCGATCCTAGGGGAGTACTTTAAAACTTTTTGGGGTTTAAATTAAAATTTTCAAGGATAATTTGGTTTAAAAATTCCCCTTTTTATTATCAAAAAGTTTTAACTTACTTAAAAAATGAAACTTTTAGGTTTCTTTTTGTTATTATTATTATTCTGAAAGTTTTATGAGGGAAGAAGTTTCAAAGCAAAATAATAATATTTTTTTCTCTTTTTTTTAAACGAGTTAAATTAAAATCCGAGATTTTTTAAAAATTCACCTTAAAATATTCTATTTTCAAAAAATGAGATTTTTTAAATGAGTTAAATCAAATGTGAAGATTTAAAATTGGGGTTCTGCGGCCCTGACTGAATCTTCTGTGTCGTACGTGCCTTACTATCGTACCGTCTTCTTTCGTGATTGGTCTTTGTTCGGCCTAACTTGATACTGTAATATTATCGTTTCTGGCAAAACAGACTTTTTCTATTTTGAAAGCCTTTTAATAAACTGTTCTTGAATCAACACCATGTCATGATATGCAACATGAATGCAAATAAAGGCGTTGATTCCGCTGGTAATCACCATTTCGAACGACTTTCATGGGAATTAAAGGGTCCAGAGTACAAAAAAGGTCCATATTATAAAAGGAGTCCCTATTACAAAAAGAGTCTCTATTACAAAAAGTCTTAATTACAAAACAAAGTTCTACACATAAGCCCTAGCCCTACCTCCTAGCTCCTCGACAGCTCTGAGCAACTTGATAAACCTTGGTGCTTCTTTCATGTCCGGGGTTACGAAAGGTCGGAGAGTTACGGCTTCGGTAGCTAAGTCATTCACACACCTTGTAGCTCGTTGTAAGTCCACCATCAGGGTCTCGTGTGTTACTTTGGCACTACACGCTTGTTCAGTAAATCGTTACTTCGGATCTGTTGATTAATCTCTGACCGATGTTGCGCGACTGGATCGATGTCGTCCTTCCTAAGACACCTTTTTTCCATGATGAAAGATTTTCTAATCGGGCAAACCACTTGAATCAACGCCTCTATGTAATGTGGATGCAATGATAATGCAACAAAAGTATGTGTAAAATAAAAATAAAAATAAAACACAAAAAATGAGTTAGTACCGGATAAAAATAATAAATACATAAATAAAAGGACAAATAAAATAAAATAAGGTAAACAAACAAAAAAACCCTATTTATCCCGTTTAAAACACCTAAGGTTATCCACATGGCTCTAAAGGGGTGGGTTTCTATGTATTCTCTACATGCAGTCTTGGTTCTAGGAGGTACCCGAATTGTCCTTGTTGTCCCCTACTAAGAGTAGCAAGGCCCCCGATCATCACCCATTATAGGCTCTTTTCAACCGGGTTCAATTCAGGGGGACCCATTCGCTTATGCCCGTATGAAGGAACGATATCCTTACGAAAGCGTAAGGTACTCGAGCCCCGAAGGTACTTGCTAGGCCCATACGGGAGAACGATATCTCCACGAAAGCATTAGCGTTCCCCCCCACTTAAAAAACGGGTTTATATGTCATATTTTAATTGCGTTAAAATAAACGCGCAATTATAACCGAATATTAATTTAATAGTCACTTTAACCCAGAATTTTTAATATTAATAAAGCGGTAATTATTTTAAAAAGCTTGACTCTCTTCTTGTTTTTGAAAAACAAAAAATTGTCCCCAGCGGAGTCGCCATCTATACCGATGTCTCCGTTTCGCTAGAAAAACGAAGTTTTCGAAGTGTTTGTGATTTTTCGGATATAAAATGTTTATTCCGTGGGGGTTTTAAAAAACTGCATTTTATTTAGAAATTTGAGTCGCCACCGGCCACCATAAAATCAGAGATTTGAAAACTGTTGGGTTCGGGAGTCGGTTACGGATAGGGAAGGATTAGTACCCCCACACCGCCCAAAATTGGTACTTTAATAATTACTGCTTTATTAATATTAAACTTTCCGGATTAAAGTGACGATTAAGTTAAGATTCGGTTATAAGTGCGAGTGGATTTTAAAGGCCCCGTTATCTGAGAGTAAACGCCCAACCACTGTCACTACGCCTGATACTGGCCCCGTTTACGTTCGGATAAAAGGGCACCGCATTGACATTATATATTCCATTATGCAAACTTAGTGAGCGAAATATAAAATATGAGAAATAATTTAAATACAATACAAATAAATATTAACATAATAGAATACTAATCTAACATAAATAAAATACTAATCTAAAACATACATACATAAATATTAATCTAACTCATAAATAAAAACAAATTTAACATAAATAAAATGCTAACATTCATAAATATTAATCTAAAACACAAATAAATATTAATCTAACACATAAATAAAAACGAATCTAACATAAATAAAATATTAATCTAAAACATAAATTTAAAACATAAATGAATACTAATCTAAAACATAAATAAACATACAAACTAAAAAATAAGAATACAATTTTAAAATAACTAATACTTCATTAAATTATGAAAATTACAACACAAATAAAAAGGGAAGAAAATATACCTAACTAGGAGCTCGAATAACGAACCCCGACTGAACCCCACCGAGATCTACCGTGACCTCTCCAAAAATATTACTAGATCGGACCTAAAATAGGACACCGATCGAACCGACTAGGACCGAGGACACTACCCTGGTCCTTGGCTAGCCGGGAGCTAATGCCCCCTTATTTGGCCTTGCCATGGCCGATTGCTCCCTTCATTCTTCCGTGAACCCCTGCCTATTTATAGGCAATTTCAAGGGGTGGGGATAGTTTAGGGTGACGTGGAGCATGCTGCTCCACGCAGTTTTTTTCCTTTTTTTTAATAATATATTTTTTTATTATTTTTTTATTTTTCATTAATTTTATATTAATAATAATATTATTAAAATAATACTAATAACACTAAAACTCGGTCAAAAATGAGTGATTACACTCTTGAAGAAAAAACTATGAAAAACTTTAGAGAAAAACATAGTATTTTTATATATAATGGATAAGATCCACTTATACTATGTAAAATTCAATCAGTATACACTAATTTTTTACCATTAGAAAAATTGATTTAATTCACAATTTAGTCATTTTTCTCATAGTAAATTAGTTTTTGTTTTAGTTTATCCATACATGATAAAAACAAGTGACATGTAACATTATTCATCATGTGCACGTAAGTAAGGATGAACATAAAATCTTATACTAGGATACAAATTTTTAGGGTATGAAATTACAAAATTTTAAAAGTATAATATTAAATTATTAATATAAAATATAAAAAATAACCACTATATGAAAATTTAAAATAAAAAAAAATACAATTGTCCCAACATCCCTTGATTTATCCTTACATGCAAGTAAAAAACTCACTTTTATGATTTATAATTTCTTTTATATTTTATATTGTTAACAATTTCAAAGAATATATTAATTAAAATTAAAGATAAATTATACTAGAGATCACTTAGTTATAGAATCACTCAATTATATGTTTAGGAACAAACAACTCACTCAATTAAAATTTTGTGACAAACAATTCACCATGTCATTAAAACTGAAACAAAAGCATGGCATAATAACAATTTTAGTCCCCATAACTTATGCATTCTATTATTTTGGTCATAATTAAAAAATAATTCAATAAACTCAATCCTTCACATTTAAATTTTTCATTAGTAAAGTGACTGTGTTTGCTAGCAAACAACTTTAAGGTCATAATGCGTATATTTATTAGTTTGTCTACTGTCTTATAGTGAAGTGACCGTGTCAGTCGAGCTATCACATTTGTTGATCATCGGATTGATGAACAATAGCATGAAGTGTGGTAAGTGGTCGAAGGGTGTGTCAAGATGGTGCAGTGTCGAAATTTTTAAATATGAAGGGTTAAGTTTATTGGATTATTTTGAACTATGACCAAACTAATATAATGCACACGTTTTGGGGACTAAAATTGTTATTATACCATACCTTTATTTCAATTTTAATGACATAGTAACTTGTTTATCGCAAAATTTTAATTGAGTGGTTTGTTTGTTCCTAAATCTATAATTAAGTGACTGAATTGTTACTTTTAAAAGAAGAGTTACATGTTTGTTATTAAACCTATAATTGGGTGACTGAATTGTTACTTTAAAAAAAGAGTGACTTGTGTGTTATTAAACATATAATTGACTGAATCAATTGTTACTTTTAAAGAAAGAGTGACATATTTTTTACTAAAATTATAACTAAATGATCTTTAGTGTATTTTACGCTAAAATTAAACTTTTAAGAGAATATTCAAATAAAAAAGAATTCAAATGAATCTTACTAGGTGCCCACAAAGATATTTCAAGAGAGAAGAGGGAGGGAGTCTAGTTCCTTCTTGTTTTTTCTTCATTACATTTGGTATAGTGTTATGGGCGGTTCTAAAAACATGCGGCTTAAAAATAGATTAAAAAGAGGCCTTTTTTTAGGCCATTGGATCAAGCCAAATTAATATTAGGCGTAGGATGAAATAAAAAAATAGAACCCGGTGAACCGGTAACCTTAGGAATAAGGTAAAAAGCAAGCCAAAAGTTGCATACCTGCATAATAGGCAAAGCTGTTTCCTTGACTATTTAGGGTTCTTGTTACTCTCGTTTCTTTGCTTGTAATTTTCTAGTTTCTTTGCTTCCCATCTTGTTACTCTCGTTTACCTGGTAAGTTTTTTTTCGATCCCCTTTTTATCGGTTTATCATGTTCTTATTGCCTTTGGTTGTTTCTTTCTTTCTTTCTTTCTTTAAATTGGAATTGCAATTTGTTGTCTTTGTAAGGAATTGAGAATTTTGGTTTTTTGTTTCGGATTTTGTACTTTTGGAGGGAGAACTTGATATCGGGGATTAGAAAATTTAATAGTTTTTGGTTGGTGATTTTGATGAGTTTTCTTTATGTGCGGATTCTGGGTTTTGTGGGACAACAAGAAGTGGGATTTTCTATTTGAACATTTAAATTTGTTGATTCCATGCAGAACAAGAAATAAGAGTTTTGAGTCACGCTTGAAAGAATATGAGTGAAAAATGCTAAGCTTAGGGAAAGCTTTTAAGAGACCAAGGAAAGAACTCTATTGGGACTTCAGAATATTTTTTTTACATTTTGGAAAATGTTTGTATTCTTGATAATGATAATTTTAAGATAATTGAACGATGTTTGCAATGAGGTTGGATTCTGTTACTTTCACTGCTGACATTCAAAAAATACAACTTTATTTCTCTTTTAGTTTGGAGCTGGTTTTGGGAAGGTCCTCTTTCTTTGTCGTCTGGGTTTATAAATGTTTCAATGTAGCATCTTATTATTTGGTCAGAAAGAACAATTTGTTTTGAATTTTCTATTCAGTTAAAAGGTCTTTGTGATTGTATATATGAATTAAGTTAATTTCTCTCCAGTTTGAAGCTGGCAATAAGAAATTCACTATTATTAGAGTGTATTAGGAGGAATGCAATCGAAGTCTGTTTCTATGGTTTTAGGGTTTTGTGTCGTAGTTGATTTTTCTCCATGGCTCTGGCTGAACCGTTGAACTAAGAAGTGAGAAAAATCCCAAATCTGAAACATATAACAGATACATCCATATCCACAATTTCCTTTTCGATTCTATTCGAAGTTAAAAAAAAAAACTCATCGGAAATTGGTTGAATGCTTGATATGCTTGAAAGTAAGGTTGATTATGTGTAGTTCGTTGACGTATTAAGTTGTTTTGCTTAATTTGGTTAATCCTTTCTTAGTTCTCGATCCTAAATGTGTTAAGTTCTGTTCGCCATGATATTAGAAGTAGAGTTATAAGGAGATTAATTGGAACTTTGGAATGGTGGGTAGTTTTTGAAGTATAGTGTGATTACTTTGTACGTTTGAATGTGTGACTTGCTCATGAATAGTTTGATGCTAAGAAAAATTGCTAAGTTGTTAGTGCTAAACCTATGCTGGTTCGATTATAAATATACGAGAAATTAATTGCCATGATCCTAGGAATTGTTGAAAAGAGTCTTCATCTAGACATCTAGCTATGCAAGTGTATAAGTAGAATTCTATCTATAACAAGTTGTGATGGTTATGCTTCTATGTTTGTGAATGGATTTGTTTGTGGTTAAGATGTCGTGGTGCGCAAAACCTTTAGGAAATAGGTATATGATTTTTGTTCCTTCTATTCGAATAGTTGTAATAAGCTTATTTAATATATATATAATTATAATCTTATGAATTAATCAGGTGACTAATTTAAAGGTTAATTAGAAATTTGATCATGAGATTGTATCCTAGAGTATGATAGTGAGAATGTAGGTTAAATTGGTTTATGTAATTATAATAACCTTAGTAATGGAAGGAATGATGTAATAATCACATGAAATTTTTAGTTTCTAGTATAGGCAAACTTTTGTTCAAATGTACTAATTATCTTTTGTCATCATTTATTCCTTTCATCCTTCCGTCATTTATCATTTCAGATTGAAGTTGTTTACAATGGAGCATCGTAGCAAGACCGACATAGTAGCGGTGCATAAGGCACCTAAAAAATTGACACCATATCTCAATTTCTAGTAAGTTAAAGTTGAATGTATATAGCATTGTTGAAATTGTTAGTTGGTTAGCGATATGTATTGCTTAGGCTAACTCTGGAATGATGTTTCTACAGTATAAGTGAATGTAAAGGACTGAAGGGTGGTAAAAAAAATAAACAATAGTGTAAGTGAGAAAAAGAAAATACGATTGTGTGTTGTGTATTAGTTTGTAAAGTGTACATATTATAAAAAATTAATAATTGTGGGTGTAATACAGGAGAGAAAAGCACTCGGTTTGAGATGGGGTCAAATGACTGATGTAGAAAAGAAGCATTATATTGATATGTACGAGGAGCAAAAGAAGGCTCAATCGGAATGGATATCAAAAGGCAAGGTGAAGAAAATAGTGGAGAAGGAAGAAGTTAAAAAGGTAAGTGAAAGTGTATAATTCTTGTTAGAGAAAGTGTTAAGGGTGCAAACATGTTGTACATAATATATTTAAGCGTAACATTACAATAATTATTGTTGTATTAAACGTTGTAGGAGATATTATCGAGATGTAGCATGAAGAAGTTGTCAAATATGTTTAAAGAGATGCAGAAGCTGAAGATTGACAGTGTTGTTAAAGAATTAGGGTTTAGCCCTTTATTTGGAATAAAATCGCGAGCAACTCATCGCGACCTATGTCGCGAGTTAGTGGAGAAGTTTGATTTGGAAAGCTCGACGATTGAATTTAGTGGACACAAAATACCTGTACTAGTAGAAGATGTGGAAGCTATTCTGGGACTGAAGAACGAGGTCCGGATGTTGAACAAGCTACGAGAAAATTTAATGGAAATGAACTAGCGATGAAGCACAGAATCAGTACGAAGGCTACATATCAACAACTTGAGGGGGAGATAGTAAGTGTTGCTTTTAAGGGGGATGAGTTGAAAGCACGCGTACTGTTGTATGTTGTTGGCGTGTTCTTATCTCTACATGTCAATTTTGTGCCTTCCATAGAACATTTCAAGTTATTGTGCTCAGCTGGATTGAGTGGAAAATTGAATTGGTGTAAATATGCATACGAGATGTTACTTGATGGAGTAGCCAAATGTAAAGCTCGTGTTGGGTTGGCTTATATGACCGGATGTATTGCTATCCTTGAGGTAATATATTTTTAAAACTATGTCTCGTTCCAACATAGTTTTTTATTTCACCCACAGTTTATTTTTATTATAATGTTCTGATTAATATAAAATGTAGGTGAAACTATTCGATTATTGGAGTGGAATTCCCAGCAGAGGCTATGCTTTCGCGGACGGTAATGCTCGCATTCATGCGTTGGGGAAGAAGGATGTAGGCAAGATTGTAACCCGCCTAAAGGGAGAACGACATACCAGAAAATTGAAAGTAAGTAGGTTAATAAATTTTGCATTCTATAAGGGGTTGTAATGACATGAAATGAATTAATGATGATGTCTGCAGGAACTTGGGTCTGATGATGAAAGCTATGAAGGCAAAGAAGGTGGAAGGATAACTGGCAGTAATGATGTTATTATGGAGATATTACAGAAGGTTATTTCAGACTTGGGTAAAATAAAAGAGAGTCTCGAAGCTCGTGTCAAAAAGGAGAAAAAAATTAAAGAGAGTTTGGAGATACTAAATGAGTAATTTAAGAATGTTGTTGAGCAAGTTGCGGGTTTGGGCTCAAATATGATGTACATGAAGAAGGCTTTGCATATAATCGATGCAAAGTTTGGCATTGGCCTTGAGGAAGAGAAAACAAGGGTGGAGAAACCAGAAGTCGAAGAGTCCAACTCAGAAGATGGACTTAATAGTGACGCTGAAGCGTTGATAGATGATGTCACCTTGTTGAAGGAAGACATTGTTGTGGGCGAAAAAAAGAAAAAAAATGTATAATGTGTATAACTTTTTTATTTTGATCAACGTTTCATTAATTTAATGTACGAGATTTTTGTTGTTGACAAAGTTGATGTTAACTTGTAGGCTAAGCCAACAGTGGCTACAATGCCAAAGGTTAGTGGCAAAGGGATTCGAGTAAGAATGAGAACTCGGAACATGAAATAAGTCACCATTTCAAAGAAATGTCATGTGGAGCTTCTTTTGGTTTAAGTAGGGTTTAGAAAAAAACTTGATTGGTTGTAATGTTAACTCAATGATTTACTTTGAATGCACTTAGCCAATTGATTAGAACATGATATGGATTGATGATCTCGTTGACGTTCGTTTAGAACGTAAATCGTTTTTGCAATATGTCTTCGCATGGGTTCTTTAATTACATATGTTTGACATTATATATAAATTGGTAGAAGGTTTAAGTTTAAAGTTATTCAATATTTCACATCAAAGGTTTAAGTGTTGCAGGTATTGACGTATGTTGAAATACCCGATGGAGTAGGGGCTGCAACCAAAGGCATATGTGACTATATATGGAATATGCCTTTGCTCGAAGGGTAAGCAATCTATAATGTTGCTACAATACGAAATCCTCCTAGATTTTGACCACATGTATATGAATGGCAGTGATGCTGATACATTACGACCTTGAAGTTGGGTCGGTTCAATGGTTAGTAGAGTGTACATGTTCCCGTAAGCAATAAAGTCATTATTAATGAAATGTACTATGATAGTTGGTATAAGTTTTGTGTAAAATTTAGGTTATTGATGCTGTTGGGTAGGCAATTATTGATGAAGATAGTGGGACGAAATGTCAAACAAGGAGAAGGTATCTACCTTGCGCATTGAGTCTATGTTAAATATTGAAAAAAGTTAGTGTATATTATGAATAAACATATACGGTTTTCGAAACATGCTGAATAATAATGATTGTCTTGTAGGATCAGCTTGTATGAGGGTTACTGGATGGTGCGCAAATTGCTGATTATTGGCATTTCAATTTCAAACCATTCGGTAAAATTACCGACTAGAAAATGGTATGAAGAAACATACATTTTTTACAAACCATTTGCAATTTATTACATAGGTATATTACATGGGTATCATTTATTGAAGGCAGTAGTAAAATATTTTATGCAGATCTTTATCCCCATTAATGACAATGGATGTCATTGGTATCGGCCATGTTTTGACGTCGACGATGAAGGGATCCTAAAAAAATAGAAAGCATGGTAAAATGAGAGATGTCCCGTAAAATAAATCTTTTTACTATGAAGTAAATGAAAGTTCAAACATTCAACGTACCTTCTATTTACTTGTTGTAATGTTGATGGATGTTGGCTGGTAATATTGGAGATAACCTCAAATTTCCTACTTTTTCCCACCTCCACGGTAAAGGACAACTGATGAAGAGTAAGTAAGAAATAACAAAGCCAAGTTGTGGTCTTTGTTTAACCACAAACAAGGTTGGTGTGAGCATTCATTCTGCCTTAAATAGGTTGGTTGAATAGCAAATGAAGAAATAAACTATAGCCATTAGTGGTTGAGTTCCCACCCTTATTTTGTTTCGAATGTCACCTAAAAATAAATTTTGATATAACAAATGGTTTTGATATAACTTAAAATAAATTTTAAATAACTCATACGGATTACTCACTACACATTCGAACAAACGTCTTAAGCTTAACCAAACATTTGATGAACTTTAAAAATAACATTCGACGAATTTTATGTCTTAAGCTTAACCAAACATTTGATGAACTTTAAAAATACATTCGATGAATTTTTTTAATTCAAAATGACATTAAAAGACTCTGCGTACCAATATGGTACTATGAGTACCGGTACGCCCTATGTTTTCAAATTACATCGAATATAGACCTAGTACCGGTACGACAAAAAACGTACCGATACGTGTACTTTATTTCAAAACATCGAATGTAAAACCAGTACCGGTATGGCAACAGGCGTACTGATACAAATAATTGATTTCAAAACATCAAATGTAGAATCAGTACCGGTACGACAACATGCGTACCGGTACTCGTATTTGATTTCAAAAGGTCAAGTGTAGAACACGTACCGATACTATACAATGCGTACTGATATGCGAATGTTTTATTTATACTTCGAATGCAAAATGAGTACCGGTACATATAAACGCGTACCGATACGCTAATGTTTTATTTATACTTCGAATGCGAAATGAGTACCGGTACATCTACACGCATACCGATATGAGAAAGTTTTATTTATATTTCGAATGCAAAATGAGTACCAGTACAAGTTTTAGTGTACCGGTACGCGGGACACGAAACCTCTTCCCAGGGCTCTTAAAATCAGATTTTTACCCCAAATTTCCATTCTATCAACCCTAGCCGTTTTCCCCTTAAAAATTCTCTCAAATTCGCTTGTTTTTCACTCGATTTTCCACAAATTTTTGAAGTTTCTTACACTTCTTCAACAACCCATCAAGCTTTCATTAAGATAGTTCACTTCCATCATCAATCTCATCCATTCCAACAATTTTAAGGTATTTTTCGTTCTATTTTTTTAACGTTGTTTTCTTATATGGAATTTAGATTTAGGTTGATATGAGAATAGTTTATGTATATTAAATTTATCTATTTTTATTTACTTTGTTTTAAATAATATATATATGTAATCACTCATTTTTGACCGGGTTTTAGTATTATTAGTATTATTTCAATAGTAATATTGTTAATATAAAATAAATAAAAAATCAAAAAATATATAAGTAATATATATTTATTATAAAAAAAGTAAAAAAAGAGAAATTTGCGTGGAGCCTAGAGCTCCACGTCACCCAAACTCTCCCCCTACCCCTTTGAAATTGCCTATAAATAGGCATGGAATTCACGCAACAAAGAATGGAGAGCCGGCCAAGGCTTGCCCAAATAAGAGAGCCATGCTCTCGGGCTGCCAAGGACCGGGGCAGTGCCCTCGGTCCTAACCAGTTCGATCGGGGTCCTATTTTGGATCTGATCTAGTTAATATTTTTGGAGAGGTCGTGGTAGATCTCGGTGGGGTTCAGTCGGGGTTCGTCATTCGAGCTCCTAGTTAGGTATATTTTATTCCCTTTTTTATTTGTGTTGTAATTTTTCTAATTTAATGAAGTATTAGTTAATTTAAAATAGTGGTTCTTTTTTAGTTTGTATGTTTATTTATGTTTTAGATTGGTATTTATTTATGTTTTAAATTTATGTTTTAGATTAGTATTTTTTTATGTTAGATTTGTTTTTATATATGTGATAGATTAATATTTATGAATATTTTAGATTAGTATTTTATTTATGTTAGACTTGTTTTTATTTATGTGTTAGATTAATATTTATGAATGTTTTAGATTAGTATTTTATTTATGTTAGATTTGTTTTTATTTACGAGTTAGATTAATATTTATGTATGTATGTTTTGAATTAGTATTTTATTTATGTTAGATTAGTATTTTATTATGTTAATATTTATTTGTTTTTTTATTGTATTTAAATTATTTGCCATATTTTATATTTTGCTCACTAAGATTGCATATCGAGATATATAAATGGTCAATGCGGTGCCCTTTTATCCGAGCGTAAACGGGGCCAGTATCAGGCGTAGTGATGGTGGTTGGGCGTTTACTCTCGGATAACGGGGCTTTTAAAATTTACTCGCACTTATAACCAAATTTTAACTTAATCATCATTTTAATCTGAGAAGTCTAATATTAATAAAGCGGTAATTATTAAAGTACCAATTTTGGGCGGTGTGGGGGTGCTAATCCTTCCCCATCCGTAACCGACTCCCGAACCCAACAGTTTTCAAAATCTCTGGTTTTTACGGTGTCCGGCCTACCTAAGTTGCCGGTGACGACTCCATTTTAAATAAAATGCAGCTTCTTTAAAACCCCACGGGAGACATTATTTTCAAAATAAAACAATAGATAAAAATACTTTTTTAGCGAAACGGACATCGCTACAGATGGCGACTCCGCTGGGGACCAATTTTTGTTTTTTTCCAAGAACAAAATAAGAGTCGAGCTTTTTAAATAATTACCGCTTTATTAATATTAGAAATTCCGGATTAAAGTGACTATTAAACTAACATTCGGTTATAATTGCGCGTTTATTTTAACGCATTTAAAATATGGCATATAAGCCCGTTTTTTAAGTGGGGGGAAAACGCTAATGCTTTTGTGGAGATATCGTTCACCCGTGTAGGCCTAGCAAGTACCTTCGAGGCTCGAGTACCTTATGTTTTCGTAAGGATATCATTCATTCATATAGGAATAAGCGAATGGGTCCCCCTGAATTGAACTCGGTTAAAAGGAGCCTATAATGGGTGATGATCGGGGACCTTGCTACTCTTAGTAGAGGACAACGAGGACAATTCGGGAACCTCCTAGAACCAAAACTGCATGTAGAGAACATATAGAAACCCACCCCTTTAGAGCCATGCGGATAACCTTAGGCGTTTTAGACGGGATAAATATGGTTGTTTATTTAATTTATCCTTTTATTTATGTATTTATTATTTTTATCCGGTACTAACTTATTTCTTTTTTTGTTTTATTTTTATTTTTATTTTACATATATTTTTGTTGCATTATCATTGCATCCACATTACATAAAGGCATTGATTCAAGTGGTTTGCCCGATTAGAAAATCTTTCATCATGGAAAAAAGGTGTCTTAAGAAGAACAACATTGATCCAGTCGTGCGACATTGGTCAGAGATTAATCAACAGATCCGAGGTAACAATTTGCTGAGCAAGCGTGTAGTGCCAAAGTACACACGAGACCTTGATGGTGGACATACAACGAGTTGCAAGGAGTGTGAATGACTTAACTACCGAAGCCGCGGCTCTCCGACCTTTCGTAACCCCGGACATGGAATAAGCACCAAGGTTTATCAAGTTGCTTAGAGCTATCGAGGAGCTAGGAGGTAGAGCTAGGGCTTATGTGTAGAACTTTGTTTTGTAATTAAGACTTTTCTAATAGGGACTCCTTTTGTAATGTTGACCCTTTTTTGTAATCTGGACCCTTTAGTTCCCATGAAATTCGTTTGAAAGGGTTACCAGTGGAATCAACGCCTTTATTTGCATTCATGTTGCATATCATGGCATGGTGTTGATTCAAGAATAGTTCATTAAAAGGCTTTCAAAATAGAAAAAAGTCTGTTTTGCCGGAAACGATAATATTACAGTATCAAGTTAGGCCGAGCAAAGACCAATCGAGAAAGAAGACGGTACGATAGTAAGGCACGTGCGACGCAGAAGATTCAGTCAGGGCCGCAGAACCCCAATGTTAAATCTTCACATTTAATCCTTTTGTAAAAATCTCAAAGATTTTAAATTAACTCCTTTAAAAAATTAAAAATATTATTATTTTGCTTTGAATATTTTTCCCTCCTAAAACTTTCAGAATAATAATAATAACAAAAAGAAACCTAAAAGTTTTATTTTTTAAGTAAGTTAAAACTTTTTGATAATAAAAAAGGGGAAAATTTTTAAACCAAATGATCCTTGAGAATTTTAATTTAAACCCCCCAAAAAGGTTTTAAAGTACTCTTCTAGGATCGATAGAATCCATCACTGTTTAGACAAATTATTCAAAGATCGGTTTGTTTACACCCAGGTCAACCGAAGAAGAAACTCTTGTCTGCATTATGCCTACACTTGTCAATGTTTTTAGAAGCCAAGGCATGAAGATCATGACGACACAAGTTAGTGGAGTAGCATAAGAAGAGAAGACGAGGTCACCCGTCATCCTGAAGACAACGTCGAGACGTGGAGCACGAGCTTTGCTTCCCAAAGTCAAGATCTGCAGAAGGAAGCTAACGGTCACCTGTATTTCATTATTAGTTTTTTGTAACCAGACATTTTTCTATTGAATGAAAGTCTTTTAAGGACTGTTCGAGAATCAACACCGCATTTGCATTCATACCTTGCATTGCCACACATTGTACAGTCATGGCATATTTTACATAAGATTATCATTACCTTGCATAAAATTTTACATAGCATTATCATTTCCAAGTAAAAGAAATGAACACGCTCAAAAATCAAGATTCAAGTTGTTAGAAGATGGGCTCGAGAGAAAAAGAAATGAGGAAAAAAGAAGAAAAAGAAGAAGATTGATGCATTCGACGCAAGAAAGCCCTAATTTGGTCATTCCACCGTATTCCAAAGATTCCCAGATTTGCGCATGATAACGGAACAAGATGTCCCAAGATTCACATGACCATGTTCTATAAAAAGATGGAGGGCTGCATTGAAATATTACCGATCCACTACTTCCCCGACAGTCTAGCAGGACCTACCGTGATATGATATGCTTTGGACCTAGCACCAAGTCGTCAGTATCTACAGGGTACGAAGATGAAACCTGATGAAAGCTTCAAGGAATGTGCTTTGAGGGGTCTATGTTTAGCGACCCAGGTGCAGCCTCCCGTAGATGAAGAGGAAAGTGACTTCCATGCCACCTTTCTTATTTCTTCTTTGATAAGGTGCTCGGGAAAATGAATGTCAGCTTTGAGGACTTCATGATAATCGAAGAGAGAATTGAACATGTATTCCGGGACCTAAGTTTAAAAGACCAGACATACCTAGGAGCAGAAGGAAAGAAAGAGATAATGGGTACCACTTTCGAAGGTTCTCGTGATCGTAAGAGAAGAAGACAGTCAGATTCCTTCGAATCACTGAGAAAAATTCCTCGAACAAGTACATATTTAGAGATATTCAGAGTATTCCATCTCAAACATATGGCCTCATCTGGTCAAGGGTTAGTACCTTACCTCAAGGCCGATAAAGACTATACCCAGCTCACATGCTCACAGTTTTGATCCATACAGTATATGTGAGTTCTACATTGAGGCGCCGGGGCATGACACTAAGAAATTTGGGGTCGTTAATAGAAAAAATCAAAAAGATGGTTGACGAGGGAGTCATGACAAGAGAGTTGATCCAGCGGTGGAAAAACAAGAGAAGAAGCAAGCCTACACTACAAAGGACCAGAATGAGTTAGTACTCGGGAGGTAGTCCGGGGGTCCCTATGGTTTTCCCATCAGTTCACAAAGAAATTCTCAATGCTTTGAAAAAAAGAAAAAAACTCTCAAATAGATATTTTTTAGAATTAAAAATCACATTTCCATTTAGAAAGCATTTTTACATTCTTGATTCTTTAAACATTTTATTTTTATGGGGTAGTTTTTGTTCTCCCATATGCATATACACGCATTTTTTAATGGACATATGTATATATCATTTCTATACCAGGTCCTCAAATTTTGAATGCAATAGTACATTTGCTTCAGTTCCAAAGATCAACTCTAAGTTGCATATATTTAGAAGAGATTGAATGTTGTAGGGTTACTGTAAATGTGAGTATCTACTAGTTTACTTAGGCCAATAGAGGAACAAAGCGAGTGTTTAAACAATGGGCAGTTCCCATTTTAGGAATTTATCTTCTCAGGCACTTGTCGTTTAAGATCCTTGAAGCGAGAGTTGACCCTAAACCTCTACCCCCTGAAGGCTTTCTCAGGACATCTGTGAATGTGACGATGAATGGTATTCTTTTACTTTACCAGAAGATAGAGATGAGACCAGACAGATTGGATACGAAGATCAGGAAATCATCAGAAGCAAGTGGTTGAAAACAAGGATATGTCCAAACGAAAAACCAAAGAAAAGAAAAGAAATTGCAATCAGAAGGCCGAAGCAATCCAGATCGAGTAAATATCAGAAGAGCTGTAGAGAGGCAATTAACTTCGAGCGGAAGATAGCATCACTACCCAGTATAGATACGTGTTGATTCGAGGATACATTTATAGACTCGAATAAGAAGAAAGAGATTCAAGGCTAAAAACCCAAAATGGGCAGTCTAAAACAAAAAACAAAACAAAAAAAGAGAAGAAAAGAGAAAAAAATAAAATAAAAAAGAAGAAGAAAAAGAGAGAGAAAAAATGAAGAAAAAAAAGAAAAAAAGGAAAAAAGAAAAATAAAGAAATAATATTGTATATGCTTCACACACAGATCAAACAATACAAGAACGAGACTTCAACTATGAACAAGAGACACAAGGAATCCACATTTCAAGTAAATATCAGTTTTGAAAATTAGTATAGAAGCTCGAATTGAAGCCAAGTCAAGACAAGTCGGCCCGAAGATTACCAATTTCGAAAAAAGAAATGATCTCTAGGTTGAAAACCTAAAAAAGGCAGTATAGAGTAATCCTGAAAATGAAGAAAAAGAGTAGTCTGCCTGAGCATGCTAGCATCAATATCCAACCAAAATACATTGATCTGAAGGTACAAAAGAAGGAAGTGACCTCTAGGGTGAAAACCCAAAAATAGACAGTCTAGAGCGATCCAAGAGAAAAAGTGAAAAATAAGAAAAAAGAAGAAAGAAAGAATAACATTTCATCTGGGCGTGCCAATTACAAGAATTCCTAGAAATATATTCGTAGTCCTTCATTCAAGAAATCTCAGTTTCGAGGAGTTTTGGAGGATCAAACATTCTTGAATAGAAAACGAACATCAGTACATAGCCAGAATGCAATGCATTCTACAGTAAAAAAGAAAGGAAATGAACTCTAGGGTGAAAACACAAAAAAGGGCAGTCTAGAGTGATCCAAAAAAGGGAAGGAATAATGGGCATATCCAAGTTACACAAGTACAAAAATACTGTTTCATTTAACCATAAACCAAAGGCCTACATTACAAGCCCCCAAAGACCATTCTAATCATCCATAGATATCCAAGTTGAATGAGAATGCCTTCAGATTTCATTCCGCCTATAAGGGTTAACTTTGCTTCAAGGAACGTCAAACTTCGAAGTGCTTGATCGACACCCAAATAAGGGAAGGATGGGGCATGATGAGATAGTGAGATTAAGAGAGCCACCTTAAACGGGGTAGAAACTAGGTATGGTTGTTCCTCTCAAAAGCCTATTAGACCAGAAGAAACTATACATTTGCATATATCTCCACAATGGTCAAGATCTTCTAAATATGCGCTTCATTAGAGTTAATCTCTGGCAATTTGAAGCAGATGCTCTATGGTGTTTGATATTTTGGGGGCAAACATGTTTTAAAAGGTTTGATATTTTCTCCCAAAGTTTTGATGTTTACCATTTCCCCCAAACATTAGTTTTTAAAATGTTTGGCAATATACTTCGAATTTTGTTTACCATTCTCCAAACATTAATATTTTAAAAAATGTTTGGTCCTTAAAAAAAAGAGAAAAGAAAAAAGATGTTTACCATTTGTTCCAAACAATGTTTTCAAAATGTTTGGTATCCCCTCCAAGTTGTGATTTTCAAAATGACTGTTATCTTTTCAAACAATCATTATTATTTTGAAATATACACAAGTAAATTTCCTTTTGCATTACTTTAAAAATGAATGATGATGAGATTTAAAGCATAGGGACTGAGAGTTAGTTCCCATCGAAAATGCTACGAGAAGATCAAGGATGAGCTCAGGGGATGGAAGCATTTTGGCTCACCCTGATGACTAGAAATAGATCAAGGCTCTGTATGATGGGTCAGAAAATTCAAAGCAGTGGAGCCCGTGATTGAATGGGGCAATGCCAAGCAAAGAAGATGACAAGGGTTCTTATAAGAATAATATAAGAACCAGAAGATCATTTATGAAGACGGGTGATAACCTTGAAGACGAGAAAGCCTTCCGCACAAAAGGTTTGAAAGCATGTTAATCTAGATTCGAAGTGATTGATCAAATAAGGATTTAAGAGCATACAATGAAGAAGTAAAGAGATGAAGAAATCCGAGGAACAACCTTTCAGGGTGTAAGACTTTAGAACAAAAAGGGCTGAAAGAAAAAAAAAAAGAAAAAGAAAAAGAAAAAAATAAGAAGAAATTGAAGGAAGAAAGAGAAAAAAGAAAAGAAAAAGAAAAAGAGAAGAGAGAAAAGAGAAAAAAGAGAAGAAAGAAAGAATTACATTGCATGCATCATTTAGATAGGGGCATGCCAATTTTTGCTTGTTTTGGACAAGTACTTGAAGAATTATCAAAGAGTCTTAAGAAGCAGATTTCATTAAAGAAAGAAAGTTTGGCAGCCATTTTCGGCGTGAGTCCCCAAATTTGAAGAAAGTTTGGCAGCCATTTTCGGCTTGAGTCCCCAAATTTAAAGAAAGTTTGGAAGCCATTTTTGGTATGAGTCCCTAAATTTGAAGAAAGTTTGGTAGCCATTTTCGGTGTGAGTCCCCAAATTTGAAGAAAGTCTGGCAGCCATTTTCAGCGTGAGTCCCCAAATTTGAAGAAAGATCGGTAGCCATTTTCGGCACGAATCCCCAAATTTGAAGAAAGTTTGGTAGCCATTTTCGGCGTGAATCCCCAAATTTGAAGAAAGATTTCGGCAGCCTTAGCAGCGTGAGTCCAAAAAGATCGGTAGCCATTTTCGGCGTAAATCCCCAAATTGAAGAAAGATTTTGGCAGCCTAGGTAGCGTAAGGCCAGATCAGTAGCCGTTTTGGCGTGAATCCCAAATGTGAAGATAAAGGTTCTATATAGGAAGGCCTATATTTTCAAGGGCACGCAGCGAGAGGTTCTATATAGGAAGAATCTGCCGCTCCGAGACTTCAGGGGCTAAAAGTTTTATATAGGAAGGGCTTGCAGCTCCAGGGTGAATACTAGCAGTTCTATATAGGAAGAACTCACAGCCGAAGGAATTCACCCATGACACATAAGATTTTATATAGGGAAAACCCGTTGTGTTGAAGGCGAAGAGTCCTATATAGGAAGGGCTTTGAGCTTTACTATCTTAGAGTGAAAGGTTCTATATAGGAAGAACCTGTAACTCTGAGATTTCAGAAGCTAAGAGTTATATATAGGAAGGACTTGCGGCTCCAGGGTTTGAAGACTAATAGTTCTATATAGGAAGAACTCCCAGTCGAAAGAATCCGTTTGTAACGCAGAAGGTTTTATATAGGAGAAACCAGTGTTGAAGGTGAAGAGTTATATATAGGAAGGACTCCAAGCTTTATCGCCTCAGAGTGAAAAGTTCTATATATGAGGGACTCGTAACTCAAGACTTTAGAATGAAAGGTTCTATATAGGGAGGACCTATAGTTCCAAGATCAGAAGGTGAAGAAGTTCTATATAGGAAGAACTTACGAGCCTGAAGATTCAACTAAGGAAGAGCGGAGAGTTCCAGAAGAACACGTGATTCCGAAGCCAAAGACAAGGAAGTAGGTCAAAATGAGTGCTTTTGATCTTTGCTTTGTCCTCGTTTCACAAGAACAAGAAAAGAGGGGCAATTGTAATCACTCTTTTTTGACCGGGTTTTAGTATTATTAGTATTATTTCAATAGTAATATTATTAATATAAAATAAATAAAAAATCAAATATATATATATAAGTAATATATATTTATTATAAAAAAGTAAAAAAAGGGAAATTTGTGTGGAGCCTAGAGCTCCACGTCACCCAAACTCTCCCCCACCCCTTTGAAATTGCCTATAAATAGGCATGGAATTTACGCAACAAAGAATGGAGAGCCGACCAAGGCTTACCCAAATAAGAGAGCCATGCTCTCGGGCTGCCAAGGACCGGGGCAATGCCCTCGGTCCTAACCGGTTCGATCGGGGTCCTATTTTTGATCCGATCTCGTTAATATTTTTGGAGAGGTCGTGGTAGATCTAATGGGGTTCAGTTGGGGTTCGTCATTCGAGCTCCTAGTTAGGTATATTTTCTTCCCTTTTTTATTTGTGTTGTAATTTTTATAATTTAATGAAGTATTAGTTAATTTAAAATAGTGGTTCTTTTTTAGTTTGTATGTTTATTTATGTTTTAGATTGGTATTTATTTATGTTTTAAATTTATGTTTTAGATTAGTATTTTATTTATGTTAGATTTGTTTTTATTTATGTGATAGATTAATATTTATGAATATTTTAGATTAGTATTTTATTTATGTTAGACTTGTTTTTATTTATGTGTTAGATTAATATTTATGAATGTTTTAGATTAGTATTTTATTTATGTTAGATTTGTTTTTATTTATGAGTTAGATTAATATTTATGTATGTATGTTTTGGATTAATATTTTATTTATGTTAGATTAGTATTTTATTATGTTAATATTTATTTGTATTTTTATTGTATTTAAATTATTTGCCGTATTTTATATTTTGCTCACTAAGATTGCATATCGAGATATATAAATGGTCAATGCGGTGCCCTTTTATCCCAGCGTAAACGAGGCCAGTATCATGCGTAGTGATGGTGGTTGGGCGTTTACTTCGGATAACGGGGCTTTTAAAATTTACTCGCACTTATAACCAAATTTTAACTTAATCGTCACTTTAATCCGAGAAGTCTAATATTAATAAAGTGATAATTATTAAAGTACTAATTTTGGGCGGTGTGGGGTGCTAATCCTTCCCCATCCGTAACCGACTCTCGAACCCAACAGTTTTCAAAATCTCTGGTTTTTACGGTGTCCGGCCTACCTAAGTGGCCGGTGGCGACTCCATTTTAAATAAAACGCGGTTTCTTTAAAACCCCACGGAAGACATTATTTTCAAAACAAAACAATAGATAAAAATATTTTTTTTAGCGAAACGGACATCGTTACAATATATATGTTATTATACATATTATTTTGAAATAATTTGTTGGAATTATTAGATTGAGTAATTCATTAGTGCATACATTGTGGTTTGTTTTAAATTTTTGCAGGGTGGTTTTTGTTCTAATGGCCCATAAAACTAAACGTCCTAGATCCGCTCCCTCTAACCAAAATTCAAATCCTTTGAACTTTACCTCAATTTTTAATTCCTGTTTTAATGAACCGGGTCGTCATGGTCAATTAGAACATTTTTGGTTATATGAAAATTATACCATTCAGAGAGAAAGGGTTGTTGATTATGCGTTTATGATATCCGACAAGTTTAAGTTCCCTTATCTTGAAAATCTAAGGGAATGGAAATTTTTATCTTTTCTTCGTTTACCCGGGGTTGTCTTTAAGACTCTAGTTAGAATATTTTATTCTAATGCTAGGGCAATTCTTAGTGAAGACGAAAAAGTGGTCGTTGCAATAGAATCCTATGTTATGGGTAAAGTCCTTAAGCTAGACTCCTCTATTATTGCCACTCATCTAGGATTAGACGATGTCGGGGAAGATGATGAAACTAAGCCTATTCCTTTTGTTTATGCCCGAACTCTTCTGCATCTGTTCTTAATGCTCATGATAGGTTCATTCATCTCATGATTACTTGGTTCTTTCGTCCTTCCAGGGGGAAGTGGTCTACTATTAAAGGGGTAGATGCTTATTGGTTGCATTGCTTCCAAAAGAACATTCGCCCTAACCTCGCTCAAATCATTTATGCTGAAATTGTTTATCTTGTCCAAAACCGTCATAAACCTCAAGTTAAATATTTTACCTACGGTTGTGTCTTGAGCCACATCTTTGCTAAAGAAAACACAGACACATCTTATGATCTAGCTTGCCCTCTTACCGACCCTATTAATGAAAAATCTCTTCGAAAGAGCGGATTTCATTATATTGATGGTGAATGGATTCGACTACAACCCGATCAGCCTAGTGAAGGAAATGTCCCAGCTCCACCTCTAGTTCATGCTCTGGTTGCGCCTCCACCGACCTTTGGTGATGACATGCGCTCCTACTTTGATGGCAAGTTCGATGAAATGAGGTCCTACATCGATGGAAAATTCATTGAGATGTAATCTATGGTTACATCTCACATAGATGATCGCTTCACTTCTCTTGGTACCCGTATGACTAGCATCGAGACCGACTTGGCATCATTTCACCTTGAGTGGAAAACGCATACTTTTGGTGACACCGCCGCAGAGGAGGAAGAGGACGAGGATGAGGATGATGGAGATATGCCATAGCTTCTTTGTTTTATCATATCATGTTGCATGCATCCTAGACTACATATTTGGATTTAATATTTGGATTGTTTTTCTTCATTGTTTTTATTGTTTCCATCTTGCTTTGACTTTCATGTTTGGATTGGATTTGATACTCAATGCTTTGAATTTTCTATATATATTATATGCTTTGGATTGTTACTTTGGCTTGGCACTTTGGCTTTTAATTTGTTTATCTTCTCCTATTGCATATCTTGCTTTTCATCTAACAAAAAAGGGGAGAAATAATTGGGTTTGTTTTAATTTTTAAAACAATTTATTTTAACTCGTAATGGTTTTGATATAACTTAAAATAAATTTTAAATAACTCATACCGGATTACTCTCTACGCATTCGAACAAACGTCTTAAGCTTTACCAAACATTTGATGAACTTTAAAAACAAAATTCGATGAATTTTATGTCTTAAGCTTAACCAAACATTTGATGAACTTTAAAAATACATTCGATGAATTTTTCTAAATTACATCGAATGTAGACCCAGTACCGGTACGGAAACAAGCGTACCGATACACGTACTTTATTTCAAAAAATCGAATGTAAAATCAGTACAGGTACCACAACAGGCGTACTGATACGCGATCTTGATTTCAAAACGTCAAATGTAAAAGCAGTACTGGTACGGCAATAGGCGTACCGATACTCGTATTTGATTTCAAAAGTCAACTGTAGAACACGTACCGATACGCTACAATGCGTACCGACACGCGAATGTTTTATTTATACTTCGAATGCAAATTGAGTACCGGTACAGCTGTACGCGTACTGATACTCCTTGAGGCAAAAACAAAAATTTTCAAACGAGTACCGGTACAACAATCCGCGTACCGATACTTTATGTTGAGCCCCTTTCGGCCTTGGTGATATATTGTAAGAAATTTGGTATAAACTGTCTTTCTTACAATATTTGTAAGGATTTCTGTATACCTTGTCGTATTTTATGTATCAACACAAATCCTTACATTTTTTATGCTAAGTTATGTTTTCTCGTAGGAAATTATGTATATACACAAATCCTTACACTGTGACGAGCCCCTTTTGGCCTTGGAGATATATTGTAAGAAATTCGGTTTATACCGTCTTTCTTACAATATTTGTTAGGATTTGTGTATAACTTGTAGTAATTTGTGTATCAACACAAATCCTTACCTTTTTTGTGCTAAGTTATGTTTTCTCCTAGGAAATTATGTATGTACACAAATACTTACACTATGTTGAGGTCCTTTTGGCCTTGGTGATATATTGTAAGGAATTCGGTATATACCGTCTTTCTTACAATATTTGTAAGGATTTGTGTATAGCTTGTAGTAATTTTTGTATCAACACAAATCCTTACATTTTTTGTGCTAACTTATGTTTTCTCGTAGGAAATTATGTATGTACACAAATCCTTACAATATGTTGCGCCCCTTTTGGCTTGGTGATATCTTGTAAGAAATTCAGTATATACTGTTTTTCTTACAATATTTGCAAGGATTTGTGTATACCTTGTAGTAATTTATGTTTCAACACAAATCCTTACATTTTTTGTGCAAAGTTATGTTTTCTCCTAGGAAATTATGTATGTACACAAATCCTTACACTATGTTGAGGCCCTTTTGGCCATGGTTATATATTGTAAGAAATTCGGTATATATTGTCTTTCTTACAACATTTGTAAGGATTTGTGTATAGCTTGTAGTAATTTATGTATCAACACAAATCCTTACCCTTTTTGTGCTAAGTTATGTTTTCTCCTAGGAAATTATGTATGTACACAAATCCTTACACTATGTTGCGCCCCTTACAACCTTGGTGATATCTTGTAAGAAATTCGGTATATACCATCGTTCTTACAACATTTGTAAGGATTTGTGTATAGCTTGTAGTAATTTGTGTATCAACACAAATCCTTACTTTTTTGTGCTAAGTTAAGTTTTCTCGTAGGAAATTATATATGTACACAAATCCTTACACTATGTTGCGTCCCTGACGGCCTTGGTGATATCTTGTAAGAAATTTGGTATATACCGTCTTTCTTACAATATTTGTAAGGATTTGTGTATACCTTGTAGTAATTTATGTGTCAACACAAATCCTTACATTTTTTGTGCTAAGTTATGTTTTCTCCTAGGAAATTATGTATGTACACAAATCCTTACAATATGTTGCGCCCTTTTGGCCTTGGTGATATCTTATAAGAAATTCGGTATATACCGTCTTTCTTACAATATTTGTAAGGATTTGTGTATAGCTTGTAGTAATTTGTGTATCAACACAAATCCTTACATTTTTTGTGCTAAGTTATGTTTTCTCTTAGGAAATTATGTATGTACACACATACTTACACTATGTTGAGGCCCTTTTGGCCTTGGTGATATATTGTAATAAATTTGGTATATACCGTATTTCTTACAATATTTGTAAGGATTTTTGTATAGCTTGTAGTAATTTGTGTATCAACATAAATCCTTACATTTTTGTGCTAAGTTATGTTTTCTCGTAGGAAATTATGTATGTACAGAAATCCTTACACTATGTTTCGCCTATTTAGGCCTTGGTGATATCTTGTAAGAAATTCGATATATATCGTCGTTCTTACAATATTTGTAAGGATTTATGTATAGTTTGTAGTAATTTGTGTATTAACACAAATCCTTACATTTTTTTGTGCTAAGTTATGTTTTCTCGTAGGAAATTATGTATGTACACAAATCCTTACACTATGTTTCGCCTCTTTAGGCCTTGGTGATATCTTGTAAGAAATTCGGTATATACCGTCTTTCTTACAATATTTGTAAGGATTTGTGTATAGCTTGTAGTAATTTATGTATCAACACAAATCCTTATATTTTTGTGTTAAGTTATGTTTTCTCGTAGGAAATTATGTATGTACACAAATCCTTACACTATGTTGCGCCCTTTATAGCCTTGGTGATATCTTGTAAGAAATTTGGTATATACCGTCTTTATTACAATATTTGTAAGGATTTCTGTATACCTTGTAGTAATTTGTGTATCAACACAAATCCTTACAAATAGATACACAAATACTTACATTAATTGTAGTAAATTATGTTTATGCGTAAGAAACTATGTATATACACAAATCCTTACATTGTAACATTTTATGTATATACCATTTTTCTTACAGTTTTGTAAGAAATTATGTACAAGCGTCGTAAGAAATTATGTACAAACTTATTACATGCTGAATCGGTCAGCCTTTATTTAGCCTTCATTTAAGTGCCGTTCGCTAGAACTTCCCATAGTGTTATCATTTGTTTTCTCGGTCACACTATAAATAGGGTCGTAAACGAACCGAACGTTCAGTGAACCGTTCGGCGGGAAGTTCGTTTATGTTCGTTTATTTATTAAACGAACGAACATGAACGAGATTTTTTGTTCGTTTAATTAAATGAACGAACACGAACAAAAGGCTTGTTCGTTCATTTATGTTCGTAAACGTTCGTTTATGTTCGTTCGTTTATGTTCATTTATGTTTGTTCATTTATGTTCATTTAAATTTATTCACATATGTCTAGGGGTGTTCATTGTTCGGTTAAACCGAACTAACCGACCGAACCAAAACAAAATTGGTTAATCTATTCGATAATTTTAGGTTTCGGCTAATGATTAATAGTTTTTCAAATTTCAATTACTGATTAATTCGGTTTAAAATCGGTTAATTAACTGAATTAATCGAACTAACCCAAAATGTTAAATATTTATCACATTATATATGTTCGTTTGCGTTCATTTATGTTCGTTTATCATGTTAACGAACGAACATGAACGAACACGAACAAGCTACATTCCTTAATGAACGAACACGAACAAAAAAATTTTTGTTCGTTTATGTTCGCGTTCGTTCGTTTGTTCGGTTAAAGTTAAACGAACATAAACACATCATCGTTCATGTTCGTTCGGTTCGTTTACGTGCCTATAAACAGCCCTTGCCTCCTACTCTCTCCATCTATTACTAATTTCTTTCCATTTCCGTCTCCATCGCCATTATTATCACCTCCTACTTCCCATTCAAACTTTCAGAAAAGAACATCCCTTTATTTATTACCCTCTGAAAAATATCTCTCTTCTTCATCAAAACCAGAGAAAGATCTCTTTACCCTTTTCTTGGATAGATTTTTTTTTCAAAACAACCCACAAATGGCAGAGGACGAGGTCACTGATCCAGTTCGGCAGGTTCTTTTCATCTCTGCTGGTGCTAGCCACTCCGTTGCTCTTCTATGTACTACTCCTTTCCCTTTTCCCCTCCTTTTTGTTTCTCTGTCTGCTATTGATTTTCAATTACTTTGGTTATATTCTGCTAGTTGAATTCACTGAAACTACAGGTCATGTTGTTTTGCATTATTTTAATGCTTTTGGCCAGTCAAAGTTATTAGATTTCCTTGTTTGTGTCATGATCTGACTTTAGCGTTTCTTGTTACTCTTAGTATGTAGGAAAACAAAATATGTACAGTTTATGATGGTTGAGAAACTTTAAGAGTTTATGGTGCACCACTGTTTCTTATATTCTGCTCAGCTATGTTATATGGACCCTGGTGTGAGTGTCAAATACTGATTGTATCTAACATGGGTGTGCAATTTTTTTCTGAGCTTTTCATGTATTAGGAGGGTCACATCCGCATCCAAATAAGTTTCAAACACCGGTGTGAGGGGCACAAATGCTTCAAGCAACACGAAAAGTTCGAGCAACATAGGGTCTTAGTTTTTATGCTTTCTATTCCTTTCCAAGGCTTGTATCATGCTCTTGCGCATGAATATTGTAGGCCACTCGACTACAAAAAACTAATTTAATTTTCCTCAGAACCATGATGTTCCACCAGTCGGCCAGCCCTAATCTTAGTAACCGATAGAATGTCTCATATACATGTGTATGGAAACAGAATTGTTATTGTTGTACTCTACGATACTGAAGATTTAGTTGAGAGCTTAAGTCATAAATAGTATTGTCCTTATTGCTTCTCTGTTTTGAGATTTATCGTATTTTCTTGAGGCTTTATATGTGTATCTCAAGGTTGGATTTTGAAATTATTCATCTTTGTTTAACTTTTATAAATCTACTTGAGCCTATATTCTTATTCTTGATCATCAAACAGCTGGAAATATTGTTTGCTCCTGGGGACAAGGAGAGGACGGGCAGTTAGGCCACGGCGATGCGGAAGATCGACTTTCGCCGACACGATTGAGTGCATTAGATGGACTTGATATACTATCCGTTACTTGTGGAGCTGATCATACGACTGCATATTCATTGTCTGGCACGGAAGTTTACAGCTGGGGATGGTAAGTTCTCTATTCTTAGTTTATTAGATTTCCTAGTATTTTTTGTTATTTAAGGAAACTTTCTCTAAATTAATGCATGATTTCATGTAGCGCGCGAGTTCTAAGAGGTTTGAAGTTGGACAAAAATCATCTACCTCTTTTCGGTGCTCCTTTTTATGTCACAACACGACAAAACTAAATTCTAAACTGTAACTTTAAATTTTAAATCCTACGCCCTAAAAAACATATCATACTTCAAATTCTCTAAATCCTAACCATAAACTCTAACCTTAAACCCTAAACTCTAAAGTCTAAACTTAATTTTTAGTATGGGGCATAAATAGAAACACCAAAAAATGGTAGATGATTTCTATTCGTTTGAAGTTGGCTATGATATTGAATTTCAATATCTTAAAAGCAAAATAGCTTATCCAATTACTAGGTTTAAATGTTTATTAATGACGGAGGAAATTAGATTTGTAAATTTTGATTCAAACTCAGAAAATGAATCCATCTAAATATATTTCAATTCAATTTGACTATAAGATGTCAACACCTAAATTTGTTCAACAAGAAATTAAAAACTACTTGAAATGATTTGGACCTGAAATAATCTAAATCTGATCCAATTTGATTTTCCTATAAAAGTTAATATCCCAAATTTGCCTAAAAAGAATCCAAAGAAAATCCGAATTCATAATAATCCGAACAAGAAACAATCCAAAGCCGAAATAATCTTAATCCTAACTGACTTGAACCCAAATGACCTGATTACAAATTAAACGAAAAATTAATCCGAAATTTTGTTTTATAAATATTAATTTAGTAAAATATAAATAATTGGCAATATTATTTTATTGTTTTATTTTTCTAATTTCAATCATCTTTATTTTTTATTTACTAAATTAACTTTATAATCATAATTGAATTATAAATTGATGTTTTATTCTTACTTTGATAAAATAATTAAATAAATTGATAATTATTATTATGAACGAAAATAATTAACAATAATTGCATAATCTCTATGTTATATTACTGATGATAATACAACAATATGATATAATATAAATTATATTTTCTTAATATATATTATATTTGTATTGTCATAGGTATGCATCTATACTTATTATTAAGTTCCTAACTGAATTCGTGTCACGGTTATTTGAGTGTCAATTCAATTGGAATAATATTAAAATATTGGAAAATTCCACAACGTTCGACGAACACCGCTGAACACTATTAAATTAATTTATAATGATTAAAAATCTCAAGGACTCAACATATAATTATAAATTATTTAAAATAAAATTTCAATTAAATTATTTTCTATATATATTATATTTTAATTTTTTTAAATAATTGGATCAAATACCAACCTTAGTCAATTTAAAAAATAAAAAACCCTAAACTTAAAACCTAAAATCCAAAACTATAAACCCTAAACCCTAAATTCAAACACCAAGTTTAGAGTTTAGGGTTTATGGTTTAGAGTTAGGGTTTTAACTTTGGAGTTTAGGGTTTAGGATTTAAGGTTTTGGGTTTATGGTTTATGGTGTAGGGTTTATGGTTTATAGTTTAAGGTTTAGGGTTTAATGTTTTTTTAAATTGATTATGGTTGGTATTTAATTTAATTATTTAAAAAAATTTAAAAATATATATAATATATAAAAAAATAATTTAATTAAAATTTTATTTTAAATAATTTATAATTATACGTTGAGTCATTTAAATTTTTAATCTTTATAAATTAATTTAATGGTGTTCAACGGTGTTCATTATTAGTGGTGTTCAGTGGTGTTCGTCGAGCGTGGTAAACTCATCCTAAAATATTTTACTTTTTATCTATAATGCACAGACCCTTGGCCTCTAGGCCACAAGTGGGTTTTCAAAATATTTTTTTTTCAAATGATAATAAATATTATTATAATAATATTTTTTATACAAAATATTTTCTTTTACTGTATCATAGTTGTGATAAAATCTAATATTATTTATTCATAAATTATAACGTTGTGTGCTATTAAAGGGTTAAGATTAATGAACAGGAGGAAATATTCGCAAAAATGTTCTCTCCCGTCTCTTCTACTCCATTTTGCTTGTTCATGTAGGATTTCAAATCAACTTAGTATGATCTTAAAGCTAATGTTACTAAGTACATCATATTCTCAGAATTTAGTAAATTTTGAATTCCCATGTCCAACAGTAACATTTCTTATACTTCATTACAATGTTTTCCTTTTCTCAAGTTTTTTCTATTTTCAACCGTTATTAAGATGTATATTTCTTAATGTTACTGATACTAGGGGTGACTTTGGAAGACTTGGTCATGGAGATTTTAGTGACTTATTCACTCCTCAACCAATAAAAGCATTACATGGTCTGAGGATAAAACAAATTGCTTGTGGTGACAGCCATAGTTTAGCTGTGACAATGGAAGGCGAGGTGCAAAGGTTGGTTTGGTTTTTAGATATTCCTTCTTTATATTTTACAAAATTATTGTATATTTTTGATGTTTTTGTGGATTGTAGATTGATGAAAGTTAAGGAATTATATTTTCTAATTTCTACCAGTTGAAATTTAGGGATTTATCAATAATTAGGTGCAGATTTAGCTACTGATTTTATGTAATTCTTCCTAGACTATGTACTTTTTGTTTACTATAGATATGTGCTATTCTTATCAATAAAAATAAGGAAATATAGAACAATTTTCTCTACCTCAAATCTCTATTTTTCAACATGGTATCCGAGTTAAGAAAGTCTGGAAAATCCTAGCAAGATGCTTGGTAGTGTTCCTTTCTAATGGTTCTATCTTAGCCATACATTTTAAAAGATAGGGAAATGTTACAGTTTAGCCTTAAAAAACTATCTGGTTCTATCTTAGTCATCCATTGTAAAAGATAGAATAATAGGTTCTAGTTTAGCCTTAAGAAAAACTGGATAATATTTTTTGAGGGATTCTACATCAAATATACAAGATGGGACTTTACTAAGTGTATCTACCAACTTGAGGGGGAGTGTAGATTCCTGTGATCATTGTCTAATGGTGACAGACTTCAGCTAGGAAAGTATGGAGAAAACCAGTATGCCTACATCTTTCGCATCAGAAATTTCAATTAGGAATTACTTCAATTTCCAGTCCTAATTTCCAACTAATGCATCAACCATCTCAAACTTACCATAAGTTGAACGGCAGCAGCTATTCCTAGATCGTGAATGGCAAAGGAAAGCTGGAGACATCTCAGGATGGCAGAGGAAAGCTAGGAGATATCTGAAGATTGATGTAGAAAGAAGCAACAACAACTACAAAGAGATACGAAAATCAGCAACAAAAGCTGCATTTTATCAACAATGGATGCACAAGAACATGGTGTTGTCCTGACTGTTCAAATCAATGACCCCCGAAAAAGGAGCATTTTTCTCTAAGAAACAACACATGAAATGAGTTGTTGTCAAAGAGATTTTTTCTAGGAAAAAAAAGATATTGCTGAACTTTTTTGCATTTGAATGCAAAATCTCATACCTCCACCTCAAAGGTCATCAATGGAGCAAATTTTCTCCAACAAAAAAGGTAATCACATCCAAGATCCAACTTGGTGCTCTACTATGTTTACTCACCAACTTGAGGAGAGTGTGGATTGTAGATTGATGAAAGTTAGGGAATTACATTTCCTAATTTCTAGCTGCTGAAATTTAGGGATTTATCAATAACTAGCTGCAGATTTGGCTACTAATTTTTGTAATTCTTCTTAGACTAGGTACTTTTGTTTACTATTGTTGGGCTCGAATTCCTTCAACCGAATTGCTTGCCAAGTGGTGAAGAGGTTGATTTTTGGGTGTTGGTGGTGGAAACAAAAGATAAGAAAAATAGACACAAGATTTCGAGTGGTTCGAGCTTCTAACCAAGCTCTACATCCACTACCTTAGCTTCCCCACTAAGGATTTCAACCAATTCACTAAGAATTCTTCCCCTTTTCTAGGCTTAGGAGGCAACCTTTTACAACACTCAAAGCTTCTACCCCAAAGCTTGAGTAAACCTTCTTTACAAAGAGAAAATTCAAAGCAAACTGAAATCCTTCTCTTAAGGTATGTTTTTGCACTCTAAGGCACTCACCCAAATCCTAAAACACTTGAGCATAATAAACATTTAAGCTCACAAGTGTTGTCTATACAAAGAATGATAAAATTAAGCACTAAGACAAATTTTCATCATAATGTTGTTGACTTGAATCATTGGTTGTTGCTTAAGCTTGAATGAAGGTAAATGGATGGATGAGATTAAGAGTAGAAAATGTGAAAATTATCACTTGGAAGTGTTGTCTATACAAAGAATGATAAAACTTAAAAGTTTTACACCTTTTTTGGACCGTTTGATGAAGGTAAATGGATGGATGAGATTAAGAGTAGAAAATGTAAAAATTATCACTTGGAAAAAAATAAGGAGATAATGTTAGTCATTTATTACCGTCATCCAACGGTCCAAAAAAGTGTAAAAGTAATTGAATTTTACACAATGTAAGTGGATCCTAACCCATGTAGGGATAGGATCCTCTTACACTATGTAAAACTTAAAAGTTTTACACTTTTTTGGACCATTGGATGAAGGTAAATGGATGCATAAGATTAACAGTAGAAAATGTGAAGATTATCACTTAAAAAATAAGGAAATAATCTTAGCCATTTATTATCATCATCCAACGATCTAAAAAAGTATAAAAGTAATTTAATTTTACACAATGTAAGTGGATCCTAACCCATATAGAGATAGGATCCTCTTACACTATGTAAAACTTAAAAGTTTTACACCTTTTCAGGACCATTGGATGAAGGTAAATGGATGGATGAGATTAAGAGTAAAAAATATGAAGATTATCACTTGGAAAAAAAGATAAGGAAATAATCTTAGCCATTTATTACCATCATCCAACGGTCCAAAAAAAGTATAAAAGTAATTGAATTTTACACAATGTATGTGGATCCTAACCCACATAGGGATAGGATCCTCTTACACTATGTAAAACTTGAAAGTTTTACACTTTTTTTGGACCGTTGGATGAAGGTAATAAATGGATAAGATTATTTCCTTATCTCTTTTTTTCCTGTGATAATCTTCACATTTTCTACTGTTAATCTCAACCATTCATTTACCTTCATTCAATGGTCCAAAAAAGGTGTAAAACTTTCAAGTTTTACATAGCGTAAAATGATCATATTCCATATATATATATGGGATAGGATCTAGTTACACAGTGTAAAACTCTTTAAGTTTTACACGTTTTTTGGATCGTTGAGTGAAACGGATGGCTGAGATTAACAGTAGAATATGTGAAGATTATCACTTAGGAAAAAAAGTAAGAAATTAATCTCAGCCATCCATTTCCCCATCCAACAATCCAAAAACGTGTAAAACTTAAAGAGTTTTACACTATATAAGTGGATCCTAACTCTATATATAGCTTAGCTGAGTGGCTAAGTGCAAGATTTCATGTGTGTAACGACCCGATTTTTTGGTTAATAAATTGAGTCTTGGACCCGGGTTGTGGGCCAACGGTTGAGAGCCCAACTAAGGGTGTTTGGGCTTGGGCCTTATGATTTATTAAATGATTGGATAAATAAAGAAAGAAAAAAAAAAGAATAAGGTGAGTTATTTTGAATTAAAGTGGGTTGATAGGGGAAGAAGAGAGAAAAAAAAAGAGAAAAAGTAGAGGAGATAGAGAAGAGAAAAGTATGGGAGATTTTCAAACTCTAATCTACGGAGATCAAGTCGTTTGATCACGGCACCACCACTGTAATTCTATTCATCACACAGAGACAAGTCTGCCGGTACTAGCAACACTACCGTCAGAGCTACCGTCGAATAGGGTGAGAGAGAAAAAGTTTTGGGTTGTCCAGTTGAAAGGGTTAGAGGGCTCAAATTAGAAAACCGAGCTCACCATCGTGTTCAGAAGTGTCGAGAAAGTTAGAGTAGTCGTTCGCTGTCGCCGACCGGCCATCGGAGCCGCCCTTACGTGCCCCTACTCACCGTTACCGCACGTGGGCGTGGTTCTGCACCAGGTCGAGTTGGGCCTAGTCACCGAGCGGACTCAGCCAAGTTAGGCCGAACTGACTCAGGTCGAGTTGGGCCTAGATGACCTAGCCTAAGCCAAGCCGAGTCAGTCTAGCCGAGTGTTAAGTGTTCAAAAGTACTATTTTTATTACTCTTTTTACTCATATTATTGTTAAACATAGGCTCATATTAGTTGCATAATTAGTCATTCATGCATTAATTCATGTTTCTTTCCACCGTTGAGCTTGATCACATAACTTGGTGATTTTTGTGGAAAAATATACTGCTTTGGTATGTTTTTGTGTGTGTGCAGAATCACTTGCCTAAACAAGGCTAGAACCAGTTACCAGGGCAGTGCATGAAGGAGATGCCGACGCAGTTGCCAGGGCAATGCATGAAGGAGATGTCGAGCTAGTTGCCAAGGCAATTTTCGATAAGGGATAAGATGATATGGTAGTCGAAATTGATGACTAGATAAGCCCAAGATGATGTGGAGCATAGTTAAATCCCAAAGGAGTTTGATTTCCATGAAAAGGTCAAAGAGAAATTAAATCCCAAAAAGATAGGAGAAGATCTAGAAGGAATTTAAATATAATAGAGAAATATATTCTTTTAAAGTATTTAATTCCAACTTAACTTCCTCCTCAAGAAGGATTTTGACCTAGCCATCTCCTATTTAAAGGAGACCAAGCCGTCAACTCCAAAGAGAGCAAGAAGGGAGATATTTCGACAAGAGAGTTCAAGGGGCTGATCGATTACTTCTTTTTCTTCTTTGCTTCTATTAGATTCATGGTTTGGGGATTATTCTTTGTATATCTTTTGAACCCAACCATGAACTAACTTGATTGGTTGGGGTTATTGTGTTTTCTTGTTGTGAGAAACAATTGGATTTTGTTTAGGTAATAAGAGTTTGCACTTTCAAATCAAGGTTTGCTCATTCTTGGTTTTTATTCTTGTTTGCGAGTGAATTGGGAGAGGATCTCGTAACTTCATCTATTTATCTAATATCGGGAGAGTTAGATTCAAGAAACGAATGAGTATAGTCTTTATTCAATCTATTGATGGTGAAGATTAATCTGACTTAGGAATAAGTTAAGGATTTCAACGGCTAAGAGGAGCACAAGATTGGTTGTTGTTCACCCTTGATTCACGCAGGGATATATTATCAAGGCACACACAAATAGCTAGAGTTTTGACTTAGGGATAAGAAGAAACCATTGAAGAACGCTCTACCGAACCTTGAAGTTGCTGCCCAGCCGCCCAAACAGTTGCCTAGCCAGTTGCCCAGACAACCGTCGATTAGTTGCCAAGGCAACCCCGTTGCGCAAATTGCCACGACAACTGAGTTACCCTTGCACTCTTTTACCAAGACTATCCAATCAGCTATCACTCCTCAGCTCACGATAACCTGTCTTATTCCTTCTCTTATTTGATTTCATCTATTCTTTTAGTTTATTGCTCTTAGTTTACTCATTAGTTATAATTCCTACAATCACCTACTTGTGTTTTTCTTTTCCAACGCAATAACTTAAGCAAAGTGGCCCAAACCAATCTTTGTGGAGATGATACTCGATACTCAGATCACTTTATTACTTGCGACGTGTATACTTGCACCGTTTGCGTAGCACTCAATACGCGCAACATCAAGCTATCGTCACGTCGTCAGCCGCCGCCATTGATCGCTACCGCCAACTGCCACCATCTCCGTTGACCAACTAACCATTGACCGCCGCCGTTGACTATTGACCGACCTTACTCAAGGGTTTCTCGACGTTTTAGATCTATTGGTTCAATCTATTTTACCAAATTCGAATCCGGTAAGCTATTTTTACGCTTTTAATCTCGTGAATTAGTTAGTGAATGGGTTTAAGTGTTGATTTTGGCATTCGTATATTTATGAGAAATGTTTGGGATCGGATATCGAATCATGTGAAATATTTGGGAAGCTCAAATGAGTATTTTAGCGATATCAGCTTAAGGTTAGTACACCTCGAACTCCAAAATGCTTCATGAGCATCAAAAGTGTAATTGTTTTGCATGTTAGTGGTTGCAAATTATGAGATGAGTAATATGCATGTGTTGATGCTGATATTTCGAGGCTTGGTAATTATTGAGATGCTTGATGAGCTTGAGAATGTTTGAGACTGTTATGAGCTTTAGAGACCGTATATGATTGTCTGAATATCCATATGATTATTTGATTGTATGATTGGTTGACTGATTGATATATGATGGTGCCTTATGAGTTAGCTGAATAAATTAATATGTTCGATTGAATATTGTAAGGGGCAATACATGTAAATGATCGATTAAATGTTTATGAATCCAGAATTTATAATCGATTAAATGGGTAAAAAATTGGTAATTAATATTAATGAATTAAATGTGCTAGCCACACACTTAAACGATTTTCATAAGCTTTAGGGGTTGATTATAGAATTGTAAATATTCATGATTCGAGGAAATGTGTGAACCTATGAATAGAATATCGGTACGAGCTTAGTTGTACCAGTACATGATTGGGGTACCATTTTAATACTCGCATTCGAGTACTGAAACTCACTGAATTGAATAATTTATAAATACAAATTAAGGATGGAAATTAATGTATATGTTAATAATTAAATTATGCCATGATAAATAGAATAACATGGATTACTAGAAATAATGAATGAGATAAATTATACACTTCTCCATAATGTATCAACAACTTGGTAAAGCTTAGGTGATTGCTTGTAATAGTAATCTTAGGTGTAACACCTCAACCTGGATGCTACAATTGGGCCACAAGCCCAAAACCACTCCCATAAAATTTTCACTTTTAGAAAAACCCAATAAAATTAATCTCATAAATCCAAACACGTCATAACCAAAGCATTTAAATCCACACTTAATTAAAACATTTAAAATAGTTAAAGGAGCTCCAAATACAATAATAAAACATTTGACCAATACATGTTAAATAAAATAGAGTTACAAATACATAGGGTCATACAAATACATAGCCCACTACATCAAAGTACTTGTACTCTACCAAAAGGCAAATGCTGGATCCTTGCTTCGATGGTGCTCCACTACGCTTGAACTATCTATCAACCTACGAACGGAAACAACGATTTTGAACGCCGAGCTAACAAAGCTTAGTGGATACAAAACCACTCGACCATGCTTCAGGTGAATCATAATTAAGAGCATGCTATGAAATATGATGTCAAGATAGGATAAAGAAATGACGCTACCATAACCGCCTAAACACATGCTAAAAAACAAATTGAACCTCAACAACATCAATGTATAAATAAACAAACCAGAAGTGAGGCCCAATGTCACCCGACACTGGAAACCCACCCGTGCTCAGAATCTCACATCGAACTGCTCAGAATCTCACATCGAGCGGTATACTCGAAACCTCACATCGAGTCTTCACTCGAAATCTCGTATCGAGCGGGGCTCGAAATCTCACATCGAGTAAATATCATCACCTAGAATCTCACATTGGGTGGCTTTCATGTGTTGCAACACTCACTCGCTGGGTATCCAGATCCCACCAAACAAAGACTCAAACCAAACAAGTGCCCTTACCTGGCACAACCTCAAATAATCCACCAATGATCTCTAAAATTTGCTAACCCAAGCAATTTGCTTTCAATTCGAATACTCAATTAGCCATTTAATCCACATAAGCAAGATGAATCACACATTCTTGGTTTTACCAGTCATTTTATATCATAAGAGACCCATTAGCACCTTAGCCATAATTTATAAATCCCCCAAACTCAAAACGTAAAAACTTGGGCAGATTGCCCAGCGAGTATCGATACTCTAAAGTGAGTATCGATATTCCCCTCTAGGTATCGATATTCTCCAATGAGTACCGATACTCTATTTAGATTTGAAAGAATTTGCCCTCATACTGTACCGATACGTTCCGTGCCGTATCGGTACTCCATATCGATACTGGATTGGCCCTGTATCGATCCTTACCCATACCGATACACCTACCTTAGTGTATCGGTACACAAAGCATTTCCAGGCAATATAATAGTGGGTATTGATACTCCCCTGGCGTACCGGTACGCCAAAGCGCTATTGGAATTCTAATCAAGCGAGTGATACCGATACAAAGGAAGGCGTACCGGTACGCCCCTCATAACCCACCTTTCAAAATACAAAGGAGTACCAATACGCAGCTACCCCGTACCGGTACTCGAGCCCCGATTTCAAAACTTAGAGTTCAGAAATTCACCAATCTCTCCCTTAACCTTCATGGTTAAGTCCCAAAACATTCCTACCACTTATGAAAAGTCATTAGGTGACTTTCTAACCATTTTTACCCTTAAACATCAACAATTACAAGGTTTGCCATGGCTGACCAACCAAGCTCTAACTTATCCAAAACATCACAATTCAAGCAAGCATAGCAAAATGATGATGCACATGAACACACAGAAGTTAGACGTGTACTAACCTCAAATTACAAGCTAAAAACAAACCCCAACCTCCACCTCAAGCTTTCTTCTTCCCTTGGGCCTTTGAATGTTCTCCAACCTCTTTAACTACAATGAAATGTTGTAAACGAGTTACAACATGGTTGAGAGATTTAAAAGAAGCTTAAAGGATGACTTTACAACAATAAGTGGGATTAAAAACACCATTCTCGTTTCTCACTCTAAAACCCTAACTAAACCCTCTTTCTCCACCACTTAAATCAAAACTTACCTTGGATTGTAGATCCTTGGATGCCTAATAACTTTCCCTTCAACACTAATCTAAAATTTCAACTCAAAACTAACAAAGATGGAGTTTTCTTCCAATCCCCAAATAAAGAGAAGATGTGGATGATGGGAGGAACTTTTTGGGGACAAAATGACCTCATTCACTTACACAATCTGAAGCTTCCATAACTCCCCCTTAATCTTTTCTTCAATTGTGATTTTACCAAAACACCCATCTTAAAAACCCCATAAATTAAGCCCAAAACCAAAACCAAGCCCATCAAGGATTAATAAGCCCAACAACATAACCCAAACGCGAGGCCCTTGCCCTAGTTTAGCCTGACGCTCGGGTTTCAAAACCCGGGTCGTTACAACTGCCCCCTCCTTAAAGAAAATTTCGTCCTCAAAATTTACCTGGTGGGAACAAATGCTGGTAGAGCTCTCTCATCTCGGCCTCGACCTCCCAAGTTGCCTCTTCAATCCCATGGTTTCTCCACAACATCTTCACTAGGGGTATACACTTGTTACGAAGCTCCTTGACTCTCCTATCCAGGACTCTCACTAGTTGTTCTTTATATGTCAAATCCGTGTTGACCTTCACCTCCTCGAGCAATAAAACATGCGAAGGATCAGAATGATAGCGTCTCAGCATAGATACATGAAAAACATCATGGATATGTGCTAACTCGGGAGGTAAGGCTAGCCGATATGCTACAGGCCCGACCCTCTCAATCACCTCGTATGGTCCAATATATCGTGGGCTCAACTTGCACTTCCACCCAAAATGAATTATCCCTTTCTATGGTGATACCATTAAGAACACTTTTTCACTATCCCCATACTCGATATGCTTGCTCTTCCTATCTGCGTAGGCTTTTTGTCGATCAAATGCCGCTTGCAATCTTTTTTTGATGATGCGAACCTTATCTTTGGTTTATCTAACCAAATCAGATCCCAGGATCTTCCTCTTATTAAGTTCGGTCCAACACAGGGGTGTTCTACATCTACGATAGTACAAGGCTTCTAAAGAGGCCATCTTGATGCTTGATTGGTAACTATTGTTGTATGCGAACTCAACTAGCGATAGCTGTTCTTCCCAACTTCTTTCAAAATCTACGACACAACATCGAAACATGTTCTCAAGAATCTGAATAACCCGTCCAGACTGGCCATTGGTCTGAGGATGAAAAGCTGTACTAAAATGTAGCTTGGTGTCTAAGGCACTTGAATCTTCTTCCATAACCTTGCTGTGAACTGCGGATCCCTATCCAATATGATCGAAGATGGCACTCTATGCAACCTCACTATCTCCTTGATGTACAATTGAGCCAACGGTTCCAAGGTGAAATCCATTCGCAGAGGCAGGAAATGAGCAGACTTGGTCAAACGATCCACTATTACCCAGATCGCATCATGCTTCCTTTGAGTCATCGACAAATCTGTAACAAAATCCATGGTAACTCGATCTTACTTCCATTGTGGAATCTGAATCAGCTGAAGCAACCCTTATAGAACTTGATGTTCTGCCTTCACTTGTTGGCAAGCTAAGCATCTTGTCACAAACTCAGAAACATCTCTCTTCATGCACGACCACCAATAATAAGTTCGAAGATCTTGGTACATCTTGTTGCTTCCCGAATGTACAGTGAAAGGACTACGGTACGCCTCCCACAAGATGCGGTCCCTCAAATCTTCTAAGGCCGGAACTCACAACCTACCCTTGAAGTACAAGTACCCACCGTCTCGTACTTCAAAATTCGAGGCCTCGCCTCTTTGAACTGCCTCAATTTGAGCCACTAAATCTTTTTCCAGAACCTGACTCCTCCTTATCTCTTGTACTAACGTGGGCTCAACCAGGAGCTCAGCTAAAAGCCCACCATCCCAGTCATTCTCAAGCGGGCAAACATGGCTCTCAATTTAGACATTGACTTAAGACTCAAGGCATCCACTACTACATTTGGTTCGCCCAGATGATACTCAATAACGTAATCATAAACCTTTAGTAGCTCAATCCAATGACTCTGCCTCAAGTTTAACTCTTTCTGGGCGAGAAGATACTTTAAACTTTTATGATCCGTATAGATGTAACACTTCTCCCCGTAGAGATAGTGTCTCCAAATATTCAACGCAAAGATTACCGCGGCCAACTCCAAATCATGGGTAGGGTAATTATGTTCATGAGGTTTAAGTTACCTCGAGGCGTAGGCAACCATCTTACACTCTTGCATAAGAACGCAGCCAAGTCCATTCAAGGGTGCATCACTAAACACAATATAATCTTTTCCCAGTTCGGGCTACGTCAGAACTGGAGCCTTGGTAAGGTAAGCCTTCAACTGCTCAAAACATTGTTGTCTCTTCTAGTTTCATACGAACAGTACTCCCTTCTAAAGCAACTTGGTCAATAGGGCAGCTAAGATTAAAAAACCTTTGACAAACCGTCGATAGTATCCCGCCAGTCCAAGAAAGCTACGGACTTCCGAGACATTCCTAGGTGGCTTCCACTCTACTATCACTCGAATCTTCTGAGGGTCAACATAGATCCCGTCTGCCGCCACAATGTGGCCCAAAAACGCCACCTCAGAAAGCCAAAACTCACATTTACAGAACTTTGCACAGAGGCGCGTGTCTCTCAATGTCTGAAGAACTACTCGCATATGGTACTCATGTTCCTCAACCGAGCATGAATAAATCAGAATGCCATCGATGAACACCACCACAAAATGATCCAAATAAGGCTGAAAGACCCTATTCATCAAATCCATAAATGATGTTGGAGCATTAGTGAGCCCAAAAGGCATTACCAAGAACTCATAGTGTCCATACCACGTCCTGAAAGCTATCTTTTGGACATCTTCTTCTACCACTTTTAACTAATAATACCCTGATCTTAAATCTATCTTTGAAAAAACCCGAGCACCCTACAAACTGGTCAAACAAATTATCAATTCTGGAATGAGGATAGTGATTCTTCACCGTTACTTTATTTAACTGTCGGTAGTCAAATGTACATTCTCATTGACCCATCATTCTTCTTAACGAACAAAACTGGAGCACCCCAAGGAGAGATGCTTGGTAGGATGAAACCCCTCTCTAGCAATTCCTGAATTTGTTTCTTCAGTTCCCTAATTTTTGTTGGTCCTATCCGATAAGGTGGGATGGACACTGGTGTCTTGTCGGACATTACCTCAATTCGAAACTCAAGCTCACGATCCGGTGGTAGTCTAGGTAGCTCATTTGGAAAGACATCCATGATCTCACAAACTGTCCTAAGGCTCTCGATGGATGGACTCTCGACTCTTGTATCCACCACATGAGCCAAAAAGGCCTCACAACCTTGTTGTATTAACCTCTGCGCGGCTAAAGCCGAGACTACGTTGGGGATGCAAGGGTGTCTTTCCCCCTAATCGTCAACTTAGATCTGTCGTCTACATGGAGCTTCAAACTCTTGGTCCTACAACCCAAACTAGCGTCGTGTTCAACAAGCCAATCCATACCTAGGATTGCATCAAACTCTTGGAATGGCAAAACCATAAGATCTGCTGGGAATATCGAACCTTGAACTTTGATAGGACACCTCTAGTACATATTGTCTACTAACACATCTAACCGTAATGAACTAGACACATGAATTCCTATCTCTAGGTCCTTATTCAGTATGCCCCAACGCTGGGATATCCTACTATGGATGTAGGAGTGGGTAGACCCTGAATCCATTAATGTAACAATGGAAACAGAAAGCAATAAGAAGGTACGTGCAATCATATCTGTGGGCTCGTAATCATTCTGAGCTCTAACTGCATACTGCCTCGCTGGTGCCCTTTTTGTGGACTGAAACGTGCCCTTACTCTGGTGGTCGATCGCCTGACTTGCCCATCCCCTAAAGAACCTTTGGCCCCTCTGAGCCGGATAAGAGACCCTCGATGCCCGAACTGGAATGGTTGTGGTAACTACGGGGCAATCCTTCATAAGGTCATCTTGGGACCCACACTCAAAGCAAGCTCGATTTGCACCCCAACACTCTCCTCGGTGCCTACGCCCACACTGATTACAAACTGGTATGCTCGCACTGTAACCCCCTTAACCCGGTCTAGCCTCTAGACCAAACCAAGGAAGCTACATTAGGTTTGCCGAAGAAAACCAGAGAATAACATCAAAACCCGGTCCTTTTTTTCTTTTTATCTTGTCTAGATGCCAATTATTAATCTTACGTGTACATGCAACACTCAGGCATAACCACTACTCAATCGGGTATCATTTTGACATCCAATTAATCACATTTGCAATTTAGGGACCAAATTGCAAATACAGGAAATTTGCAAGATTTAAGCCACTTTTTAAAATACCAATGTATAAATATCCATACCAACATGCCATACGTATCACAAGCCAACTAGCAACTTCATCCTACAGCATAACAAGTATCAAACATCAAAAGGGAATCTATAGGCACGCTTCCTAATGTCCATTCAAGCAACATGTCAAAAAGGTAAACCAGCTTCAAAACAAACTTTAAAGGCCATTTACAACCCAATAGAAACTAAAGAAATATGCTCAAACAGGGAGTTCCACAACCCAAAACACAATAGGTACCCCATTGCCCTTATTCATTATAGTCTAAACTAAGACATACTTTGAAAACAAGTCTTGCCAAGATCCTCTTGCTTCTTGCTGCCTTCCAAGACCTCAATTATCTGCATTGATGGACAACAAGAGCGTAAGCACACAAGGCTTAGTGAGGAATGCTCAAAACAACCACCATCAATGCATTTAAAACCATTTTTTTAACATCATCCTTTAAAAACATCATCATCATGCCCCTTTTGAAAACATGCAATTTATATCATTAAAACCATCATAATAAACTATATGCTACATGTATCATTAATCAACAGCAAATCCTATTGCTAACCCTCCACTTAAGCCTTCCCATGCATTACTACCAAATGCAAAGCTTAAGGAGAAACATGTATAAATCACATTATACAACACAAGACATTTCAATGATACATTAACAATTATATTGGCTTTCAAGTGATCAATAACAAGTCCATTAACAAAAGAGTTCATCGGATACACGGATTCAACAAGTGTTAACCCAACACTTCAAGCCATCTCAACCAGAATAGCGATACAATTACAATCGCGGTACATTAACAACCGGGTACAATAACAACCCATGGGGACATCCACCCCAATCACCGGTACGTTTAATCCACTAACGGGAGTATTCGGTACCATTTAACCCTTCTACCGTTAGGGTACTTGGATGGAGTATGTGGTACACCGTATAAACCCCTCGACATCCAAGACGACTTATTTACAGTGCACTCAATCCTATAGCCGGCCAACTATATCCGATAACAATTTTAAAACCACATCACTTGCCAATATAATTAACCAAATAACATTTACCTCACTGTTTTTAAGAAGCATTAAACCATGTTATTTCCAAAGCAACAACCATGCTTTAAAACACAAGTATAAACCACGTACTTACAAGGATCACTTACCATGTGCATCCTTCAGCATTTCATGCTTAAAAATAGTATATCAAATACTTTAAAACATGTTTAAATAGTAGGTAACATGTAAATTAAAACAAGTGCATAAAACCATTTCAAACTAGCACGTCCGAGGGAGAAACCACTTTATACTTACTTTCAAGTCTAGGTAAGATTTTCAATCTCTACCTTAACTCCCAAAACTCTGTTCCAAAACATCAAAACGCTTTAAACCACATTTTCACTCACTGATACGCAAAACCTCAATTTACCGACGCGAAAACAAGCGTCCAAAGCCTCCAAAGCTTCCCCGTTCACTTCTGGATCCATCTCCCCTGTTTTAACCACATTACAACAGAGGATTAATGCATCTCCGTGCATTTAAAACACTGCAACAACAGATCCTCACGGATTCACACATTCACCTCACAATTACCCAATCACAACAACCGAAAACACCATTTAATTCTTTCCAAACACAACCCAGCCACAACCTATCAATCTAATATCACTTTTATCATCAAATAACATCTAAAAAAGAATCAAAACAACCTAACACCTCCAACAACCAAATAACCACCACAACTCCACAAAAACACAATTCTAACAACCTAAACAATTAGAGATTCAAGAGTTTCAGGATTCCATTGTTAAAAATGAATTATCAGCATTATTATACATCCATAATATGTTTAAAATCAATCTAAATTACTGGAAAACAGATCCAATTCGGATCTTTTGCTATTTCATCAATTTTACCCAATTAAATCAATTAATTCAATATAAAAACACAAAATCGGATTATAAACCATAAATCAATGATCAAATACTTGGGAATATCAATAAAGAACTGTTCAATAGAGGAGATCACAAACCTTACCCCTATTGTGTGATTTCTCCCTCAATTGGCTTGTTTAAAGCTAGGAAAACACAAGATTTCAATGAGGTTTTGTAAATCAAAGTCAAATAATCAATTGTAGATCAAGAATCTAAGTAAAAAGGATCCCTCACCTCTGGTTTTTGATGAAAAATTGGGTGTTTGGCAGAAAAGAAGTGGAAAGAAAAGTTACGCCAATTTTCATTAAAACTAAATAACTAAATTTAATATCTAAAATCCCTTTTAATTAAATTTTAAAACACATGTTAAAATGATTTAATTGAAGGGAGAAATCACCAATAAAAACTTGGTAAATTAGATCATAAAGAATTCTAAGAATTTGACCCCTTTTCATTTTAGCCACTTTAAAAACAATTTTCAAACATTGCATTTTGGTCACTAGCCAAAATGTCATACCTCAAAATCTCATTTTCCAAAATTGATTCCACCAATATTAATCATATATTAAAACATGATTTTTAACCATTTTCCATATTTTTATCTCACTGAAAAATACACGGTCCTGAATCTGACTCGAATCTCTAACCCGATCCACCGGACCGTCTACAAACCTCAAAATTGCTAGGCCCAAAACTGGGGCGTTACATGCACTCCCCTGAGAACTATTTGGGCTCATCATAGACGAAGATGATGTAGGCCTCTTACGGTTGGCTGACTCTGATCTACGGTTTGACCTCACACTCTAATTCGAAGCTCCTCTTCCCTAACTCTATCGGTTCTTATCCCTTCTCGAGTGAGACTATGAGCTATTAGAGAAATTCTGAGTCCTTCCACTAGGACCTCCATCTCCACTAGCAGAACTATATGTCAAACCTTGCACTTGCTCAAGAGACTTTGCGCTAGCAGTTAACTCATATAATACTTTGGGTGGGGCAGCGGTCAAATAGGTTTGTATCTCTTTTTCTTAACCCTTTTATGATCCTCTTGCACCTCATTTTCTCGGTGACCACCAACTCCGGTGCATACCTGCTCAGCTGTAGAAAATTTTGTTCATACTCAAAGACAGTGCTGTTCTCTTACACTAGGTGAGTAAACTGGTCTCTCAACCTGTCAACGTGAGCCTCACCCATATACTTTTTCTCGAATTCATTAAGAAAGTTGTCCGAAGAAGGTCGGCTAGGGTGTCATTCCAGCTCTATAGTTTCCCACCATTCCCTCGCGTTCTCCTTGAGTAAGGATAGCACACAGAACAATTTATCTTCAGACCACAACCTCATCTGCCTCATAATCTAACGGGTGTCTCGAAGCCATTGATCCACCTTCACTGGGTTATTTTGTCCCGACCCAAGAAAATATGTGGCACCCTGCCTACGCACCCTCTCAACTGGTGCTTCCCGATGGGTATATGAATGCCTCAGAATTGCTCTCACACTCTTGTGTAAGGCCCGGTACAAGTGGGAGAAATAGTTAGCTCCATGCCTAGCTCTGGGAACCTAAACTTTCTTCCACGTTCCTAGCTCTCATTGGCATGGTTCAACTCTGCACAATTAAACACACGAGTACACCATCGAATTTTCAGTTTAATTCAAGTACGACTTTGACTTACGAACATGTATTTGTTAGACACCTATTTACCACACTATACACCCCGATGACTGCCCATAACCGACTAAACCTAGGCTCTGATACCACTAAATGTAACTCCTCAACCCGGATGCTATAATTGGGCCACAAACCCAAAACCACTCCCATAAAATTTTCACTTTTAAAAAAAACCAATAAAATCAATCTCATAAATCCAAACACGTTATAACCAAAGCATTTAAATCCACACTTAATTGAAATATTCAAAATAGTTAAAGGAGCTCTAAATACAGTAATAAAACATTTGACCAATACAAGTTAAATCAAATAGAGTTACAAATACATAGGGTAATACGAATACATAGCCCACTACATCAAAGTACTTATACTCTACCAAAAGGCCAATGCTGGATCCTTACTTCAATGGTGCTCCGCTACGATCGAACTATCTATCAACCTGCAAACGAAAACAGCGATTCTGAATGATGAGCTAACAAAGCTCAGTAGATACACAACCACTCGACCATGCTTCGGGTGAATCATAATTAAGAGCATGCTATGAAATATAATGTCAAGATAGGATAAAGCAATGGCGTTACCATAACTACCTAAACACATGTTATAGAACAAACAGCACCTCAACAACATCAACGTATAAATAAACAAACCAAGAGTGAGGCCCAATGTCAGCCGACATGGGAAACTCACTCGTGCTCAGAATCTCAAATCGAGCTGCTCGAAATCTCGCATTGAGCGATATACTCAGAATCTCACATCGGTTCTTCACTCAGAATCTCGCATCAAGCGGGGCTCGAAATCTCGCATCGAGCAAATATTATCACCCAGAATCTCGCATCAGATGACCTTTATTTCATCACCCGAAATCTCACATCAGGTGGCTTTCATGTGTTGCAACACTCACTCACTGGGTATCCGAATCCCACCAAACAAAGACTTAAACAAAACAAGTGCCCTTACCTGGCACAACCTCAAATGATCCACCAAGGATCTCTAAAATTTGCTAAACCAAGCAATTTACTTTCAATTCGAATACTCAATTAGCCATTTAATCCACGTAAGCAAGATGAATTACACATTCTTGGTTTTACTAGTCATTTTATATCATAAGAGACCCATTAGCACCTTAGCCACAATTTATAAATCCCACCGAACTCAAAACGTAAAAACTTAGGCAGATTACCCAGCGAGTATCGATACTATAAAGTGAGTATCGGTACTCCCCTCTAGGTATCGATACTCTCCATGAGTACCAATACTCTATTTAGATTCGAAAGAATTTGCCCCCATGTTGTACCAATACGCTCCGTGCCGTATCGGTACTCTATATCGATACTGGGTTCACCCCGTACAGATCTTTACTCGTACCGATATGCCTACCTTAGTATACCGGTACACAAAGCCTTTTCAGGCAATATAATAGTGGGTATCGATACGCCCTTGGCGTACCGGTACGCCAAAGCACTACTGGAATTCTAATCAAGCGAGGGGTACCGATACACGAGAAGGCGTACCAATACGCCCCTCAAAACCCGCCATATAAAATACAAATGAGTACCGATACGCAGTTACCCCGTACCAGTACTCAAGCCCCTATTTTGAAACCTGGAGCTCAGAAATTCACCAATCCCTCCCTTAACCTCCATGGTTAAGTCCCAAAACGTTCCTACCACTTATGAAGAGTCATTAGGTGAATTTCTAACCATTTTTACCCATAAACATCAACAATTACAAGTTTTGCCATGGTGACCAACCAAGCTCTAACTTATCCAAAATAACACAATTCAAGCAAGCATAGCAAAATGATGATGCACATGAACATACAGAAGTTAGAAGTGTACTAACCTCGAATTACAAGCTAAAAAAAAAACAACCTCCACCTCAAGCTTTCTTCTTCCCTTGGGCCTTTGAATGTTCTCCAACCTCTTTAACTACAATGAAATGTTGTAAACGAGTTACAACATGGTTGAGAGATTTAAAAAAAGCTTAAAGGACAACTTTACAACAAGAAGTGGGATTAAAAACACCATTCCTATTTCTCACTCTAAAACCCCTTTCTCCACCACTTCAAGCAAAACTTACCTTGGAATGTAGATCCTTGGATGCCTAATAACTTTCCCTTCAACACTAATATGAAATTTCAACTCAAAACTAACAAAGATAGAGTTTTCTTCCAATCCCCAAATGAAGAGAAGGTGGGGATAATGAGAGGAACTTTTTGGGGACAAAATGACCTCATTCATTTATACAATCTGCAGCTCCCATAACTCTCCCTTCATCTTTTCTTCAATTGTGATTTTACCAAAATGCCCATCTCAAAACCCCATAACTCAAGCCCAAAACCAAAACCAAGCCCACCAAAGATTAATAGGCCCAACAACATAACCCAAACGCAAGGCCCTTGCCCCAGTTTAACCCGACGCTCAGGTTCCAAAACCTGGGTCGTTACATTAGGGGTCCTTGGTAGATCATATGTAGATGTGCCATGTGTGGCCACTTATTTGGCTATGTGTATTTGTTTGGTGGGATTCGGATACCTAGTGAGTGAGTGTTGCAACACATGAAGGCCACTCAATGCGAGATTTTGAGTGATGAAATGAAGGCCATCGGATGTGAAATTTTGGTTGATGATATTTGCTCGATGCGAGATTCCGAGCCCCACTCGATGCGAACGTTGGGCCTCACTCTTGGTTTGTTTTATTGATGTGTTTATGTTATTTGAGATATTGTTTATCTGCTTGATATGTGTTTAGGAGATTTTGGTAGCGCTACATGTTTATTTATCTCTTCTTACTGCACGTACTAGCTTGCATGCTTGTGTTTATGATTAGCATGAAGTATAGTAGAGTAGATGTGTGCCCGGAATTATTGTTTTAGTGCGTAGGTTGGGCGTTGGATCGTGGGATCGATTAACACTATCATATTGATATTCTAGCACATGGTGATCTTCAAAGTACAGTATTTGAGTTTGGTGGGCTATGTATTCATAAGACCTTACATGTTGGAGTCTGTATCTTTTTCTTTGAAATTGTATTAATAAACCGTACATTCAAATGTTCTAAATTTAATTTGGAGCTCCTTTGTACTATTTTGATTTCTTATCTTAATTCACAATTGTTGGCTTTAAATGTTTTTACGAATTACTTGTTGGACTAATCCAGTTTGAAAATTTTGATGGTTTTGGGTTTGGGCTTGAGGCTCAAATGTAACATTCGGGTCGAGGGTGCTACATTGTGCAAGAGATCTTAGGTTTGAGTTTTTTTCTCACTTTTCAATTTAGTCCTTTGTTTCTCAATTTTATGGGTCTAAATAAAATTATTAAAAAGTAACATGTGAGCTCCTAATTAAGAGAGAGAAATGTCATGGAAATTTAAAAATAATAATAAAAATGTCACATCAGTATCGTTATTAATTTTGTAACCGCCGATGATCAAAATAGAAAACAAATTAATATTAGGTACAATTTTGTTAAGAATACTAGTTGAGGGACTAAAACAGAAATACGAAAATAAGTGATATACCAAATAGGTAGTTTATCTTTAAAATTATATGGACCAAGTTGAAAATTTTTAGAATACAATAAAACTATACATATCAATTTCTTATAAATAATGATATATTTATGAAATTTTGCATTCTAATATCTATAATTTTAGTTTTTTTTTTACAATTTACTCCAAAAAAATACAAAAAGAAATTGGATCAAGTCGTTGATAGTTGCCGACGATTTTACCTTAAGTCAAATTCAATTGTTGATGACTTTGGGATTACTATAGAAATTACATTTGAGTATAACCATCGATATTCAATTCATTAGTTAACTAATTCGAATACGGGAATGTAAAGACTCATTAGAGGAGCGACGTTTCTCAACTCTATTTATTTCATTCACAGCATCAGCATTCGAAACTCTAACATTACTTAAAAAAATCTAATATCGCGTCCCATTATTTTCCTAAATTCTCTCAATGCACTATTTCTCTAATATTTAAAAAAGACGGTAGCTTTCGCCTAAATACGCACCAAAACCTAACGTGAATTTGTTTTGCTGACGTCAGACCCAACAGAATCATAAAAGTTCGTGATCACTGATTCATTGGTATTTCCTTTGTCTGTAGCAGAAACCAAATAATTTAGCAAGTTTCATGTCCAAGAACAGTAAAAATGAGATATATTATTTGATTAAATCATTGAATATATTAAATGTTGCATCGGAAGCAGTATCGTTTTTAGCAAAATCCATTTATATGTATATATATATAAATTGTGCTGGTTCAACATTGTTTGGCTTGGAAGTGGAATCCGTTTACCTGAGTTTGCCCTAACAGCCAGCACCAAAAACCCCAATCTTTTTCATGCAAAAATGGGATTGTTGAGGGATGCCGGCGTTGTTTACAAGCCCCTGGAGCAGATTGACCTTGGTCCTTGCAGCAATGAGTCGTATTTTAGAGCCGATAAAGGTTTTCTTTTCTTTACCAATTTCTTGTTTTTTCCCCCGTCGAAATTCGTACTTGGATTTACTTTTATTTCAGTCATCAGTACTCTTACTTGAAGAAATTCTCAATTGCTGTTGCTGAAAATAAGAAAATTGTGTCGTTTTAGTGTAATGTGGTATTGGTTGCTGAAAATGAGAAAATTGTTCTCATCAAACTGTTTTAAGAATTCATTTTGTTTAGTGATTGAAATCAAGAAATTCAAGATGAATTGCAGTGGTTCTGTTTCTACTTTTGTTTTACTTACTACAATAGCAGTATAGCACTATAGTAGTTTATCACTTTCTGGTTTAAATGGATAAACGGTTTTGATTTTTGGGAATTTTAATTTTAGCAGCTGAATTCGAGAGTGTCAGGGATTACCCTTCGAAAACCATGTTTAATTTTACTTGATTAATCTTCAGTCTGACTGGATTTTTACCCCTTTTTTTCTTGGATATAGCTCCTCGTATGGCTGGATTTCTGCTGAAAATCTTCGCCTGGTTCTTGGAGTCGAGGATCATTGAAGCGTTGTTGCTCTGCTCTTTATACTCTTTTAAAGCACTAATATGGAAAGAACCGGTATACCTTTTGTCAAATGGAAGATTAATCATCTGACCAGAAAGACTACGGTGGGAGTGACATTTGTTTTTCATTTCACCTTGGAAACTTAAAATGGTTGCTTTTCTACTCTTTATTGTGAACTTCTTTCTGACTATGTTTTCCCTTTGAACAGCTTGTTACAAATGCAACACTGGCGGAACCCCCGTTGTTCGTCCCCTTACATCCTAATACTGGCATGTGCCAGATACTTTTCGCTATTCATATGCTTCAGATTACCACATTTTGGTACCACTGATAGTTCATCTTCATCATCTTAAATAGAGTCGGACTTTTTCTATGGTAAAATTAGGTTATGGAAGCATTTTAGAACTAGTTAAACACTGCATCAAAATATTTGCTTCCATTAAAATCTGTATGAGTTTTCTGTCACTTTAATTTGCAATTACCAAGGAAGGAATGCTGGGATAGAGGCAACTACTCTCGTATTTCCTCCCTATATTAGAAACCAACATGGAAGAAACATAGAATTTTATATATTACCAAATTGGATTCCAGACTCTGGAATTTTCTTATGTTCCAAAGGTGTTCAATGAACTTCTAATTCTGCAAGTGGTTGTTGTACATAATTGATGGTCGAGATATAAACATACCTTACTCCCTCGTGTCTTGATATCTATGTGTACTCTCCGTTTGTGAAGGTGTTTCTTGTCTTGTGTCTAATTAGATTGCATTAACACAGAGCTTAACCAACAAGAAATCAAACAAATTGACTCTGATGCATCTCCACCGGAACGAGTTCAAGAGGCAATAAAATGCATTCATGTAACCTCGGAGAAATCACTGGATGATCTAAAACCCAGCTGCTTCCGACGATGGACAATAGCAGATTATTCAAGAGCCTATAGTACCGGAGCAATAACTCCACTGAGAGTATTATTCTTGGCTATCTCGTTTATGGCATATTTTTGGTTCCCATTTATATGTGATTATATTTCCACTGATTTTTTTGAGATTTTCTTGATAGTTTGTATCCTTAATCTTTGGTTTACTATGGTCATGAAAATCAAATTTCAATTCTGCAGGTTGCAGAGCATTTTATAGATGCTGTGCGTGAATCTTGCAGTTGTCCTTTCCCAATGTCCTTCTTCATCAACTATGATGCTGAAGATATCCTGAGGCAAGCTAGAGAGTCAACACTTCGGTATGAAAGAGGTAACTTTTTTACTGTAATTAATCATTATTTACATATCCTAATGTGCTTTTTTATGGAGACATTGTTGTGTCCATTATTCTGAGCCCCACGGAAGTAAGCATTCTCCATGATGGATTATTTTATAAACCCTAGGCCCAAGATCAGAGAGAGAAACAAGTTAAAAGTTGATCTATAAACTTAGCAAAAGTGGACATCATTTTAATATAGAATCCTTTTGATTTATAACATCCCATTGTCAATAGCATCAAGACATTCACACAGATCTCATTGTTCTCTTCCTTAGGGAATCCAATATCTGCTCTAGATGGAGTCCCGATTGCTATCAAGGATGAAATAGATTGTTCTCCATATCCAACACCAGGTCTCCTAAGTTCTTCACTTGCCATGTTTTTTATGCACATCAATTTTATTTTCTGGTGGTATTTTTGTCCCTATCTTGCTCTTGATTCTTCTAGGAGGTACGAAGTGGTTGCACAAAGTTAGACCTTGCACTGGTGATGCATGCTGTGTTATGCGCCTCAGATCCTGTGGTGCTATACTTGTTGGAAAGACTAACATGCATGAGCTTGGAGCAGGAGTAAGTGGGATAAATCCCCATTACGGGTGAGAATTTCCGATTTTCTTTCCTTTAATAAACGGAAATTTTCATGTTTAAATACAATGATATTCTGCTCAAATTTGTTCTCCATTTTATGTATATGGTGTCTCAATTACAGATTAATCATCCGCATAGTCTTAATTACAAATTAATCTACAGTCAACCAATGTCACTGAATTTAAAATTTACTTTTATCTCGTCTAAGTTCTTTACATTAAAAGATATTAAAGTTGGTATTATGTAAATTTTGTGATTGTTGCAGGCCTATTAGAAAGCCCTATGATCCCAACAAAATTGCTGGTGGTTCTTCAAGTGGATCTGCTGCAGTTGTATCTTCAGGGTTATGCCCTGTTGCTCTTGGTGTGGATAGTGGAGGTAAAAAATTGTCCTTTACTGAAGAAAGTTGAAAACCACAAAATATTTTTGAAAATATCAGGTACCATGTTCTGAAAGAACATATTTAGCGTTAAAATAGCTTCATAAGAACTTCGACATAAACCGAATCAAACTAAGAAGCCTTAATCTTGATATAATGGCAGATAATAAAGTTTCATCGTAAGTTTGAGTAGATACCATTACCTCCATCATGGAAGAATTATAAAATAATTATTGAATTTATTAAACAGTTGCAAAATGACCATTGTGATGATATACTAATACTAATAATAAAATTTGATAAATTAATAATTATTTTGTAACATTTCAATAAGATTTAATGTTTATTTTTTAATATTATAATCATCATTTTAACCATTCGATAAAATTAATGATCATTGTGTAATTTTTTTAAAAATTCATTTGACCAAAACGATTATTTGAACATAATTTATTGATATTTGATGTATGTTACGAATTTATTTTTAAGTAGTTTATTGATATTTGGTGTATGTTACCAATTTATTTTTTATGGTTTATGTTTAAATAAGATTGATCGATCAAGTCTTAATTCAATTAATATTATTATTCTTATAATATATAAGATATCGTCCTTTAGAATAATTGAGTACACAATAACTTTGAAATTTAGGGCGTGAATAGTGTAAATAATTAAATGGGATGAATTTGGAGTAGGAAAATACTTTGATACAAGTTTACACAAAGCCTTTTAATTTTAGGGTTTAGGATTTTAAGTTATAGTTTAGGGTTTAGGGGTTTAGTGTGTAGGGTGTAGAATTTAAGGTTTATGGTTAGAATTTAAATTTTAAGGTTTAGGGTTTAAGGTTTAGGTTTTAGGGTGCTAGGGTTTGAGATTTAGATTTTAAATTTTATAAAAGGGTTGTGTAAATTTTTTTATACAGCTTGTGTATCAAAATATAACCCTTTGAAGTAAATATTCATTGTTTTGTTTACATGATAAAGTATTTACAATTAAATATATTATTACTCTTTTCCTCTTTTCCTAGCCTAGTTTTCTTTCAATATTTTAGTGTCATTCTTTCTCTTTTTCTTTATTTTTTGTATAATAGGCGACAATTTCAATTTTAATGTTAGTTGTCGACAGTTGATATTTATTATTTCTCTTATTTTTTATATTATGTCTTTTGTTTTCTTTTTTTCTCGAGTTTTTTTAATTTTTAATAAGAATCTCTGTCCTTATGACACACTTTTCTCTGCTCTTGTGACACGTTCCTTATGACTTTTGGTACGTTTTTCGCATACCTCTGCAGTCGTTTTGGTGCTTACACAAAATCCCTCACGACATTTGTTTTTTTATTGGTTTGTTGGTGGTCACGTGTAGACACTCAATTTTGTCCGGTTTAGATTAAATACCCGAAATAAAATTAATTCACATTATCCCTTTCAATACCCAAAACCTTATACCCTAAGCCCAAAACTACTTGACCCATCACATTTGGTTCTTACATGGGGATAAAAATAGATAATGAAAATATTTTGAACTCTTTGTTTACTGAGGCTTGGTTCTCATTGGATGAACTAATGCCTCATTTCCATTGGTTAAAAAAATACGTAGTGTCCAAGGTCTTGAATCTTATTGGTTCTTATTTTTTATTGGGATAAAAAAATATCCCTCAACTACATTCACCACCGAACCATTCGAACCACAAGGAAAAAACCCTTTTACCCACAGCCCAACCCTTCCCAGCTTACCCTCGGCACCACTGCTCATTCATCACCACATTCCCACATTTTTAAGTTGCCATGGATTCACCCCTCCATTGGCAACTCCTTTACCCATTCGATCAACCATGGATCTAGCCTAAGTTTACCGAAACCACAATCCCAGGAAACATCCATTCAACTACCCAGCTTCCCTCAACCGATGAAGACACATATATATTTGGGTTTTTGGTATACTCTTCCTTTATTTCATTTGTTGTGTAATCCATTATCATGGTTTAATAAAAATGTTGATGAGTTTATTAGTAATCCCTTTTATTTATTTAAGTTTCATTCTTGCATATTATTTTATCTCATTTATTTGTTCGTGTTTTGTGTCTTTTTGTTCGATATATCATTGTAATCACTCATTTTTATCTGTTTTTATTAATATTGAGACATACTAATATAATAATTAATTAATATTATTATTGCATGTTTACGTATATAAACGTGCATGTGTGTTGTTAATATATATATATATAATATATGTGTGTGATGTGTGTAAATGCATGTATGGTATGTATGTTAGGTACTTATTAGTAAGTATCGTGTTGAATTATATGTGTTTATATTTTATGTATGTATGTATTGTTTGTATATATATGTCTAGTGTGTATGCATTGTTCTTAGTATTAATGATTGATATTCTTCCTTATATATTTTGTATTGTGCGCAATTAATATATGGTGCATGTGTACATATTTGTGAATGTATATACATATTATTATTAACGTATTATTAGTTATTATTACCTTTTGTTGGGTTACCAGAATTAAAAAACAGATCTAAAAATTGGAAACCCAATTAAGTTAAAAAAATCCAGTTCAATTACAAATATTAGATATCCATTGTATTAGCACGGGCCCGTTTAGCCCAAATCCTAACAGAACCCTAACCAATCTAATTAACTAAACCCTAATTACAGCTCTCTCTTATGTGCAATCGTCCCTGGGCTGTTGGATCAGATCTTGATCCAATGGCCACGATTGAAGGAAGGAGACCATCCAGCTGGCCGCGTGGGATCACGCGCGAGCTGTTCAAACCCCCACGCGCGCGTGCGTCGCACGCACGAGGCTATCCGATTTCCAAGGTGTCACGTGTCATCATCTCAGGCCGCCTCGTTGTTCCAAGATTGCATCAGGGCCATCCGTACATCAAGCCATCTCAGCCGTTGGATTGTATCTGATCCAATGGTCGAGAACACGTCTGACCGAAAGAACTGCTCCGCCGATGTCATCGTACGCTTGCGCCTCACCAGCTCACCAAACCGGACATGCAAAATCTGAGAAGTACGAGTTAGAATCATACAGAAAATCATTTCATTTTTTGTCTAACCTTGTAAGCAAAGAAAAAAATAAAAAAAGCAGACTATATATCACATGTCAAGGCCGGCTATAAGGGGGAGCACCCTGAGCGACCGCTCAGGGCCCCCAACTAGCCTAAGGCCCTTACAATTTTATTATTTATATTTTTTAATTTATTAAATAAATACATTAATTTAATGGTAAAAATTAATTCTTTCCTAAATAAATAAATTAATTAATCTAACTATGAAAATAATGTGTTTGAAATATTAAATTAATTGTTCAAAGTAATGAGATGAATAAAAAATCTTTGTCTCTTTTCGGTGCACATTTCTATGCCCAACATTAAAACGTTAAATTCTAAGCCTTAACCCTAGCTTTTAAATACTAAATCCTAAACTATGCGCCCAATACCTTAATCCTCAATCCCAAATCATAACCTTAAATTGTAACCCTAAATTCTAAACCTAATTTTTTACTGTTGGGGCGTAAATATGGGTAGAGAATTTCTATCATAATGAGATATGCTTTCTTTATATAAGGTTCTAATTTTAATTTTCGTTCAGGGCCCCGAAAATTTTCGAGACGGCCCTGTCACATGTAAGGAACCCTTTTGCACTCAGTCTTCATATTCGAAATAAAAAAATCTAGTTTCAGTGGTAAACCTCATTATTTCTTTCCTTTTTTATGCACGTATAAACAAAAAAATATAGAAAAAAGTAAGAGTATTTTTTACCTGAGTTGGTTTCTCTCCCTGCCGGAAACAAACCATCTGTGGTGAACCGCTCAAAGGGAATGGCTTGTATTGGTTTCGAAACAAAGATTGTCGTTTTAAAAGAGGGGTTTTAGAGGTTTTTTTTGGTTTTAAGGGGTAGTCTTGGTGGTCGGAAGCTCTGGTCCGAGACGGCTTGAGGCGGCCTTACGGCCAAGCCTCGTCTGAGACCAACCGGGCACGACTGAGTGCAGCGGCTCATGGTTTTCTTTTAGGGCCGAGGTTTCTGGAAATAGAGAGAAATGAGAGAGTTTTTATTAAGGGTAAAAAAATGAGGGAAATAGAGGAATGGGAGACGGATAGGCTATTAAATAGAAAACTAATAAAAATGGTCTAATTGCCTCATAAGGACCTCCGTCCTTTTGATATTTTCAGTTTGGGCTCGCCCCTTGGTCTAATTGTAACCCCGGTCCCCTTTTCTTTTTAAAACCTTTCAATTTAGCCCCTAAATTAAACAAATTCAGATGTCAAATGGCCAAATTACTTGTTTAGTCCTTTTGCGTTTTTGACATTTTCTCTTCGAGCTTGCCCCTTGGTTTTATTACATGTTTAGTCCTTTTAAGTTTCGTTCAGTTTGCAATCCCGTCCCTAAATTGTGTTTTTATTGTTTTTAATTTCTGTCATTCTGTTTTAATTTTATTTCATTTCAGTCCCTTTTTTATGTTTTAAATATTTATGTCTTTTGTTTTTTTATTGTGTTTTTAGCATGTTTATGTTGTCCATCATATTTATATATGTTTCGTTTATATCATGTTTATTTATGTTTTTTTAAATATGTTGTATCATGCTTTATGTTTTAATTTATTTGTTCATGTTGTATACATGTTTGTTTTATATGTTATGTTTTAGCTTAATTTGAATATCATGTTTATATATTAGCATTTATTTATGTTTGTTTTGTATATTATGTTACATGTTAATTTATGGCATGTTTAATCTTGTTAATATCATGTTTTTTATGTCCATTTTGTGTCTTAAATTGCATATCGGTGTGGTAATTTTGTACATTGATTTTAATATCATATCGTTATATTATGTGTGCAAGTTGTGCTATGTGCTAAGCTAAGTATTAGTTTTTTTATGTTATCATGTCGCTCTGATTTGTTAGTTTAGCATCATATTTTATCTATGTCATGCATATATTGCATTGCGGTAATTTTTAGTTTTTTTTAACATGTATATATGTGATTAATTAATTCTTGAAGTATGTTTTTTTTCCTTTTTCACATGTTTTTGTTACTACTTTGTTTTTTTTATTGTGATATGATATGTTATTCATGTTCATTCTTTTTTTACTTTTGTTTAGTATTATGATATTCATGTTTTTTTTTTATGTTTTTAGTACTATGTCAATGTTAATGTTTTATAATATGTTTTCTAAGATTGCATAACGAATACATATATATATTTGTCAATGCGGTGCCCTTTTATTCGAGTGTAAACGTGGCCAGTATCAAACGCAGTGATGGTGGTCTATCAGTTTACTCTCGAATAACATGACCCTTAAAATTTACTCGCACTTATAACCAGATTTTAATTTAATCGTCACTTTAATCCGAAAAGTTTAATATTAATAAAGCGGTAATTATCAAAGTACCAATTTTGGGCGGTGTGGGGGTGCTAAGCCTTCCCCATCCGTAACCGACACCCGAACCCAATATTTTTAAAATCTCTGGTTTTATGGTGTCCGACCTACCTTAGTGGTCGGTGGCGACTCCATTTTTGAAATAAAATACGGTTTTTCTAAAACCTCACAGAAGACATATTTTAAAATACCCGAAAGACCCATAAACACCTTGAAACCCATATTTTTAGCGCAAACTCCGTAGAAAGAGAGATCGCTACAGATGGCGACTCCACTAGGGACAATTCTTTTGTTTTTCAAAATTAAAAGATAGTCAAACTTTTTAAATAATCACCGTTTTAGTAATATTGGAAGTTCCTAAATAAAGTGACTATTAAATTAACATTCGGTTATAATTGCGCATTTATTTTAACTCATTTAAAATTTGGAATATAAACCCATCCTTTTTAAGTAGGGGAAAACACTAATGCTTTGTGAGGATATCGTTCCTCCGTATGGGCCTAGCAAAGTACTTTCGGGGCTCGAGTACCTTATGCTTTCGTAAGGATATTGTTCCTTCGTATGAGCATAAGCGAATGGGTCCCCCTAAATTGAACCCGGTTGAAAGGAGCCTATAATGGGTGATGATTGAGGGCCTTTCTACCCTTAGTAGGGGACAACAAGGACAATTCGGGTACCTCCTAGCACCAACACTGCACGTAGAGAACATAAAAAACCTACCCTTTTAGATCTATGCGGATAAACTAGGTGTTTTAGACGGGATATAAATATGGTTGTTTTGTTTGTTTATCTTATTTAATTTACCCTTTATTTATGTATTTATTATTTTTTTCCGGTACTGACTTGTTTTTTTTTTTGCATATATCATTGCATCTGCATTACATAAAGGTACTGGATCAAGTGGTTTGCCCGATCAGAAAATCTTTCATCATGGAAAAAAAGGTATCTTAAGAAAGACGACCTCAACTCAGCCGTCAGACATTGGTCAGAAGTCAATAAGAGGACCCAAGGTAATAGTTTGCCGAGTGAGCGCATAGTGTCAAAGTATACTTATGTGAGCCTCCAACAGAATGACTTATGAGAACTTAAAAGAATTTGGGAAAGATGGGATCGGAGACTACAAGACTTATTCTATAATAGTTACATCGACATAGCACAGTTGATGTATGTCAAAGTTAACCGGCCTTTACTCTGAGCCATCTTCTAGTTCTGAAATCTTACTTTTTGCTGCTTCACTTTCAACGGGAAAGATATGATCCCTACGATAGAGAAATACACGGCCCTACTTAATTAGAAGAATGTCCAGAAAGATTAGATCTATGCAAAGCCGCCAAGGAACCAGAATTACCCTTCGAAGCTCAAAACTTTTTCCAGGATGAGTGACGATTGGGTTAACGGCCTGATTCAAAATCGAGGAGACAACCTAGCCTTTGCATGAGAGAGTATCTAAGACATCATACCCACGTACCCAGATGAGGGGAAGAAGATGGACCTATTCGCCTTAGGGATATATGGTTTGGTCATCTTTCCGAGGGTTTTGGGAAACATCGATGTAGCCATCCTAGATCTATTTGAGCGTATAAAACAGAAGGTGAATTCGGTACCGGCAATCTTAACTGAAACTTTCATCTCTTTGAATACGAGCCAGAAGCATGAAGAGGGACGTTTTAGAGGGTGTGCACAACTGCTACAGGTTTGGATTCAGAGTTATATGTGGTAGACATCAACGAGGGTTTTACCGGGAATATCATTTCGAGACTTTTTATCTTTGTGGGAGTACTTAGCGAAAGAATGTCGAGAAGACTTGAACAGGAAAAAATAGACCCGGATCTTCAAGAACATCCAAGACAAGGACATAGTATGGAGAGTTCCTTGGCTTGGCAGGGTTAGTTACTTTCTATATAGCTGCGGTGATTACGACTGGCTAATGATGTTAGGGCTGCATAGTGGAATTACTTGTGCTCCGTTTTTGGTGTCTCGACAATTCAGATCGTGACAGTTTGTTCTCGTCACTGCCGGTTTAAGTCGAAGTGAGTTTTCTTTCAAAGGCGGGTTCAGGGTGAAGATTCAGACCATCATGAGAGCTTGGGATCACTGTTATCTAATAAGGACAGAAGGAGATACTGAGAGCATGTTCACCCCAGATTACGATCTTTGGAGGCACCTGAGGATTAACGACAAGATTCCAGAACCCGAGGTTGACATTTTACAAAATGAACTCGAAGAGGTTAAGAAGAAGATGGATGTTTTATAGACTCAACATATGAGTGAGCTTTACAAGGTAAGTTTAGATGTCGACGAACGAGATGAGACCATTAGGCAATTGAAGAAGCTGAATGCAGATCTGAGTGAGAAGAATGCTCTTTATCAAAAAGATACTCTCCAGCTCCAAGAAAAGGTGCAGAATTCCAGCCGAAGCCAATTACTAGCCGTGGAGAAGGAAATGATGAACGGTATACGTTTAGTTGAAGAAGAACAAGAGAAAGACAAGCAAGTAATCGAGAATGAGTTAGAAAGCTGCAAGTTAGCCATCAAGAGTGAAATGTGGTCTTTTAGAGATGCCATTAACCAAGAGAAAGAAAGAGCTAGGCAAGAGATCGACAAAGGCAAACAAGCAATCATCTGCGAAAGAGAGAACACTACCGTGTCGAAGAGAAAATCCATGGAGAGCGAGAATAGACTACTAGAGATGCAGAACTTGTACAATGACACTGTTTAAAGCTTGAATCAGAGCCAAGATCAGAATGCTGAGTTAAAAGGGAGACTGATAGAGTTAGATCAGTCCTTTCAGACCTATAGTCGGAGGAATGGCTTCATCGAACTAAAAGAAAAGGAGCGTGAAATTGGTATATTACGAGCCCGCATTGAGTTACTCGAGGCAACCGTTCAGGATTACAGATGGAGAATTAGGGTATTTGAAGAAGCTGCAGCAGGTGGGGACAATTATTGGCGACGAAGATTTCGTGATACCTCTCAGATGATTCAAGACAGAGACCAGTATTACACGACCCTGATGGTGGAGATACAACGAGTTGCGAGATATGTGAATAATTTAGCTGCAGAAGTCGAAGCTCTTCGACCTTTCATAACCTCGGACATGAAAGAGGCGCCTAGGTTCATCAAACTGCTCAGGGCTATCGAGAAGTTAGAAGCTAAAGCTAGGGTTTATGTGTAGAACTCTACTTTGCTATTTTGTAATTTGGACCCTTTAATTTCCATGAAAGTAGTTCAAAAGGGTGATTACCAGCGAAATCAGTACCTTTATTTGTATACATTCTTGCATTGCATCATGACATTCGCATCTTTATACATGCATTCATCTTTCTTTGCAAAAATATTGATAGTGTAAATATTGTGGCAGTGTGAAACTAAAAGATAAGCCACAACCATTCCGCATCCATACTTTACTAGGTTCCAAAGCAAACTAATGGAGGACAGAATAGTCGGTTTGGAAAAAGGGCAGAAAGATTTGAAAGATGAAGCTAGACAGCACCTCAGCGACCAGATCGTTCAATCACAGGCTATAATATTATTCGAGTTAACCATATTGCTGGAAAAAAGCTATGGGAAAGAAAAGGTTAAAGACGAAGTCGCTCAAGAGCCAGAAGGTACCGCATCTCACAGCAAGGTTCAACCAAAGACGCCAATTCCGACAAGAAGAATATACATTGACCCTATTGGGATATCTGCTAGCCTTCAGGCAGGGGCATCTGAAAACAAACCCATCGATACAGAGGCATTCTACGAAGAAGAAGAAGTGCCAGATCTGAATTTGGTCAAAAAAATAGAACAAAAGTGGAAAATAAATGGGAAGAAAGATTTCATCTCATGGAAGAAAATTTTAAAGCACTGCAAGCCACAGATGAACCAGGGAATAAGGCTAGTGATCTGAGCCTAGTATCCGACCTTATTTTACAACCAAAATTCAAAACCCCAGAATTTGACAAGTATGATGGAACTCCATGCCCTTCTGCGCATGTGAACATGTATTGCCGAAAGATAGCAGCCTTCATCATGGATGAAAAGCTTTTAATCCATTATTTCTAGAATAGTCTGACTCGAGTAGCACTCCGATGGTACCCCAATTAAGCCGTGAAAACATCAAGTCCTGGAATGATCTTTCAAAGGCATTCATTAAGCAGTATAAACATGTGACAGATATGACCCCCAGTAGGATCATATTGGAAAACATGGGGCAGAAGTCTAATGAGAGCCTGTGACAAAATGCCCAAAGGTGACGAGAGGTGGCCGCTCAGATCCAGCCACAAATTTCTGAGCACGAGATTACACCCCTATTCATGAATACTCTAAAGGGGACACTATTCAATCGCCTTATCAATAATACAACTCAGAGCTTTACCGATTTGATTAGGACTGAGGAGCCTCTAGAATTAGCAATTAAGAGTGGTAGGATTGATAGCGGGGATAGCTCCCGAAAGTACAACAAGAAGAGAGAGAATGAGGTAAATACTATGAGTACTTACAGTGCCCCAAAGAACTTTACGGTCTCTCAGCCGCAAGCATCAACAGGAAAGGCTCAAAACCCAATCCAAAGAGAATGAAGAGCCCCAAGAAAGGAACAAGAGAAAGCAACCTTTACTTTGTTACCAGTTTCGTACACCGAGCTTTATTCTCAATTGTACAAAGCTGACTTGGTCCGCTCATAATATGTTACTCCGTTCAAACCTCCATTTTCGTGGTCGCTAACCCGTTACCTAATCATGTGGCTGCTAACTCGTTACCTAATCACGGGAATCGCAGAGTGAACGTTGTTGAGGAGTACTCTGCTAGGAAGGCCAAGAAAGATGTGTCAGAAATTAAGTCTCCCTTGCAGTGGGTGTTCCAATAATTATGTATGGACCGTTTGATTGACAGAGACATGATAGTGGTGCAGAATGGATGTAAAGCCTATTGCGAGTTCCACCAGGACGGAGGGCACGACATCCAACAATGTGAAGAATTTAGGAGATTGATTCAACAGCTGATGGACAGTAAAGAGATAGAGTTCTTTGAGGAGGTTGCAGGAAGGAAGGGGTTAGATGTATGTGCGTTAGATAACCCCAACATCAAGTATGGAATAGACAGACCCTTTTTTATCCCCTCCAAACCAAAGGAAACAAGTTCATACCAAGGAGAAGCTGTAAAGGTAGCCCCCAAAATCATTATCTCAACACCGGCACCGTTTCCATTCAAAGACATGCAGCAGGCCCCTTGGAATTATGTCGCCAACGTGACTATACCAGAGAAGTCGAGACTTTGTGAGGAGAAGGAACAAATGGTAGGAGATGAGCCAAAACAGAAAGATGAACAGACAGAGGAAGAAGAAATTGTCAACGAAGTAGGCCACTTCACGAGGAGCGGCAGGTGCTACTCTTCGGAAGCTTTGAAATCTGCTGAAGCTACAAAGGATAAGGGAGAAGGTACATCAACTGGTCCTGCAAAGATATTTGGCGAGAAGCCCCTTCCAAATATTAATGAGCTGGTAACTGAGGCTCATGCATAGGAATTTCTGAAGTTCCTGAGGCACAGTAAATACAATATGGTGGAACAACTGCGAAAGCAACCAGCGAGGATTATGATGTTGGAGTTGCTTTTGAGTTTAAAAAAACATCGGGATGTATTGTTAAAGGTGTTGAACCAAATGTTTGTACCCGGTGACATTTCTGTATCTAAGCTGGACAGAATAGTGAGGCATATCACCACATACAACTACATAACATTCAGCGATTATGAGATCCCGGAAAGAGGTATGGGGTCTACCAAAGCTCTAAACATCACCACCCACTGCAAAGGGTATGTTTTGCCAGGAGTACTGATTGATAATGGGTCAGCGTTAAACGTACTACCGATGGTGAATCTACAAAAGCTACTGGTAGATGATTCTTACATGAAACTCTGTCATAATTCTGTAAGAGCCATTGATGGTACTCAAATGGGAGCACTTGGAAAATCGAAGTACCTTTGTTGATTGGGCCAACATAGTACACAATTGATTTCGTAGTAATGGACATAAAGCCGAGCTATAGTTGCTTATTAGAAAGACCATAGATTCACTCTGCTGGAGCTGTTCCCTCATCACTCTATCAGAAATTGAAATTTGTGATCGAAGGCAAGTTGGTCACTGTAAAGGCCGAGCAAAAAATCATCGCCTCGGTAACATCGGATACCCCTTACATCCAGAACGATGAAGATGCTGTCGAATGTTCTTTTCGAGCATTGGAACTTGTAAATGCTACATTTGTGGTGGAAGGTAGTCGGATCCCCACACCCAGGTTATCCAATTGTACCAAGATGACTGTCTCTGAAACTTTGGGTCGATGAACCAAAACAAGAAGAGGGCTAAGAAGGAGATTACAAGGAAGCCTATGACCCAGAAATGTCATCACCAAGAAAGATCGTTTTGGGCTCGGCTACAAACTGAGTATTCAGCAAAAGAGAGAGAAATATAGAAGGAAAGGAGAACAAAGGAGGGCTAGACTGAAAGGAGAAGATATTCCATGGAGACCGACGTCTTTCCCTTATGTAAAAGATATTTTTGTCTTTGGAGGAATTGGCCATACAGAACAGAAACTACATGAAGCAATTCGAGAAAATGACATACTTAACGAGGATGGGATATTCAGTGAATCGCTTGAAGGGATGTCCATCAACATGATAGCTGAATATGACAATGGCAGCAACGTGTTAACTAGCATCTTCCCTTTCTGTCCCGGGGAAACTCTTAATAACTGGAGCTACATTGATCTACATGTAGCCTTTAGGGCTAGATCAGAGTAATGTTCTGAACCAACCCTTTTGTTTTTGCCCATAGGTAATAGAGATCTTTTGTATGGGGCATCTATGTTAACTTTTTGTTTGCAATGAAAGAATGTCTTCCTCATTTTCTCAAATGGCAAACATTTCATTTACTTCATTCGTTCAATTCTTACTCATATTCATTCACTTCATTTAAAATTATTCTCTTCCCAATAAATTCATTCTCATTTCATGCAGGGTTCCCATGATTAACTGTATGAATAATTCTAAATCTAATTCTGAGGTAGATTTCGAATACCCCGAGATCTTGGTAGAAATTGAAGAGAGGGACGACGAGGCAGAATGTTCTTGAGGAGTTGGTAAGGATGATGGCCAATGAGGAAAAGCAAATCATGCCCCACCAAGAAGAAAAAGAAGTTGTGAACTTGGGAACCGATGAGGAGAGAAAAGAAGTGAAAATTGGGACTGCATTTTCCTCAGAAACCAGGAGTGAAATGATAGCCCTGCTCCAAGAGTTCATGGAGGTCTTTGCTTGGACTTATCAAGATATGACAGGGTTGAACACAGACATAGTGGTGCAAAAGCTGCCAACGAGGCCAGAATACAAACCAATCCAGCAAAAGCTCAGAAGAATGAGGACTGGCATGCTGTTAAAATTAGAAAAGAGGTGAAAAAGTACTTTGATGCTGGCTTTCTAGAAGTTGCCAAATACCCTGAATGGGTTACAAACATCGTACCAGTGCCAAAGAAGGATGAAAAGGTTCGCATGTGTGTAGATTACTGGGATCTCAATCGAGCGAGCCCTAAAGACAATTTCCCTTTGCCACATATTGACACGTTGGTTGACAATACCGCGAGACACTCATTATTCTCATTCATGGATGGTTTCTTACGATACAACCAGATAAAGATAGACCCAGAAGACATGGAGAATAGCACATTTGTAACTATGTGAGGGGCACGTTTTGTTACAAGGTGATGCCTTTCGGGCTCAAGAACTTAGGGGCGACTTATCAAAGAGCAATGGTGACTCTTTTCCATGATATGATGCACAAAGAGATAGAAGTATACGTGGATGATATGATCGCTAAATCCTAAACCGAGGAAGGGCACATTCGAAACCTGAGAAAGCTATTTCAAAGACTGAAAAAATACCAGTTGAAGCTCAACCCGGCTAAATGCACCTTCGCAGTCACATCTGAAAAACTCTTGGATTTATAGTGAGTAGAAAGGGGATTGAGATCAATCCAGAAAAAGTGAAGGCTATCCAGGACCTCCCACCGCCTCATACTCAGAAAGAAGTTTGAGGTTTCCTGGGAGGGTTAAACTATATCTCCCATTTCATCTCTCAATTAATAGATAAACGCGACCTTGTCTTTAGACTACTTAGGAAGAATAACCTAGGGGTCTGGGATGAAGAATGTCAAGAAGCTCTAGAGAAGATTAAGAAGTACTTGACGAATGCTTCGATTTTAGTCGCACCGATACCAAACAGGATTTGATCCTTTACCTGATAGTTTTTGAAAACTCGATGGGTTACGTATTGGGACAACATGATGAGTCTGGAAGAAGGAAAAAGCCATCTACTACTTAAGCAAGAAGTTCACTGGTTGTGAAACACGGTACCCGCTGATTTAAAAGCTATATTCTACTTTGGTTTGGACTACCAAAAGGCTTAGGCAATACATGTTATACCATACAACTTGGTTGATATCCAAATTAGACCCCTTAAAATTTCTAATAGAAGCACCAACATTAACAGGGAGGATGGCCCGCTGGCAGATGCTATTATCTGAGTTTGACATTGTATATGTGAGCCAAAAAGCTGTGAAAGAAAATGCTATAGCAAATTTCTTAGCTAGCCGTGCTTCAGATGATTATGAATCGTTGGACTTCAATTTCCCAGATGAGGACTTGATGTGCATTACAATTGGGGAAAACATTGTTTTAGAGGATCGCTCGTGGAAACTTTACTTTGATGGAGCCTCCAATGTCCTTGGCCACAGAATATGAGCCGTGCTAATTTCTCCAGAAGATATCTATGATCCCTTCACCAGCAGAATAGAATTCTTTTGCACAAACAACATAGCTGAATACGAAGCCTGCATCATGGGACTAAATTCAGGCATTGAAAGAAATATCAAAGAACTTTGAGTATTCGGAGATTCGTCCTTAGTGATCTATCAGTTACGAGAAGAATGGGAAACTAGGGATCCGAAGCTAGTCAAATACTACGAGTTAATCCAATAGCTCATCAAAGAATTTGAAAAGGTCAGTTTCACCTACATTCCTAGAGAAGACAACTAGATGGCAGACGCCTTAGCAACCCTGGCCTCTATGTTCAAAGCAAATACAAAAGCAGAAATGAAGCCAAACGAGATGCAGACTTTTGAGAGGCCAGCTCACTATTATAATGTACAAGAAAAATAGATGGCAACCCTTGGTATTACGATATCTTGCAATATATCAAGTTTCAAACGTATCCTGAAGGGGCAAACGAAAATGACCGAAAAACACTCAAAAAGATGGCAACAAGGTATGTTTTGGATGGGGAGATTCTGTATAAAAGATGCCATGATCAGGTGTTGTTGAGATGTGTAGATACCAGGAGGCGAAAGAAATTTTGGCAGAAGTGCATGATGGTTTGTATGGAACACACGCCAATGGACTGTCAATAGCCTGAAAAATCTTGAGATATGGCTATTTCTGGTCAACTATGGAGGGAGACTGCATTGATTACGCCAGGAAATGTCATAAGTGCCAAATATATACTGACAAGATCCATGCTCCTCCTTTACCTTTATACACCATGAACGCGCCTTGGCCTTTCGCATCATGGGGCATGGATGTCATTGGATAGATTCACCCGAGGCTTCTAACAGGCACCAATTTATTTTGGTTGATATCAATTACTTCACTAAGTGGGTGGAGGCAACATCTTACGCCAACATCACAAGGACAATGGTGTGCAAGTTCTTGAAGAATGAGATCATTTGCTGACATGGGTTGCAGAGAGGATTATCACCGACAACGCTTTCGACCTGAATAAAAAATTGATGACTGAAGTGTGCAACCAGTTCAAAAACACACACCATAATTCCACGACCTACCGTCCTAAGATAAATGGGGCAGTAGAAGCGGCAAACAAGAACATAAAGAAAATCATTGCGAAGACAATAAACACCTACAAAGATTGGTATGAGAAGCTACCATTTGCTCTGTTCACCTATCAGACTTCTTTTCGTACATCAACAGGGGCAACGCCTTACTCTTTAGTGTACGACACAGAGGCGGTATTACCCATTGAGGTTGAGATTTCGTCACTCTAGGTTCTGAATAAAGTAAAACTGGATGAATCAGAGTGGGTGCAAACCAGGCTCGACCAGTTAAATCTCATCGAAGAAAAGAGGTTGAAAGTCATCTGCCATGGTCAAATGTACCAAAAATGAATGATATGGGCATATGATAAGAAAGTGCGCCCGAGAGAATTCTGAGAGGGAGATCTGGTGCTTAAGAAGATCTTCCCAATTCAGAAAGATCTTAGAGGGAAGTGGATACCTAATTGGGAAGGGCCATATGTTGTCAAGAAGGCCTTTTGGGAGGAGCGCTGATTTTAACTAAGATGGATGGAGAATAATTGAAAAATCCTGTGAATTTTGATTCAGTTAAAAAGTATTATGTTTGAAAAAATGAAAATAATGAATGAAAAAATGAAAAATAAAAGTGATGAAAAAATGAGGAGAAAACCTAAAAAGGCATTTCATAAAATGAAAACCTAGGTGAAAACCCATAAAGGGCGCCTTAGGGAAAAATGAGAGCTCAAGGCGAAAACCCAGAAAAAGGGCGTCTTGAAGCAAATGAAGGATTTGAGTTGAAAACCCGTTAAGGGCGGCTTAGATAAATTTTGAAATTAGGCCTCCAGCAATTAGAATTACCCTCACGGTCACCAGAAGAATGAGCTCCAGGCAAAGATTCTATTTCGGTTGATGGGATCACGCATCATTCATACAGTGGATATTTGGGGCTTTGCATTTCACGTTATGTTTTCCCTTTTTCCTCATGTTTGCCATGACTTTTCCAAAATTGTTCCAAGTCCTTAATGTCAATAAAATCATATTTTTGTGCCTTCATTTTCTTGTCTTCTCATTGTTTTCATAAGCATCATGAAAACAAGTTAACATAGACTTATGATAAACAAAAGATTTCTGAGCATTATTATGATCTAACCCTGAGAATGCAGGTGATTAGAAAACAATATTAACTTTGATCTCAAGCTTTCTACATAATGTATGTCGAGGCATGACGAGGGGAAGACTCCGAGCATCAGAATAAGATAACCAATGTCATGCACCATTCATACTTGTCTGAGAAAATATTCAAGACGGCAACAGAAGTCTCCCAGGTGAAAACCTGTAAGGGCGCCTAAAAAAACTCTAAAGCGAAAACCCAAAAGGGCACTTTAGAACTTTGAACCAGAAACTCAGAAAAGAAAGGTTGAAATAGTTGAACCCAATAGTGATGGGGTACCGTCACCAGAAGAAGAAAAGGAAGAGAAAGTAAGCAGATGGTCGAGATTGACTTACTGTAGAAGCAGGCGCATCGAGATACTGACACTCATGCATCATGTATAGATATGAGCATGCTAACTCATTTATTATAACATTTTGGCTATTTTAAACAGGTACTTGCATATTTCCAATGACTTTTGATCTGTGACTTCCTATTAAAGAGGCAGATTAATTTGAAGAAAGATTTCGGCAGCCTTAGTAGTGTGAGTCTAGAAAGATCGGTAGCCATTTTCGACGTGAATCCCTAAATTTGAAGAGAGGTTTTGGCAGCCTTAGTAGCATGAGTCCAGAAAGATCGGTGGCCATTTTCAGCGTGAATCCCCAAATTTGAAGAAAAATTTTGACAACCTTAGTAGCGTGAGTCTAGAAAGATCAGTAGCCAGTTCGACATTAATCCCTAATTTGAAGATAAAGGTTCTATATAGGAAAGGCTTATATTTTCGAGCCCTCGCAGTGAAAGGTTCTATATAGGAAGAACCTGTAACTCCAAGATTTTAGTATCTAAAAGTTCTATATAGGAAGGATTTGCGGCTCCAGGGTTTGAAGACTTGCAGTTCTATATAGGAAGAACTCCCAGTCAAAAGAATTCATCCGTGACGCAGAAGGTTTTATATAGGAAAAACGTAGCGTTGAAGGCGAAGAGTTGTATATAAGAAGAACTCCAAGCTTTGCCGTCTCATAGTAAAAAGTTCTATATATAAGGGACTTGTTGCGCGTAATAAGTGCTACGCAATTGTGCAAGTATACACGTTGAAAGTTATAGTATAAAAGATATCGTCTCCACAGGGATTGGTGCCACTTCAAGAATCTAGTCTCTTGCACTGTAAAAAGTAAAAACACAAATAAAAGATTATAGGAAGTTAACTAATAACTAATCTAGAAAGTAATAAAGTAAATAAATAGATGAGATCGAATGAGAGAGAGATAGGCTAGGTTATCGTGAGTTGAGGTGTGATAGCCGATTGGATTGTCTTGGTAAAAGAGTGTACGGGCAACTCAGTTGCCGTGGCAACTTGCACAACGGGGTTGCCTTGGCAACTAATCGATGGTTGCCTGGGCAACTACTTGGGCGTCTGGGCAGCAACCTTCAAGGTTCGGCAGAGCGTTCTTCAATGGTTTCTTCTTATCCCTAAGTCGAAACTCTAGCTACTTGTGCATGCCTTGATAATACATCCCTGCGTGAATCAAGGGTGAACAACAACCAATCTTACGCTCCTCTTAGCCGTTGAAATCTTTAACTTATTCCTAAGCCGGATTAATCTTCACCATCAATAGATTGAATAAAGATCATATTCATTCGTTTCATGAATCTAACTCTCCCGATATTAGATAAATAGATGAAATCACGAGATTCTCTCCCAATTCACTCGCAAACAAGAATAAGAACCAAGAATGAATAAACCTTGAATAGAAAAGTGCAAACTCTTATTACCTAATCAAAAACCAATAGTTTCTCACAACCACAAAACACAATAACCATAGCCAAATAGATTTAGTTCATGGCTAGGTTCCAAAGAAACACAAGATAAATAATCCCTAGCATGAACCCAATCGAACAAGAAAGAAAAGGATGAAGAATGAGGCTTGTCAAAATCCTCATTGCCCTAGATGCTTGTCGAAAATTCTCTCCTCTTGCCCTCCTTGGACTTGTCGAAATTCCCCTCTCTTGCTCTCCTTTGATTGTCGAAATCTCCTTCCTATTTATAGGGCTAGGCCAAAGTCTTTCTTTGTGGAGGAAGTTAAGTTGGAATTAAATTATCTTTAAAGAATATAATTCTTTATTATAATTGTATTCCTACTAGAACTTCTCCTATCTTCTTGGAATTTAATTCTTCTTTAATCTTTGCATGGCAATCAAATTCCTTTGGGTTTGGGCTTTACTCCACGTTATCTTGGGCTTGTATAGTCATCAATTTCGACTACCATATCACCTTTGCTCTTGTCGACAATTGTCATGGTAACTGGCTCGGCATCTCCTTCATGCATTACCCTAGCAACTAGTTCGACATATCCTTCATGTATTGCCCTGGCAACTAGCTCTAGCCTTGCTTTGGCAAGTGATACTGCATATACACACAAAACACACCAAAGCAACATCTTTTCCCACAAAAACTACCAAGTTATGTAATCAAGCTCAACGATGGAAGGAAACATAGATTAATACATGAATGGCTAATGATGCAACTAATATGAGCCTAATTCTAACAATAATATGAGTAAAAAGGGTAAGAAAAGTAGTACTTTTGAACACTTATCACACCCCCAAACTCGAACTATTGCTTGTCCTCAAGCAATGCAAACTAATAATTACCTGCCAAGACTTCAATTTTCACAAACTTAGGTTTGAACTTGATTTCAATTCTCTGAACCGGGGCACAAAGTATGATTGGCTTTTTATTTTTCGGAAAACTTAGGAGTTACTCGGAATCAAACTATAATGCTTGTGAGTGTGTGCAGAGTTGTGTGCAAGTTGATTTTTCGGATTCTATGCAAACAAGAGGTTTTCAAATTACTTCATTGGGTTCTTTTTAACATGTTTTAACTAGAGCCAGTTTTGGGCACCTCTAGTGTTTTGTTTTTAGTTTTCATAAGTTAATTTATTCGACCAGAGCCGGTTTCGGGCACCTCTAGCAATCAATTTTTTAACACATACTAGAGCCAGTTTCGGGCACCTCTAGTGATCAAATTTTTTTAGCACATGCTAGAGCCAATTTCGGGCACCTCTAGCATTCATCCAATTTTTATTCTAATCCCCCAATTTGTTTATTATCGACCTAAGTTCACTAGAATTCCTTAAATCAATCAAACCACAACAGTGTTTCATCAAATTTAGCATCATAGTAAAATTCTAAGTTTTTCCATGGTTATCCTAGAATAAAAATTCTATCAATTAAGTGCATTGGCAAAGTCATCATCAAATATTCATCAAATCTAAGCAATTCTTGTTCCAATTAAAGGCATGGCAAGCAATTTATGTATCCTAAATGCAATACTTAAGATGAATGTAACTAAACATGGTAACTACTAATAACAATCCCCCCCAAACTCGAGTGAGGCATTGTCCTCAATGCATGCATTAAAAAAAATAAAAATAACAAAAAAATAAAATGCATACGAGGACTTACTCCGAGAGTTCATCATCGTAGATGATTAGTTTCCTTTTGGTCGGTGTCTTGATTCTCTTGCTTGAACGTGATGGTTGTTTTATTGTTGCCGGTGGTGGAATCGATACTCGTACGGGGTTGTCCTCATCGTCCTCTTCATCAATGTCATTGGCTTTTCGCTTGGAGGATTCAATTGGTGCGGTCTTTGTTGGTTCAATGGAGGACTCGTCCGAATCTAAAAAATCAGAAAATGATTCCGTAGGAGTTGATTCGGGCATAGGTGCTTTACCTTTGGCTTTTGCAGTGGTTGCCGGGATGTCTTTAGCTTTTGTTGCCGTGGCATCTTCAGGGTTGGTTGCCATGGCATCAGCTTGTGCGTGCACAATGTAGGTTGCCGCGGCATCATCTGTTGCGGTTGCTGTGGCGACTGCTTCATTGGTTACCAGGGCAAGGATCTCGGTAGGAAAGATTGGGAACGACACGCGATTGTCTGGGTACTTTTCTATGATAACTTGGGTGATGGCATTGTTGTGGTCCTTCATGTACCGCATGAGCATTAGTTGCCGGTCTTCAATTTGCCTTAGGTGGCTTGCCAATGGGTGCAAAAGTGCTTCAAAGTGTCCCGGGGTTGATGGTCGAGTTACCCTGGCGTTAGATGTTTGGGCATCATGGATTGCCGGGGCGGCAGGAGTTGCCGTGGCAATTGGAGGCCTTGAAGAATCTCCCGGTGCCTCTCCCATTAGCTTTCAGATTAGTGCTTGATTCCAACCAGACTTGGGTAGGGCATTTTCATCGGTGGACTCACTTGGGACATGCATCTCCTTGCAAAGATTAGAAATTAAGCAAGGGAAGAAAAGAGAACCCTTATCTTTTGAGTTGCATACAAAAATCTCATCTCAAATAATTTTTCCAATGTTAATGATGCGGTTATGCAAAATAGAATGTATGAGCAAAATACGTGGTATATCAACGGTAGTGTTGTGTGTGGTGGGCATTAAAGAAGTTTTAACAAACTTATTCCATAGTTTTGCCTCGGGTTTAAGCCGAAGGTGATTTACCATGCCCTTGTATTTACCGTCGTTCCAATGAGTTCCCGGTTGAGTGAGTTCTTGAAGCACCTTGTCGAGTTGTATGGGAGTGATTTGATCAACGAAGGCTTGATGCTCGTCCTTCTCAATGTAAAGCCCGTAAAAGGTGTTGAAGTTTTCGGGACTTATGAGTATGGCCTTGTCACGAACAAAAACATAAGGATTATCCAGGTTAGGTGAGTGAGCATAGAATTCTCTTACCCATGAGATGTTACCCGGTTCTGGTTGATGGCAAAATATTTGCCACTTTTGATGTGCAATCCTCTCAAAGATGAATGGTTCAAGGCCGAAATCTTGATGAGAGTTGGAGTATTCAAAGCCTTGTTCTTCATGAATATTCCGGCTTTCAAACTTGGATTGAAATCTTTCTTGAACCACCGGTGTAGCAAACTTCTTGTATCTTGGTTCTTTGGAGGAACTTGGATGAACTAAAAATTTAATCTTGGATGCCATGGATGATCTTGGTTGTGAGTTTTGTAAAAACAAAGAAAAGAAAAGAAACTAAAAAGTTGCAAGATAGAAAGTAGGAATAGGTTAAGGGTGATGGGTTTTATAGAAAAGATATGTGGGTGGGATTAGGGGAAAACGAAAAAGGGTTTAGGGTGAGGGAGAAGTTGACGACAAGGGGTTGTGCTTAGGGTGAATTGGAGGCTTTATATAAGCCTTAGATTCAGCCCATTAGTTTCCTTGTTGAATATGTTTTCCTACTTGGATTAAAATTCCTCTTTATCTTGAACTTTTTTCCTACAATTCAAAGACAAATCAAATAAGGATTAAAATTAAAGATAAACTAATAAAGAAAATAAATAAAGATGTGTAATAGGATTCTTAAACTTAAATAAAAATAATCTATCCTAAAGAAAATTAGTAATAATCGGAAATATAAAAAAATCAAAAAAATAAAATAAAATAAATAATTAATCGAAAATAAAAATAAAAATAAATAAAAATATCAAAAGGGAGAGCATGCTCATGCATCTCCTAAGTTGACCACTTCCTTGTTACGTTCCACATGGGCACCATTATAGTGCTTCAATCTTTGTCCATTAACTTTGAATTCATGGTTGTCAGAGATGGACTTGATTATCACAGCACCATGGGAGAATGGTTTGACGACTTTGAATGGTCCTGACCATCTTGATTTCAGCTTTCCCGGGAAAAGTTTTAGGCGAGAATTGAATAGGAGAACTAGTTGCCCTGGCATGAATTGTCGTGGCAATAGTTTCTTGTCGTGGCAATAGTTTCTTGTCATCGCTTTGTTTTCTCCTTGTAGATTCGTGCATTGTTATAGGCGAGTGCACGAAATTCTTCTATCTCGTTGAGATCCATCAAACGCTTTTGTCCGGCACTTTCCCAATCCATATTCACGGTCTTGATTGCCCAGTATGCCTTGTGTTCGATTTCCACCGGTAGATGACATGTTTTACCATAGACAAGTCAGAAGGGGGACATACCTAAGGGTGTTTTGAATGCAGTGCGATATGCCCAAAGTGCGTCATCTAGTCTTAATGACCAATCTTTCCTAGAGGGATTTACAACTTTCTCGAGTATACCCTTCAATTCCCGGTTGGAAATTTCTGCTTGCCCGTTGGTTTGTGGGTGATATGCCGTGGCGATCTTGAGTGATATGCCGAAGCGTTGCAACATCTTGGCAATTAGTCTGTTGTCAAAATGCTTGCCTTCGTCACTGATAATTGCTCTCGGCATCCCAAACCGTGTAAATATGTTTTTCTGCAAGAATCGTTGCACGGTCTTGGAATCGTTGTTGGGAACTGCAGCTGCCTCAACCCATTTAGACACGTAGTCGACGGCAAGTAGAATGTAGAGGTTGCCGAATGATGATGGGAAAGGTCCCATAAAATCGATCCCCCATACATCGAACAATTCCACCTCGATGATGTTCTGGAGCGGCATCTCATGTCGTCTAGAGATATTGCCCGTCCTCTGGCAACGATCACATTGCGTGTAAAAGTCTTGGGCATCTTTGTACAATGTTGGCCAATACAAACCGGATTGCAAAACTTTGGCCGCAGTACGAGTTCCTCCAAAATGTCCTCTATAGGGTGAAGAATGGCATTGCCGGAGTACATTCTGTTGCTATTCTTCAGGGACACATTGGCGTATAACCTAATCAGGGTATTGCCGAGGCATGTGCTGCCGTGGCGACTGCTCCCAAAATTGCCGAGGCGTGCGCGTCAAAGGTTGCTGCGGCGTCGAGGGTTGCCGAGGCATGCGCATCCATGGTTGCCGAGGCAACTAAAATTTGTTCATCCGGGAATGCATCGTATATCTCTAGATCCGCGTCCTCCTCCCTATTGCGTTCCAAACGTGATAAGTGATCGGCCACTTGATTTTCTGTTCCTTTCCTGTCCTTAATTTCAATATCAAATTCTTGTAAAAGTAATATCCAACGAATCAAACAAGGTTTGGCATCCTTTTTAGCAAATAGGTATTTGATTGCTGAATGGTCCGTATGAACAATTACCTTTGTACCAATCAAATAGGATCGGAACTTGTCAAATGCGAAAACTACGGCTAGTAACTCTTTCTCTGTTGTTGTGTAATTCACTTGAGCACTATTAAGAGTTTTACTAGCGTAGTATATCACATGGAAGGTCTTACCTGTGCATTGGCCTAGGACTGCTCCTACCGCGAAATCACTTGCATCACACATGAGCTCAAAAGGTAGCGTCCAATCTGGTGGAACGACAATGGGTGCCGAGGCAAGCTTTTTCTTTAGGGTTTCGAATGCTTGGGTGCAAGAATCATCAAAATCGAAGACTTTATCCTGTTCAAGCAAATTGCACAAGGGTTTAGTGATTTTAGAAAAATTATGAATGAACCTCTTGTAAAAACCTGCATGTCCAAGAAAACTTTGAATTCCTTTAACCGAACTTGGTGGGGGTAATCTCTCGATCACGTCCACCTTAGCTTTGTCTACTTCAATTCCCTTGGATGAAATCTTGTAGCCGAGCACTATTTCTTCATCTACCATAAAATGGCATTTCTCCCAATTGAGGACTAGATCAGTTTCTTCACATCTTGCCAACACCCTTTCTAAATTGCCGAGGCAGTTGTCGAAGTCATTACCAAAAACAGAAAAATCATCCATGAAGATCTCAAGGAAGTCTTCGACCATGTCTGAAAAGAGTGCCATCATGCATCTTTAGAAGGTTGCTGGGGCGTTACACATTCCGAACGGCATCCTTCGGAAGGCATAAGTACCGTATGGGCATGTGAAGGTTGTCTTTTCTTGATCTTCTGGTGCTATGGCAATTTGATTGTAACCTGAATAACCATCAAGAAAACAATAAAAGGGTTTACCTGCAAGACGGTCAAGCATTTGATCAATAAAGGGTAATGGGAAGTGATCTTTCCTAGTGGCTTTGTTTAGCTTTCGATAATCCATACAAACCCTCCAACCGGTCATAGTCCTAGTTGGAATGAGTTCATTATTTTTATTACTTACCACTGTTATACATCTCTTTTTCGGTACATATTGTACCGGACTTACCCACATACTATCAGAGATAGGGTATATAATGCCGGCGTCAAGCCACTTGATGATTTCTTTCATTACAACCCCTTTCATGGTATGATTCAGTCTCCTCTGGGCCTCAATTGAAGGTTTGTGATCATCTTCCAACAAAATCTTGTGCATGCACACTGCCGGGCTAATTCCCTTCAAGTCGGCAATTGTCCACCCTATTGCCTTTTTGTGTAGCTTCAACATCTTAACTAGCTTCTTTTCCTGCTCAGGCTGTAACTTAGAAGAAATAATTACAGGCAATGTATTATTGGTTCCTAAGTATGCATATTTTAGTTGCTCTGGCAATTATTTCAACTCAAGAATCGGTGGTTGTTCAATAGAGGGTTTTTCGAGCTTACATTCCTTACCTGAGTAATCCAGTGGTTCAAAGTATGTACCTGGTCGATTGACTAGCCAATTTGCCTCTTCTTGTTGTTCCTCATCGACCGGTTCTTCATACTCCTCAGGTTCCTCTTGATCGGCAATGTAGTTGCCGAGGCAACTAAATTCCTCGTCGAAGTTAAACTCTGTCATGGCATGAAGAAGTTGGCATTCTTTTGGATCATCGGCATGCCTTAGTGTTTGGAACACATTTAGTTTAACTTGCTGGTCATTCACCCTCATTGTAAGTTCTCCCTTTTCAACATCGATCAAGGTTCTCCCTGTTGCTAGGAATGGTCTCCCGAGAATGATGGGTGCATGCTCATCTGCTTCACAATCCAAGACAATAAAGTCAGCGGGAAAAATAAATTTATCAACTTTTACCAGTATGTCCTCGATTTTTCCCTCTGGATGCACATAGGATCTGTCGGCTAGCTGCAGCATAACTGTTGTAGGTCTTGCCTTCCCGATTCCTAGTTTCTGGATAACCGATTTACGCATCAAGTTTATGCTAGCCCCAAGGTCGCATAATGCTTTCCCGACATAGTGATTTCCAATGGAACAGGGTATTGTGAAACTTCCGGGATCCTTCAACTTGGGTGGCATACGATTGTGCAACATTGCCATGCATCCCTCTGTTGCGGCAACAGTTTCAAACTCTCATAGCCTTGTTCTCTTGGACACAATGTCTTTAAGAAACTTGGCATAGTTTGGCATTTCTTTAATTGCTTCCACCAATGGCAAGTTGATGTGGACTTGCTTTAGGATATCAAGAAACTTCTTGAATTGGTATTCTTGCTTTTGTCGCTTCAACCTTTGTGGGAATGGTGGTGGAAGTCGGATATCTTCGATCCTTTCATTGGTTTGAAACCTGATTGATGGCATTGCCGGGACAACTGAAGTTGCTGAGGCATTATCAATTGGGGTTGCCGAGGCATGCTATTCACAAGTTACCGAGGCGTCTTTATCATCGGTTGTTGAGGCATGCTTATTGCCGGTTGCCGCGGTAATTCCTGGTTCGGTATCTAAGGCTTTGCCGCTAGGTTCGTCTTGATCTTTTACTGGAGTTTTGTTTGATGAGCGGTTTTGAGCCTCTCTTAGTTGTTGGCAACTTCTAGTGGTGATCGCTGTTGCGCGTAATAAGTGCTACGCAAATGTGCAAGTATACACATCGCAAGTTATAGTGTAAAAGATATCGTCTCCACAGGGATTGGTGCCACTTCAAGAATCTAGTCTCTTGCACTGTAAAAAGTAAAAACACAAATAAAGGATTATGGGAGTTTAACTAATAACTAATCTAGAAAGCAATAAAGTAAATGAATAGATGAGATCAATTGAGAGAGATAGGCCAGGTTATCGTGAGTTGAGGTGTGATAGCCGATTGGATCGTTTTGGTAAAAGAGTGCACGAGCAACTTAGTCGCCGTGGCAACTTACACAACGGGGTTGTCTTGGCAACTAATCGATGGTTGCCTGGGCAACTACTTGGGCGTCTGGGCAGCAACCTTCAAGGTTCGGCAGAGCGTTCTTCAATGGTTTCTTCTTATCCCTAAGTTGAAACTCTAGCTACTTGTGCATGCCTTGATAATACATCCATGCGTGAATCAAGGGTGAACAACAACCAATCTTGCGCTCCTCTTAGCCGTTGAAATCCTTAACTTATTCCTAAGCCGGATTAATCTTCGCCATCAATAGATTGAATAAAGATCACATTCATTCGTTTCTTGAATCTAACTCTCCCGATATTAGATAAATAGATAAAATCACGAGATCCTCTCCCAATTCACTCGCAAACAAGAATAAGAACCAAGAATGAATAAACCTTGAAATAGAAAGGTGCAAACTCTTATTACCTAAACAAAAACCAATAGTTTCTCACAACCACAAAACACAATAACCATAGCCAAGTAGATTTAGTTCATGGCTAGGTTCCAAAGAAACACAAGATAAATAACCCCTAGCATGAACCCAATCGAACAAGAAAGAAAAAGATGAAGGAGGAGGCTTGTCGAAATCCTCCTTGCCCTAGGTGCTTGTCGAAAATTGCCTCCTCTTGCCCTCCTTGGACTTGTCGAAATTTCCCTATTGCTCTCTCTCTATGGATTGTCGAAATCTCCTTCATAGTTATAGGGCTAGGCCAAAGTCCTTCTTTGAGGAGGAGTTTAAGTTGGAATTAAATTATCTTTAAAGAATATAATTCTTTATTATAATTGTATTCCTACTAGAACTTCTCCTATCTTCTTGGAATTTAATTCTTCTTTAATCTCTGCATGGCAATCAAATTCCTTTGGGTTTGGGCTTTGCTCCGCGTCATCTTGGGCTTGTATAGTCATCAATTTTGACTACCATATCACCTTTGCTCTTGTCGACAATTGCCATGGCAACTGGCTCGGTGTCTCCTTCATGCATTGCCCTGGAAACTAGCTCGGCGTCTCCTTCATGCATTGCCCTGGCAACTAGCTCGGCGTCTCCTTCATGCATTGCCCTGGCAACTAGCTCTAGCCTTGCTTTGGCAAGTGATCCTGCACATATACACAAAACACACCAAAGCAGCGTCTTTTCCACAAAAACTACCAAGTTATGTAATCAAGCTCAACGATGGAAGGAAACATGGATTAATGCATGAATGGCTACTTATACAACTAATATGAGCCTAAGTCTAACAATAATATGAGTAAAAAGGGTAAGAAAAATAGTACTTTTGAACACTTATCACACCCTCAAACTCGAACTATTGCTTGTCCTCAAGCAATGCAAACTCATAATTGCCTGCCAAGACTTCAACTTTCACAAACTTAGCCTTGAACTTGATTTCAATTCTCTAAACCGGGGCACAAAGTATGATTGGCTTTTTATTTTTCGGAAAACTTAGGAGTTACTCGGAATCAAACTATAATGCTTGTGAGTGTGTGCAAAGTTGTGTGCAAGTTGATTTTTCGGATTCTATGCAAACAAGAGGTTTTCAAATTACTTCATTGGGTTCTTTTTAACATGTTTTAACTAGAGCCAGTTTTGGGCACCTCTAGTGTTTTGTTTTTAGTTTTCTTAAGTTAATTTAATCGACTAGAGTCGGTTTCGGGCACCTCTAGTTAAATTTTTTTAACACATCCTAGAGCTAGTTTCGGGCACCTCTAGCATTCATCCAATTTTTATTCTAATCCCCCAATTTGTTAATTATCAACCTAAATTTACTAGAATTCCTTAAATCAATTAAACCACAACAGTGTTTCATCAAAATTAGCATCATAGTAAAATTCTAAGTTTTTCCATGGTTATCCTAGAATAAAAATTTTATCAATTAAGTGCATTGGCAAAGTCATCATCGAATATTCATCAAATCTAAGCAATTCTTGTTCCAATTAAAGGCATGGCAAGAAATTTATGTATCCTAAATGTAATACTTAAGATGAATGTAACTTAACATGGTAACTACTAATAACAATCCCCCCCCAAACTCGAGTGAGGCATTGTCCTCAATGCATGCATAAAAATAACAAAAAATAAAAATAAAAATACATACGAGGACTTACTCCGAGAGTTCATCATCGTAGATGATTAGTTTCCTTTTGGTCGATGTCTTGATTCTCTTGCTTGAACGCGATGGTTGTTTTCTTGTTGCCGGGATGTCTTTAGCTTTGGTTGCCGTGGCATCTTCAGGGTTAGTTGCCGTGGCATCAGCTTGTGCAGGCACGATGTAGGTTTCCGCGGCATCTTCTTCATTGGTTTCCGGGGCAAGGATCTCGGCAGTAAATTTCCTTAGCATAGTAGTTGTGAGTCTTGTTGTGAAAAAGAAAACAAAGAAAACCTGAAAACTAAAGATAATGAAGAAAAATAAAATATCTCCTAAAAATAAAAATGAAAATAAAAAGAAAAAGAAAAAGAAAATATTGAAAGGAGAGCATGCTCATGCATCTCCTAAGTTGACCACTTCTTTTTTACGTTCCACATGGGCACCATTGTAGTGCTTCAATCTTTGTCCATTAACTTTGAATTCATGGTTGTCAGAGATGGACTTGATTATCACGACACCATGGGAGAATGGTTTGACGACTTCGAATGGTCCCGACCATTTTGATTTTAGCTTTCCCGGGAAAAGTTTTAGCCGAGAATTGAATAGGAGAACTAGTTGCCCTGGCGTGAATTGCCGTTGCAATAGTTTTTTATCGTGCCATCGCTTTGTTTTCTCCTTGTAAATTCGTGCATTGTTATAGGCGAGTGCACAGAATTCTTCTATCTCATTGAGATCCATCAAACTCTTTTGTCCGGCACTTTCCCAATCCATGTTCACGGTCTTTATTGCCCAGTATGCCTTGTGTTTGATTTCCACTGGTAGATGACATGTTTTACCATAGACAAGTCGGAAGGGGGACATACCTAAGGGTGTTTTAAATGCAGTGCGATATGTCCAAAGTGCGTCATCTAGTCTTAATGACCAATCCTTCCTTGAGGGATTTACGACTTTCTCGAGTATACCCTTCAATTCTCGGTTGAAAATTTCTGCTTGCCCGTTGGTTTGTGGGTGATATGCCGTGGCGATCTTGTGTGATATGCTGAAGCGTTGCAACATCTTGGCAATTAGTCTGTTGTCAAAATGCTTGCCTTCATCAATGATAATTCCTTTTGGCATCCCAAACCGTGTAAATATGTTTTTCTGCAAGAATCATTGTACGGTCTTAGAATCGTTGTTGGGAACTGCAGCTGCCTCAACCCATTTAGACACGTAGTCGACGGCAAGTAAGATGTAGAGGTTGCCGAATGAAGATGGGAAAGGTCCCATAAAATCGATCCCCCACACATCGAACAGTTCTACCTCGATGATATTATGGAGCGGCATCTCATGTCGTCTAGAGATATTGCCCGTCCTCTGGCAACGATCGCATTGCTTGTAAAGTCTTGGGCATCTTTGTACAATGTTGGCCAATACAAACCGGATTTCAAAACCTTGGCCGCGGTACGAGTTCCTCCAAAATGTCCTCCATAGGGTGAAGAATGGCATTGTCGGAGTATATTTTGTTGCTATTCTTCAAGGACACATCGGCGTATAACCTGATCTGCACATTGTTTAAACAAAATAGGCTCATCCCAAAAGTAATACTTAGCATCATGGCGGAACCGCTTCTTCCCTTGGTGAGTAATGCCATAAGGTAAAATACCACAAACAAGGAAATTAACTAAATCCGCGTACCAGGGTATTGCCGAGGCATGTGCTGCCGTGGCGACTGCTCCCAAAATTGTCGAGGCGTGCGTGTTAAAGGCTGCTACAGCGTCAAGAGTTGCCGAGGCGTGTGCATCCATGTTTGCCAAGGCGTCGAGGGTTGCCGAGGCGTCGAGGGTTGCCGAGGTAACTAAAATTTGTTCATCCGGGAATGCATCGCATATCTCTAGATCTGCGTCCTCCTCCTTATTGCGTTCCAAACTTGATAGATGATCAGCCACTTAATTTTCTGTTCCTTTCCTGTCCTTAATTTCAATATCAAATTCTTGTAAAAGTAATATCCAACGAATCAAACGAGGTTTGGCATCCTTTTTAGCAAATAGATATTTGATTGTCGATGGTCCGTATGAACAATTACCTTTGTACCAATCAAATAGGATCGGAACTTGTCAAATGCGAAAACTACAGCTAGTAATTCTTTCTCCGTTGTTGTGTAATTCACTTGAGCACTATTAAGAGTTTTACTAGCGTAGTATATCACATGGAAGGTGTTACCTGTGCGTTGGCCTAGGACTGCTCCTACCGCGAAATCACTTGCATCACACATGAGCTCAAAAGGTAGCGTCCAATCTGGTGGAATGACAATGGGTGCCGAGGCAAGCTTTTTCTTTAGGGTTTCGAATGCTTGGTTGTAAGAATCATCAAAATAGAAGACTTTATCCTGTTCAAGCAGATTACACAAGGGTTTAGTGATTTTAGAAAAATTATGAATGAACCTCCTGTAAAAACCTGCATGTCCGAGAAAACTTCGAATTCCTTTAACCGAACTTGGTGGGGGTAATCTCTCGATCACGTCCACCTTGGCTTTGTCTACTTCAATTCCCTTGGATGAAATCTTGTGGCCGAGCACTATTCCTTCATCTACCATAAAATGGCATTTCTCCCAATTGAGGACTAAATCCGTTTCTTCCATGTCTGAAAAGAGCACCATCATGTATCTTTGGAAGGTTGTTGGGGCGTTACACAATCCGAACGGCATCCTTCGGAAGGCATAAGTATCGTATGGGCATGTGAAGGTTGTCTTTTATTGATCTTCTGGTGCTATGGCAATTTGATTGTAACCTGGATAACCATCAAGAAAACAATAAAAGGGTTTACCTGCAAGACGGTCAAGCATTTGATCAATAAAGGGTAATGGGAAGTGATCTTTCCTGGTAGCTTTGTTTAGCTTTCGATAATCAATACAAACCCTCCAACCGGTCACAGTCTTAGTTGGAATGAGTTCATTGTTTTCATTCCTTACCACTGTTATACCTCCTTTTTTCGGTACACATTGTACCGGACTTACCCACGTACTATCAGAGATAGGGTATATAATGCCGACGTCAAGCCACTTGATGATTTCTTTCATTACAACCCTTTTCATGGCATGATTCAGTCTCCTCTGGGCCTCAATTGAAGGTTTGTGATCATCTTTTAAATAAGATCTTGTGCATGCACACTGCCGGGCTAATTCCCTTCAAGTGGGCAATTGTCCACCCTATTGCCTTTTTGTGTAGCTTCAACATCTTGATCAGCTTCTTTTCCTGCTCAGGCTGTAACTTAGAATAAATAATTACAGGCAATGTATTATCGGTTCCTAAATATGCATATTTTAGTTGCTCTAGAAATTGTTTTAACTCAAGAATTGGTGGATGTTCAATAGAGGGTTTTTCGAGCTTACCTTCCTTACCTGAGTAATCCAGTGGTTCAAAGTATGTACCTGGTCGATTGACTAGCCAATTTGCCTCTTCTGGTTGTTCCTCATCGACCGGTTCTTTATACTCCTCAGGTTCCTCTTGATCGGCAATGTAGTTGCCGAGGCAACTAAATTCCTCGTCGAAGTTAAACTCTGCCGTGGCATGAAGAAGTTGGCATTCTTCTGGATCATTGACATGCCTTAGTGTTTGGAACACATTTAGTTTAACTTGTTGATCATTCACCCTCATTGTGAGTTCTCCCTTTTCAACATCGATCAAGGTTCTCCCTGTTGCTAGGAATGGTCTCCCGAGAATGATGGGTGCATGCTCATCTACTTCACAATCCAAAATAATAAAGTCAGCGGGAAAAATAAATTTATCAACTTTTACCAGTATGTCCTCGATTTTTCCCTCTGGATGCACATAGGATCTGTCGGCTAGCTGTAGCATAACTGTTGTAGGTCTTGCCTTCCTGATTCCTAGTTTCTGAAAAACTGATTTAGGCATCAAGTTTATGCTAGCCCCAAGGTCGCATAATGCTTTCCCGACATAGTGATTTCCAATGGAACAGGGTATTGTGAAACTTCCGGGATCCTTCAACTTGGGTGGCATACGATTGTTCAACATTGCCATTCATCCCTCTGTTGTGGCAACTGTTTCAAACTCTCCTAGCCTTGTTCTCTTGGACACAATGTCTTTAAGAAACTTGGCATAGTTTGGCATTTGTTCAATTGCTTCCACCAATGGCAAGTTGATGTGGACTTGCTTTAGGATATCAAGAAACTTCTTGAATTGGTATTCTTGCTTTTGTCGTTTCAAACTTTGTGGGAATGGTGGTGGAAGTCGGATATCTTCGATCCTTTCATTGGTTTGAAACCTGATTGACGGCATTGCCGGGGCAACTGGAGTTGCCGAGGCTTTATCAACTGGGGTTGCTGAGGTATGCTTTTCACAAGTTACCGAGGCGTCTTTATCGTCAGTTGCTGAGGCATGCTTATTACCGGTTGCTGTGGCGATTCCTGGTTCAGCATCTGAGGCTTTGTCACTAGGTTCGTCTTGATCTTTTTGTGGATTTTTGTTTGATGAGCGGGTTTGAACCTCTCTAATTTGTTGTTGGCCACTTCTAAAGGTGATCGCCTTACATTGCTCATGGCCAGTTCCTCTTGCGACTTCAGTAGTGCTAGGTAAACCTCATTGCGGTCTAGTATTCAGATTTTGAGCAAATTGTCTGACTTGATTTTCCAATGATTTGATTGCCGCCTCTTGGTTTTGCAATCTCATCTCGGTCCTGTTAATAAAAGCCATCGTTCTTTTTATGAAATTACTATTCTCAGCCATATAAGATTCAGTTTTCATCATAAAAGCATTGAGAGAATTTTCTAAAGAACTAGATGTTGTCGGTTGTTGCCGCGGCAACTGTTGTCGTGGCATATTCTGCTGGAATCCCGATGCTTGTGCATTCTGATTGTTCTGGTTTAGAGCATTGTTGGTATTACTCCATGAAAAATTTGGGTGCTTCTTCCAAGCTGGATTGTATGTATTGGATATCACATTGTTGTTCGATTGTAATTCCCACATAAAAGCTGGATTCGGATTCGTGCATACATTCGGAAGAATTATGGTTATCACCACATAACTCACAAAAAGAATCCATTACCTTGACTTCATGTGTGTTGTTTGGTTTTTGCATGTTCGACCATCTTGGTTAAAGTGGCCAATTGTGCCAAATTGAATCGATGATCCTAGTTCATGTATTGTGGCTTGGCGTCCTAACTCCTCCTCTTCTAGTAGATGGGAATTGATAATCATTCTTGGCCAGCCTGTTTAAAATTTGCATTGCTTCTTCCGGCGACTTATCTAGGAGTATGCCGTTTGCCGAGGCATCTAGCATCATCCTTGTTGGTGTATTCACGGCGTTGTAAAACATTGTTACTTGAGTCCACACCTGGAATCCGTGTAGGGGGCATTTGTGTAGAAGTTCTCTATATCGCTCCCAAGCCTCGTACATGGATTCATCATCCGCTGCCGAAAAAGAAGTAATGTCGTTCTGGCTTATCACCAAATTTGTAGGATTAAATCTAGCAAGGAAATCACGACAAAGATCAGTCCAAGATGTTATTGATCCGGCAAGAATGCTATTCAACCATGCTTTCGCCCTATCCCTCAGTGAATAGGCGAATAATCTTAATCGTAAGACATCGGGGGTGACTCCGTGTATCTTGAATGAGTTGCAAATCTCGAGGAAAGATTTCAGATGTTGTCGTGCATCTTCAGTTGCTGAGCCGCCAAATTGACCAATTGTGTTGATCATATTAAACATTACCGGTTTTAACTCAAAGTGGTCGGCTTCAATTTCAGGTGCGACAACTCCTGGATTAAGTCCATCTAGATCTTCTTCAAGATAGTCTCGAATAGTTCTGTTTCGTGCAAGAATCACTCCTCCTCCTGCTCAAACATCTTGAATCATATTGTCGTCTTGATTTGCCATTGCTTCTCTTATCCTTCGTCTAAGTCTTTGTAAGGTTCGTTCGATTTCTGGATCAAAGGGATATTCTGGTGAAGTCGGTCTCGCCCTGGTCATATACCAATGCAAAACCAAAGTTTGTTAGCCCTTTAAATCTTAAACAAGAAAAGTAAAAAGAAAGTGCAAGAAAATAAAAACAAAGTCGCTATTGCCAATCCCTGGCAGCGGCGCCAAAAACTTGTTACGCGTAATAAGTGCTACGCAAATGTGCAAGTATATATGTCGCAAGTTATAGTATAAAAGATATCGTCTCCACAGGGATTGGTGCCACTTCAAGAATCTAGTCTCTTGCACTGTAAAAAGTAAAAACACAAATAAAGGATTATGGAAGTTTAACTAATAACTAATCTAGAAAGCAATAAAGTAAATGAATAGATGAGATCAATAGAGAGAGATAGGCCAGGTTATCGTGAGTTGAGGTGTGATAGTCGATTGAATCGTTTTGGTAAAAGAGTGCACGGGCAACTCAGTTGCTGTGGCAACTTGTACAACGGGGTTGCCTTGGCAACTAATCGATGGTTGCCTGGGCAACTACTTGGGCGTCTGGGCAACAACCTTCAAGGTTCGGCAGAGCGTTCTTCAATGGTTTCTTCTTATCCCTAAGTTGAAACTCTAGCTACTTGTGCATGCCTTGATAATACATCCATGCGTGAATCAAGGGTGAACAACAACCAATCTTGCGCTCCTCTTAGCCGTTGAAATCCTTAACTTATTCCTAAGCCGGATTAATCTTCGCCATCAATAGATTGAATAAAGATCACATTCATTCGTTTCTTGAATCTAACTCTCCCGATATTAGATAAATAGATAAAATCACGAGATCCTCTCCCAATTCACTCGCAAACAAGAATAAGAACCAAGAATGAATAAACCTTGAAATAGAAAGGTGCAAACTCTTATTACCTAAACAAAAACCAATAGTTTCTCACAACCACAAAACACAATAACCATAGCCAAGTAGATTTAGTTCATGGCTAGGTTCCAAAGAAACACAAGATAAATAACCCCTAGCATGAACCCAATCAAACAAGAAAGAAAAAGATGAAGGAGGAGGCTTGTCGAAATCCTCCTTGCCCTAGGTGCTTGTCGAAAATTGCCTCCTCTTGCCCTCCTTGGACTTGTCGAAATTTCCCTATTGCCTCTCTCTCTATGGATTGTCGAAATCTCATTCATATTTATAGGGCTAGGCCAAAGTCCTTCTTTGAGGAGGAGTTTAAGTTGGAATTAAATTATCTTTAAAGAATATAATTCTTTATTATAATTGTATTCCTACTAGAACTTCTCCTATCTTCTTGGAATTTAATTCTTCTTTAATCTCTGCATGGCAATCAAATTCCTTTGGGTTTGGGCTTTGCTCCACGTCATCTTGGGCTTGTATAGTCATCAATTTCGACTACCATATCACCTTTGCTCTTGTCGACAATTGCCATGGCAACTGGCTCGGTGTCTCCTTCATGCATTGCCCTGGCAACTAGCTCGGCGTCTCCTTCATGCATTGCCCTGGCAACTAGCTCTAGCCTTGCTTTGGCAAGTGATCCTGCACATATACACAAAACACACCAAAGCAGCATCTTTTCCACAAAAACTACCAAGTTATGTAATCAAGCTCAACGAAGGAAGGAAACATGGATTAATGCATGAATGGCTACTTATACAACTAATATGAGTCTAACAATAATATGAGTAAAAAGGGTAAGAAAAATAGTACTTTTGAACACTTATCAACCGCCTTACATTGCTCATGGCCAGTTCCTCTTGCGACTTCAGTATCGCTAGGTAAACCTCCTTGCGGTCTAGTATTCAGATTTTGAGCAAACTGTCCGACTTGATTTTCCAATGATTTGATTGCCGCCTCTTGGTTTTGCAATCTCATCTCGGTCCTGTTAATAAAAGCACCAGTTCTTTTTATGAAATTATTATTCTCAGCCATATAAGATTCAGTTTTCATCATAAAAGCATTTAGAGAATTTTTCAAAGAACTGGATGTTGTCGGTTGTTGTTGCGGCAATTGTTGTCGTGGCATATTCTGTTGGAATCCTGATGCTTGTGCATTCTGGTTGTTCTAGTTTAGAGCATTGTTGGGATTACTCCATGAAAAATTTGGGTGCTTCTTCCAAGCTGGATTGTATGTATTGGACATCACATTGTTGTTCCGATTGTAATTCCCCACATAGAAGCTGGATTCCGGATTCTGCATACATTCAGAAGAATTATGGTTATCACCACATAACTCACAAAAAGAATCCATTACTTTGACTTCATGTTTTTTGTTTGGTTTTTGCATGTTCTGGACCATCTTGGTTAAAGTGGCCAATTGTGCCGAAATTGAATCTGATGATCCTAGTTCATGTATTGTGGCTTGGCGTCTAACTCCTCCTCTTCTAGTAGATGGGAATCGATAATCATTCTTGGCCAGCCTGTTTAAAATTTGCATTGCTTCCTCCGGTGACTTATCTAGAAGTATGCCGTTTGTCGAGGCATCTAGCATCATCCTTTTTGGTGTATTCACGGCGTTGTAAAACATTGTTACTTGAGTCCACACTAGGAATCTGTGTAGGGGGCATTTGTGTAAAAGTTCTCTATATCGCTCCCAAGCCTCGTACATGGATTCATCATCTGCCTGCCGAAAAGAAGTAATGTCGTTACGAAGCTTATCAGTCAAATTTGTAGGATTAAATCGAGCAAGGAAATCACGACAAAGATCGGTCCAAGATGCTATTGATCCGGCAGGAATGCTATTCAACCATGGTTTCGCCCTATCCCTCAGTGAATAAGGGAATAATCTTAATCCTAAGACATCGGGGGTGACTCTGTGTATTTTGAACAAGTTACAAATCTCGAGGAAAGATTTCAGATGTTGTCGTGCATCTTCAGTTGCTGAGCCGCCAAATTGACCAATTGTATTGATCATATTAAACATTACCGGTTTCAACTCAAAGTGGTCGGCTTCAATTTCAGGTGTGACAACTCCTGGGTTAAGTCCATCAAGATCTTCTTCAAGATAGTCTCGAATAGTTCTGTTTCGTGCAAGAATCACTCCTCCTCCTGCTCGAACATCTTGATTCATATCGCCTTCTTGATTAGCCATTGCTACTCTTATCCTTCGTCTAAGTCTTTGTAAGGTTCGTTCAATTTCTGGATCAAAGGGATATTCTGGTGTAGTCGGTCTCGCCCTAGTCATATACCAATGCAAAACCAAAGTTTGTTAGCCCTTTGAATATTAAATAGGAAAAGTAAAAAGAAAGTGCAAGAAAATAAAAACAAAGTCGCTATTGCCAATCCCCGGCAACGGCGCCAAAAACTTGTTGCGCGTAATAAGTGCTACGCAATTGTGCAAGTATACACGTTGCAAGTTATAGTATAATAGATATTGTCTCCACAGGGATTGGTGCCACTTCAAGAATCTAGTCTCTTGCACTGTAAAAAGTAAAACACAAATAAAGGATTATAGGAAGTTAACTAATAACTAATCTAGAAAGTAATAAAGTAAATGAATAGATGAGATCGAATGAGAGAGAGATAGGCCAGGTTATCGTGAGTTGAGGTGTGATAGCCGATTGGATTGTCTTGGTAAAAGAGTGTACGGGCAACTCAGTTGCCGTGGCAACTTGCACAACGAGGTTGCCTTGGCAACTAATCGATGGTTGCCTGGGCAACTAGTTGGGCAACTACTTGGGCGTCTGGGCAGCAACCTTCAAGGTTCGGCAGAGCGTTCTTCAATGGTTTCATCTTATCCCTAAGTCAAAACTCTAGCTACTTGTGCATGCCTTGATAATACATCCCTGCGTGAATCAAGGGTGAACAACAACCAATCTTGCGCTCCTCTTAGCCGTTGAAATCCTTAACTTATTCCTAAGCCGAATTAATCTTCACCATCAATAGATTGAATAAAGATCATATTCATTCGTTTCTTGAATCTAACTCTCCCGATATTAGATAAATAGATGAAATCACGATATCCTCTCGCAAACAAGAATAAGGACCAAGAATGAATAAACCTTGAATAGAAAAGTGCAAACTCTTATTACCTAAACAAAAACCAATAGTTTCTCACAACCACAAAACACAATAACCATAGCCAAATAGATTTAGTTCATGGCTAGGTTCCAAAGAAACACAAGATAAATAATCCCTAGCATGAACCCAATCGAACAAGAAAGAAAATGATGAAGAAGGAGGCTTGTCAAAATCCTCCTTTCCCTAGATGCTTGTCGGAAATTCTCTCCTCTTGCCCTCCTTGGACTTGTCGAAATTCCCCTCTCTTGCTCTCCTTTGATTGTCGAAATCTCCTTCCTATTTATAGGGCTAGGCCAAAGTCCTTCTTTGAGGAGGAAGTTAAGTTGGAATTAAATTATCTTTAAAGAATATAATTCTTTATTATAATTGTATTCCTACTAGAACTTCTCATATCTTCTTGGAATTTAATTCTTTTTTAATCTCTGCATGGCAATCAAATTCCTTTGGGTTTGGGCTTTGCTCCACGTCATCTTGGGCTTGTATAGTCATCAACTTCGACTACCATATCACCTTTGCTCTTGTCGACAATTGCCATGGCAACTGGCTCGGCGTCTCCTTCATGCATTGCCCTGGCAACTAGTTCGGCATATCCTTCATGTATTGCCCTGGAAACTAGCTCTAGCCTTGCTTTGGCAAGTGATCCTGCATATACACACAAAACACACCAAAGCAGCATCTTTTCCCACAAAAACTACCAAATTATGTAATCAAGCTCAACGATGGAAGGAAATATGGATTAATGCATGAATGGCTAATTATGCAACTAATATAAGCCTAAGTCTAACAATAATATGAGTAAAAAGGGTAAGAAAAGTAGTACTTTTGAACACTTATCAGGACTCGTAACTCAAGACTTCAGAATGAAAGGTTCTATAGAAATGACCTTTAGCTCCAAGATCAGAAGGTGAAGAAGTTCTATATAGGAAGAACTTACGAACTAGAAGATTCAGCTGAGGAAGAGCGGAGTGTTCCAGAAGAACACGTAATTTCGAAGCTACAAACAGGGAAGTCGGATAAAAATGCGTGCTTATGATCTTTGCTTTGTTCCTTTTCCACAAGAACAAGTAAAGAAGGGGCAACTATAATCACTCATTTTTATCTGTTTTTGTTAATATTGCGACTTACTAATATAATAATTAATTAATATTATTATTGCATGTTTACGTATATATACGTGCATGTGTGTTGTTAATATATATATGTAATATATATGTGTGATGTGTGTAAATGCATGTATGGTATGTATGTTATCTACTTATTAGTAAGTATCGTGTTGTATTATATGTGTGTTTATATTTTATGTATGTATTGTTTGTATATATATGTCTGGTGTGTATGCATTGTTCTTAGTATTAATGATTGATATTCTTCCTTATATATTTTGTATTGTGCGTAATTAATATATGGTGCATGTGTATATATTTGTGAATGCATATACATATTATTATTAATGTATTATTAGTTATTATTACCTTTTGTTGGGTTACCAGAATTAGAAAACGGATATAAAAATTGGAAACCCAATTAAGTTAAAATATACAGTCCGATTACAAATATTAGATATCCATTGCATTAGCACGGACCCGTTTAGCCCAAAATCCTAATAGAACCCTAACCCATCTAATTAACTAAACCCTAATTGTAGCTCTCTCTTATGTGCAGTCGTCCCTGGGCCATTGGATCAGATCTTGATCCAACAGCCACGATTGAAGGAAGGAGACCATCCAGCTGGCCGCGTGGGAGACCGTTCCAAGATTGCATATGGGCCGTCTGTGCATCAAGTCATCTCAGCCATTGGATCAGATATGATCCAACGGTTGAGAACACGTCTGACCTTAAGAACTGCTTCGTCTCTGGCGTCGTACGCTTGCGCCTCACCGGCTCACCAAACCGGACATGCAATATCAGAGAAGTACAAGTAAGAATCACACAGAATATTATTATTTTTTTGTCTAACCTTGTAAGAAAAGAATAAAATAAAAAAAGTAGACTATATATCACATGTAAGGAACCCTTTTGTATTCAATCTTCAGATTTGAAATAAAAAAATCCAGTTTCAGTGGTAAACCTCCTTCTTTCTTTCCTTTTTTATGCACGCATAAACAAAAAATATAGAGAAAAAGTAAGAGTTTTTTTACCTGAGTTGGTTCATCTCCCTGCCGGCAACAAACCATTCGTGGTGAGCCGTTCAAAGGGAATGGCTTATATTGGTTTCAAAACAAAGATTACAGTTTTAAAAGAGGGGTTTTTTTTTGTTTTAAGGAATGGTCTTGGTGGCCGGAAGCCCTGGTCCGGGATGGCTGAGGCAGCCTTACGGCCAAGCCTCGCCTGAGACCAACCGGGCACGGCTGAGTGCGGCGACTCATGGTTTTCTTTTGGGGATGAGGTTTCTGGAAATATAGAGAAATGAGAGAGTTTTTCTTAAGGGTAAAAAAATGAGGGAAAGAGAGGAATGAGAGCTAGATAGGCTATTAAATAGAAAACTAATAAAAATGGTCTAATTTCCTTATAAGGACCTCCTACCTTTTGATATTTTTAGTTTGGGCTCGCCCCTTTGTCTAATTGCAACCCTAGTCCCCCTTTCTTTTTAAAACCTTTCAATTTAGCCCCTAAATTAAACTAATTCAGATGTCAAATGGTCAAATTACCCGTTTAGTCCTTCCGCGCTTTTGACATTTTCACATCGAGCTTGCCTATTGGTTTTATTACATTTTCAGTCCTTTTAAGTTTCGTTCAGTTTGCAATCTCGTCCCTAAATTGTGTTTTTATTGTTTTTAATTTTTGTCATTTTATTTTTATTTTATTTCATTTCAGTCCCTTTTTATGTTTTAAATATTTATGTCTTTTGTTTTTTATTGTGTTTTTAGCATGTTTATGTTGCTCATCATATCTATATATGTTTCATTTATATCATGTTTATTTATGTTTTTTTAGATATGTTGTATAATGCTTTTATGTTTTAATTTATTTGTTCATATTGTATACATGTTTGTTTTATATGTTATGTTTTAGCTTAATTTGAATATCATGTTTATATATTATCATTTTTTATGTTTGTTTTGTATTTTATGTTACATGTTAATTTAAGGCATGTTTAGTCTTGTTAATATCATATATTTTATGTCCATTTTGTGTCTTAAATTGCATATCGGTGTGGTAATTTTGTACATTAATTTTAATATCATATCGGTGTATTATGTGTGCAAGTTGTGTTATGTGCTAAGCTAAGTATTAGTTTTTTTATGTTATCATGTCGCTTTGATTTGTTAGTTTAGCATCATATTTTATCTATGTCATGCATATATTGCATTGTGGTAATTTTTAGTTTTTTTAACATGTATATATGTGATTAATTAATTCTTGAAGTATGTATTTTTCTTTTTTCACATGTTTTTGTTTATACTTTGTTTTTATTATTGTGATATGATATGTTATTCATGTTCATGCTTTTTTTTTACTTTTGTTTAGTATTATGATATTTATGTTTTTTTATGTTTTTAGTACTATGTCAATGTTAATGTTTTATAATATGTTTTCTAAGATTGCATAACGAATATATTATTTGTCAATGCGGTACCCTTTTATTCGAGCGTAAACGTGGCCAGTATCAAACACAGTGATGGTGGTCTATCGGTTTACTCTCGAATAACGAGGCTCTTAAAATTTACTCGCACTTATAATCAGATTTTAACTTAATCATCACTTTAATCGGGAAAGTTTAATATTAATAAAGCGGTAATTATCAAAGTACCAATTTTGTGCGGTGTGGGGGTGCTAATCCTTCCCCATCCGTAATCAACTCCCGAACCCAATATTTTTAAAATCTCTGGTTTTATGGTGTTCGACCTACCTTAGTGGCTGGTGGCGACTCCATTTTTGAAATAAAATAGGCTTTTCTAAAACCCCACAGGAGACATATTTTAAAATACCTGAAAGACCCCCAAACACCTTGAAACCCATTTTTTTAGCGCAAACTCCGTAGAAAGAGAGATCGCTACAGTCGTTCGCTCTTTTATACCTAGCTTAGTTTAAAGTTTAATTTAATTAATTTAAAATATACCCTTGACTTAATGGAGTGTATGTTTAATTTAATTAAACTAAATTTAAGTTCAAGCTCTAGATTAGGTTAAAAACCCCTAGTTAGATTCTAGTTGAATTGATAAAATTAAAATACGTCATTGACTTAATATGATGTATTTTAACTTAATTAAATTCATTCTCTTAATTATATTAGTATGTGAAATTAATTTAGACTATAACTTTAAAAAGTCTTAATTATTAATATGATTATTTTTAAGTAGTGTCCTTGACTTAATGGGATACAATTTAAAATTAATCAAATTAATTATTGGGACTCAAGATAATTTCATAAAATATTAGGTTTTAGATTTCTAGGTTTGAATTAATTTAATGTTAATATTAGAATAACTTAGATAATCATAGATCATTAATTATATCTTTCATAATTTGGGCCTTTTAGGTTAGAATTTTAGTGGCCTTTGTGTGTTTATTTAAAGCCTTAAAGTAACATGCATTTAATTGTCATTCATTTAATCTTATTTAATTCTATATTTACCTTGATAATTAAGTAATTTTTAACTATAAAAAGAAGATATTTATCAACTCGAATATTTATGTGTAATATCTTGACTTAATGGATATTGACCAAATATTCGAATTAATTTATATTGTCTAAAGTAAACTTTAAAATGAATAAAATTTGACAAGTCATAACATCATACTTAATTGCTTGCATCATGCATAAATGTGATGTACTTAATTCGAACCATAAAGTTACACGACAGTCAGGCTTAATTGATGTCGGTTTAATCTATGGTCCGAATTTAAAGTCACCCTTATTAATTAAATGACTAATTAGTTCAAGTCCATCAAATGTTAAAGCCCACTTAATTAAATCTAATTTAAATTTCAATGATTTCCATCGATAAAAGCAACTTATGATTTGGTACCGATTTCGGGTGTTGTGAGATGATAATCCTTCCCCACATGTAACTAACTCTCAAACCCATTTTTAAATGAATCTATGATTTTACAGTGTTCGATCTACCTTATACAAGTGACCGGTGGCAACTCCAAGTTTTATTTTAAATACGAGCTTTTCAAATCCCCCTAAAACCAAATAATTTTTAAAACATGGGAACAATTTTTTAAATTAGTCGCTACATCACATATAGTCAAATCCCATCTTCGGTAAAAGATTATTTGTCGATATAATCAGAATTGTGTAGTAAAGTAACATGCTAGATAGTTTGGTTCGTTCGCCACTCTTTTATCACTTCGTAAAGCTTCTCGTTCGACAAAGACAATGAGTTTTTATGAAGATTATTAGGTTCTTTTGATGTTGAACTTCATTCTCAAGAGAAAGTTTCATTTTTTTAGGCATCTTTGAGTTTAATATTTTTATTTTATGTATGAGGTTTTTTGTGATTATTGTCCTCATTTTCCTCTATATATTTGGGTGCATTGTAATTTTGATTGCTTCTATTTTATTAATAAAATTCAGTTACCATTGTTAAAAAGTAAAAAATAAAATATTCTTAATTAATTTGGATTACGTTAGATCAATATGAATTCAAAAAAGAAAAACTTTGAATAATCGAATAAAATATCTGGTTGGTGGATAGAGAGGCATGTCTGTCACCTGATCCTTTCGTTCCATTCGTTTTCTAGTTTTAGTAATTTAAAATAAGAAAATAGATTATAATATACACTATCTTTAATATTTTAAAAATAGAAGTATATTTTACCAACAAATGTTGGGTACAATAGTAAGACACATCATTCTTGCAAAGAAAAAAAAATCATATTCAAACCTTAAAAACGATATTGTTGGGAGGAAAACCATGAATCTCAAACATGGATCATAAACTATTTAAATCCAGATCACCTAGGGAGAACAATTCATCCTTTACTATTAAGACCGCTTAATAGGTTATATAAATGAATAGTTATTTTATACACTAGTAGAGGAATGGAAACATGTCGTAAAATAGATTTAAGATGTTATCGTGTGCCTTTTTATAATTATTATTTTTTAGGCTTAAGGATGTAAGAAGCTATTGAACTTTTAAAAAAATCAATTAAGCCTATGATTGCGCCTAATTAAGCCGTTGAACCCAAAAATTTAATCAATTAAGCCTTTGAACCAAAAAATTAAATCAATTAAGCCTTTTGACTAATTTTGAACATTAAATCTTGACAGTTTTTTCTTTAGATATTACTGACACATGATACGCTACAGTTCTATCATGTTGCATTTATATATTTTTTTCTAATTTTTTTATAAATTTTATGACTCTTTTAGAATTTTTAGAACTTTTAAAGAATTCTTTAAATAAAATAAAAAATTGAAAATATCAAGTGGATACACTGCGACACTACGCACTGCACCAACAGATTCAAAAAACTATCTAGATTTAATAGGCAAAATTGGTCAAAAGAGCTTAATTGATTAAATTTCTTGGTTCAAAGACTTAATTGGGCGCAAAAACATTCAAGGGCTTAATTGACTTTTTCTTCAAAACATCAAGGGACACCCTTAAGCCTATTTTTTATAATGACAAATGATATCGACTACCAATTAGTTTAATAAGATGAAGCGATCCTATACATAACATCTAGGGTTGAATTACGACATTGTGAATGGTATAAGCTAAGTTCGAATCTTGAAGTGCATACATCTAAACTAATCAACCAATAGATTAAATACCAAATGTTTATAATAAAAAATTACTTACAAATTTTCTTAAAAAAAAGGTAAACTATTTCTAAAGTTGCTTAATTCTAAGGTTAATTTTATTTTGACCATTGAACTATTAATTTTGTCAATCAAGTCAGTTAACTATTTAAATAGTATCAATCAAACTACTAAATGTTAAAAGTTTAAAATAAATGCTGATGTGGTAGTTGAATAATATAATTACACATTTAGTCTTAATCACTTACGCATTTTATTAATTTAAAATTTAATTTAATAAAAAATATTAAAAACAGTGAATCATACTTAGGTGTGGGCTAGGGTGATAAGTCACATGATCCCTACTTAATTTAAGTTTTACAACATCTTGTATATATCTTAAACTGTATTTTTTTGTTGAAAAATAAAGAAAATTAGGATAAAAGGAAGACTTAAATATAAAACCTAAAAAAGATAAGAACAAACCTAACCATTAAACCAAGTTTAATCTTCATTTTATAATCGATAATATTATATATATATATATATATTTGAATTCAACACTTAATTTACATAAAGTTAATAAACCAAAATATTTTTCATTGTTAGTATGGTGTAACTAAACCAAATATTAAATTATATATTTTATTATCATCTTAACTTAAAAAATATATTTATTTTATTTTTATCTTAAATTAAAAAATCTATTTTATTTTTCATTGTTTGGGATGATATCCGACGTAGTATTTGTTGGCAAGTTCGGGATGGGTGGCATACGGATTATTTGGGATGATATCCGACGTAGTATTTGTTTGCTTCCTTCTCCACCCCTCGGTTTCGGTGGCTGCTTTTTTGGATTGTACTGATCGGTGGGATTGGCAAAAATTGGAACGAGTGCTTCCCAGGTGCTGTGTTGAACATGATTGCTTGTGTAATTCTGGCTCAGGCTGGTCTCGTTCGTGATAAACCGGGTTGGAGATGGGAGGATCATCTTCGGTTCACCATTTCATCGGCTTACATGGCTCCTGGGTTGGGGCATTCGGTTCATCGTTCTGAGCATTGGCAGCTTATTTGGAGGCTTAATGTACCTCAAAGGGTATGGGTGTCCGTATGGCTTGTGTTCCATGATTGTGTGTTGACGAACGTTGAGAGATGTCGCAGACACCTTACATCCTCGAGTTCATGTCCAATTTGCGACCAAGGTGAGGAGAACCTGGACCATGCGCTGCGACATTGTGAGCAGGCTCGGCAAGCTTGGCGAAGGGTGGTTCGACCGGATAAGCAGCATGTTTTCTTTATCATGCCTTTTGGTTCTTGGCTTATAGGGAACTTGCGAGAAATGGAAGTATTCTAGGCGATGAGCGTGGGCTGGTCGAGCATGTTTGCGCTTATGTTGTGGGGTTTGTGGAAGCAATGATGCTCAAGGGTTTTCTCGGGAGGAGGTGAGTGGCAGAATGATGTGGTGGCCTCTTGTAGGCGTTTGTGGGACGAGATCCAAGGGGCTGAGCAGCGTTGGACAATGACTGGGCAGGGCATTAGACCGCCGTGAGATGAAGGGCACCTCCTCGTGTTTGGATAAAGGCAAATGCCGATGGTGTAGTGGGGGGCAGTCAAACATGGCTACTGTGGGAGTGGTTCTACGTAATGTTGTCGGAGCTTGGTTGTTTGGTGCCTCGAGAAGACTAGGGTCGTGTACGGTCCTTGTTGCGGAGTTGTGGGCTGCGCATGATGCCCTTATGCATGCATGGCTTCTTGGTTATCAGAATGTAAAACTTGAGTTAGACAATTGAACGGCGACTCAAATTTTGAGGGGTGAGTCATTGACCTTATCGGACTGTGGTCTTGTTGTTTGGATTTGTGGGTTTTTAAGTCGAAGCTGGAATGTTCGTATCGCTCAGGTTTGTCGCGAAAACAAAGTTGTCGATGGCCTTGTCGGTTTGGTTAGGGGTCATGTTGTGGGAGAGTGGGTTCGTGTGCAGCCCCTGCGAAAGTTGTTCCTTTGTTATTGTCAGATTTCTCTGATTCTTAGTGTTGTACTTGTGATTAGGGGCGTGTGGTTTTTTTATGGTTTTATAGTCGTTTTATGTTCTATGTAATTACTATCGTAAGTACCTTTTTTTTATTTAGAATTAGAGAAGTTTTTCACGAGGTTCGCGGTAGTAAGCTCCCCTTATTAATAAAAAATATTTATTTTTATCGTAATTTAAAAATTATATTTTATTCTTAATTTAAAAAATATATTTCATTTTATCTTAATTTAAAAATTATATTATATTTTATACTTATATTTGGTTTAATTAGACCATACTATCAATGAAAAATATTTTAGTTTATGCAAGAGGAGGGCAGCGAAGACCAACCCTTGTAGAAGCTTTCATTGAGTTCTTTTCTTTCCATTAAAAAAATATTTTTGTTTACTAATTTATGTATGTCAACGTCGTTTTTGATCTGGTTCAAAAATATTAGGCCTTTGAAAGCCCGTTAAAATGATAGAGTCATCATCGATCGTTTTAGGTTGGATATGACTGAATATTCTTAAATTGATTTGTGTCTGCATTGAGATCGTGATCATATTCAATAGTTGGTTATGCATGAGAAATATTGTAACACTCTCGACCCGGATGTCACATTAGGCCCTAAGCCCAAAATCCATACCGTTAAAAAAGTTTCCTTTGTCAAGCCCAATATATATATATAAGTCCAATAAAACATAAGTTCATACATTGAAAACGTAGTTAAATCCATATGTTTAAAATAGTATTCACAGAGCTCCATTTACAAATATTAAATCATTCGATTTTTGACCAATTAAGACAAAATAAGAGTTACAAATTACATATAGGGTCCTACGAATTACATAGCCCAATACATCTAGTATTTTTACTCAACCACAAGAGTAGGTGTTGAAATTCAAACCTTGATGGTGCTCCTTCAAGCCAAACGATAACCTACTAACCTGCGAACAGAAACAACGATTCTGAAAGCTGAGCTAACAAGCTCAGTGGATACACCGTCAGTCAACCATGCTTCATGCAAATCATAAATAAAGCAATGCAACGGGAATGATATCATGGAAAGATAACAGTGGCGCTACCTTATTTTTATGGCAAAAATGAATAGTTTATCCCTCAAGTATAAGAATTTTGATTAGTGACTAAAATGCAAAGAATCAACATTTTTTTAGGTATTAAAATGTAAAAATTTAAATTTGGATTTGTGTGAAAAGCTATAAAGAAAAATGGATAAAGTTTTGGTAAATTAATTTGAATGATTATTCAACTTAGAAAATTATTCGAACTTAGAAAATTATGAAAATTTTATGGGAGTTTGGAAAGACTAGAAAAACATGACATTGTGATTTTTGAATCGTTTTTATTTGATTTAAATTTGATTCTATGTAGTATTTGGTGAAATAGGTGAAAATGGTATTTTTGAAGATAGGTTGATTCATTAAGGGCAAAATGGTCTTTTCACCCTTACTTTATGAATATTTATGATTATTATGGATAATAAATCACAAGTGTTGGCACATGATTGGTTATAACTCAAGGGTAAAATAGTCATTTGACTATTAAAGAAATTATTATATTTAATTTGGTGTTTATAATGCCATTTGACATTAAAATAAGAAAGAAAATTTTGGATTATTTTCTCATCTTTTTATCTCCAAGCCGTGAGCCTCCAATAACAAGGATAAGAGTTTTTGTTTCAATTTTTAAGCTTGCTTGATTGGATTTAAGCTTGAGACATGAAATAAGAAATTGATCTTCATTGAATTCTCTATCTTTTGGTATAAGTTTTACTTAGTTTTCATGTCTCTAAGTTGAGTTTGATGATTAGGGTGGATGAAGAGCATGATGGAAACTTGTGTTTTTAGGATTGTTCTTATTGAAAATAAGCTTATGATGTTGTTTCTATGGTTCAAATGATGAAAATTTCATGGAAAACCTAATGGTGATTATTCGGCTACCTTGAAGAATTTAAGGGAAATTCTTGCAAAATTTATTTTGATGATGGAAATGATGAGAATGATGTTATACAAGTTTGATTTTGTTGTTTGGAAGAAGAAATACTCATGTTTTTGAAAGATGGAAAATTAGGGTTTATGTCATGTTTGGAATTTTAGAACATGATTGAAGGAAGAATGGTTTATTATGATGATATAAGTTGTTTGGAATGAAATTCCCAAATTATTTTGCATTAGGGATTTTTAAAGTTTGGGTCCTAAAGTGCAAAGGATGAGAAATGAAAGGATTAGACTTGAAAATGAGGGTTGGAAGCTTAAAAGATTCCTTAGAGACTAAAATGAATATTTTTAAAAAGGTTAAAGAATTATGGAAAAAATGTAAAGAAGTATGATTCAAATATAGAAGAGATTTATCGGATCAAGTTTATGTTTAATGGATAGTTAATTATTACTTTCCATTATTGTATATGGAATGAGTATGTACTAACAAATACTTTGAAATGGTATATGTTATTTTTGGTGTAGATTCCGATAAAAATCGAGGCTGTACTAGCAGACCCGGAAAAGAAGTAGTTCGAGACTGAAATTGAATAGTAAGAGCAGATACATTGCAAGGCTAAGGTGAGTGCATACATATTTTTAAATGTATGTTTGTTAACATACATATTATAGGAAGACTTGTGATAAGTCGACCTAAAAGGTGAAATTTTTTTATAAAGCATATATGTTTTTGGCATGATACTATATTTTAATGATTTAAAGAGTATGGCATGTTTTATGATCACAACTGTTTTTGTAGCATGATACATGATGGACAAGTTATTTGATACGATTTTTAAATGTCAGTATACCATGAATGCTAAAAGCATATTGGAGTATGAACTGCTCCAATATGGAGATGTTTTACATGATATATGTATATATGTATGGAATTTGGTTTACTTGCCATTATTTGCAGGTTGTTTTTCAAGCTTGCCCTTGGTAATAAAATGTCGAGTAGGATAATATTGTGGTATACCATTAAGAGTATTATAAAGTTATTGACACTTCAAGTGTATTATAAAGTAACAGTCACTTGAATGTGTATTATAAAGTTATAGGCACTTTATTGTGTCTTACAACTATGTCAAGTATAGTACTTTTCAAGTATGCGACTCAAATATTGAACACTTGATATTTACCTTGGGCTATATATGATTTCACGAGATAACATATGTTTTTTTATGTTAAAGAATGAATATGGTACGCTTTCTTGCATAGACATTCCTGCATTACAAAGTATGTGATTTTAATGATTATCATGTTTTGAAAAGTATCATGTACTTATGAATGTTTATATATGTCACTTACCTTATACCTCACTAAACTATACTTAGCGTGTATATTGTTATACGCATAGGTGAACGAAAGTAGTAGCGGAGCTTTTGCATCATCATCTCTTTTGAGAAGAGATACTATATCGACAAGTTATCTTCGGTACTTACGACATCCTTGTTTTGTATATGAATAGTGGCATGTCTGAAATAATCTGTCTATTTTGCTAAATTATCTACACTAGCCTGCCTTGTAATGATTTTGTTTATGTATATTAAATGATATATTATATGTATAATTAATGCATAATAAGATAGAATTTTTTATATGATGATGTTATAACCTATAAGTTAATTAATTTTTTTATATTAGTCTTAATTTTTTAAATTACTGTGACATTTCCAAATCGTGTACGGTTCACGGACACGGGAAGGGGGTGTTACAGTATCGATATGCTCCATACCGTACCGGTATGCATCATCGGTACTAGGATCGCCCCGTATCGGTACTCTCACATACGCATACCGGTACGCTAAGCCTCTATCAGACAATGTAACAGTGTGTGCTTGTACGCCCCATGCGTACCGGTACGCGAAAGCATTACTGGAATTCTTAACTTGCAAGGGGTACCGATACACGGGAAGGCGTACTGATACACCCCTCACAACCCTTCCCCCTATTTCATTAAGGCGTACCGATACGCTATGCCCAGTACCGGTACGCGAGCCTGATTTTTGAACTCTGGGTCCGGGTTTTACCTAGAAACCCTGTTTAACCCCATGGTTAACCCTAAACTATTCTTACCAAGTTATAGTGATAGCATTGGGTAGATTTCTACCGAATTTATGCCATTATAACAACAATTCTATGATTTTCCATTAACAACAACTCAAGCTCCTCTAAGGCCAAAAACACCAAATCATGCTTCAAAGCTTAACTTTATGATTTCCAGGAAACGATGAGAGTTAGCAGTGTACTAACCTTAGCTTAGCTGATAACACAATGCCTACCTACAAAGCTTCAAGCTTTCCTCTATTCTTGAACCTTGGATGAGCTCCCAACCTTTTTCACTACATGGGGAGATTACAAAACGCATTACAACGTTGCTGGAGGATAAAAGAGGCCAAAAACATATTTTAAACTAAAGATTAGATCTCCCAAACTGCAATCCCGTCCAACCCTCTCAACAACCTCTTATTCCACCAACCCTTACAAAGCTTACCTTGAAATGTAGATCATTGAAAGCTGGTAACACTTCCATCAACAAGCTAAATGTGATTCACAACACAAGCACTCAAAATCCTACCTTTGATAGTGGTGTTTTGGGTGAGAAATGAGATGGAAAAAGGAAGATGAAGACATAAAAGCTAGGTGATCTCACCACTCTACATAATGCAGAGAAATAAGCTTTTTCCTCCCCAACTCTTTAATTTGGCATTTACCACTTTACCCTTCTACCTCTCATCTCTACCCAATCCAACAACCACATGAGCCCAACTCACAAGCTAGCCCAAAATACCCTTGTGAGCCCAATAACATGACCCAAATACGAGACCCATGCCTCAATCAAACCCGACCATCGGATTTCCAGAATCTGGGTCATTACAACTCTCTCATCTTTAAAGAAAATTTCATCCACAAAATTTACTTGATGGGAACAAGTGCGGGTAGAGAATTCCCATATCGTCATCGACTTCCCATATTGCTTCCTCGACTCCGTGATTCCTCCATAACATTTTCACTTGTGTCATGGACCCCAACTGGTACCTCCTCATATGTAAAGTTGGCATTTACCTCAATTTCTTCAAGCGGAACCACATGTGAAGGGTCAGATCATAACACCTCAACATGGACACATGAAAAACATCGTGGATACAGGCCAACTTCGGTGGCAAGGCTAACCGATAAACACTGGTCCTACTCTCTCAAGTATCTCATAAGGTCCGATGTACCTTGGGCTTAACTTCCCCTTGCGTCCAAAACGAATGATTCCCTTCCACGAAGATACCTTGAGAAACATTTTCTCACCGACATCATACTCTATATGTTTGTGTTTCTGATCCACGTAGGCCTTCTTTCGGTAAAAGGCCGCTTGCAACCTTTCCTTGATGATCTGAACCTTTTTCTCAGTTTGAATAACCAAATCAGATCCCACGATCCTCTCATCGTTGAGCTCAGTCTAACACAAGGGTGTCCTACACTTACGCCCATATAACGCCTCAAAAGGGGGCCATCTTTATGCTCGATTGGTAACTGTTGTAAGCAAACTCTACAGGCGGTAACTGGTCCTCCCAACTATTTCCAAAATCCACAATGCAACACCGGAGTATATCCTCAAGAATCTGAATGACACGTTCAGACTGACCACCGGTCTGAGGGTAAAAAGCTGTGCTGAATTGCAGCTTGGTGTCCAAGGCATTATAGATCTTCTTCTATAACCTAGCTGTGAAACGCGGATCTCTATCCGAAATGATCGATGATGGCACACCATGCAACCTTACTATCTCCTTTATATACAGTTGGGCGAACCTTTCTAATGCGAAATCCATCCGTACCGGCAAGAAATGAGCAGACTTGGTCAAACGATCCACAATAACCCAAATGGCATCATGCTTCTTTTGGGTCATCGATAACCCGGTGACAAAATCCATGGTGATCCGATTCCACTTCTATTGCAAAATCTAAATAGGCTGGATCAACCCTAATGAAACCTAATGTTCCGCTTTCACCTGCTGACAAGCTAAGCATCTTGTCACGAATTCAGAGACACCTCTTTTCATACTTGGCCACCAATAAAAAGGACGAAGATCCTGATACATTTTGTTGCTTCCCGAATGTACCGTGAAAGGACTACGGTGTGCTTCTCTTAAGATGTGGTCTCTCAAATCTTCCAAGGCCGAAACACACAGCCGCCCCTTAAAGTACAAGTACCCATCATCTCATACTTTAAAATCTGAAGCTTCACCTTTCTGGACCGCTTCAATCTGTGCTACTAATTCTTCACCCAAAGCTTGAGTCCTCTTTATCTCTTGTACCAACGTAGGTTCAATCCGAAGCTCGGCTAAAAGGCTTCCATCTTTGATCATCCTTAATCGGGCAAACATAACTCTCAGGTCCGACATAGATTTTCTACTTAGAGCATCAACCACAACATTCGCCTTATCGGGGTGATATTTTATGATACAATCATAGTCCTTTAACAATTCAATTCACCGTCATTGCCACGGATTCAACTCCTTTGTGTAAGCAGGTATTTCAAGCTCTTATGATCCGTATAAATATAACACTTCTCTCGATAAAGATAATGCCTCCAAATTTTTAATGCAAAGATGACTGTCGCGAGCTCCAAATCATGGGTAGGGTAATTATGTTCGTGCGGATTAAGCTGCCTTGAAGCGTAAGCAACCACCTTACCCTCTTGCATAAGGACACAACCAAGCCCATTCAAAGACGCGTCGCTAAACACAACATACTCCTTTTTGGGCTCGGGTTGGGTTAAAACCGGAGCCTCCGTGAGATAAGCTTTCAGTTGCTCAAAACTTTGTTGTCTTTCCTCATTCCATTCAAAATGGACTCCTTTTTGCAATAGCTTGGTTAACGATGCGCCTATAATGGAAAACCCTTAACAAACCGCCTATAATACCCGACAAGTCCTAGGAAACTACGAACTTCTAAAATATTCCGTAGAGGTCCCCACTCCACCACAGCCTGTACCTTCTGAGGGTTCGCGCGGATCCTGTCCTAGCAACAATGTGACCAAGAAATGCCACTTCTGAAAGCCAAAATTTGCACTTACTGAACTTGGAGAAAGACGTCTATCTCAGAGGGTCTGCAAAACTACAAGCAGATAGTAGTCGTGCTCCTCTTCGAAATGTGAATACACCAAGATGTCGTCAATAAAGACTACAACAAACTGATCTAGGTACGGTTGGAAAATTCAATTCATTAGGTCCATAAAAGCTGCAGGTGTGTTGGCAAGCCCAAACGGTATTACCAATAACTCATAATGCCCATCCACATCCTAAAAGCGATTTTCTAGACATCCTCATCCACCACCTTCAACTGGTAGTACCCTGACCTCAAGTCTATCTTAGAAAACACAAGAGCACCTCTCAACTGGTCAAACAAATCGTCAATCCTCAAAGGGGATAACGATTCTTTATCGTTACCTTATTAAGCTACCGATAATCAATACGCATCCTCATAGTCACATCTTTCTTTTTAACGAACAGGACCGGCACTCCCCAAAGTGAGACACTCGATTGGATAAAACCTATCTCTAGCAACTCTTGAATTTGCTTCTTTAACTCTTTCATTTCCGCGGGTTTCATCCGATACAGTGCGATGGACATAGGTACTGTCTCAGCATCACATCAATTCAAAACTATAATTCACGGTCAGGAGGTAGCCTAGGTAACTCCTCCGAAAACACATTGATGAACTCATTAACTGTTCGAAGATTTTCAAGCATTGGACCCTCAACCCTTACATCCACCACATGGGCCAAAAAGGCTTCACAACCTTGATGCAACAACCTCTGAGCTGACAAAGCTGATACCACACTAGATAGACACGGATTTCTCTCACATCGCATAATCAGCTTGGAACCATCCGTAACACGAAGCTTCAAACTTTTTGCTCTACATCCAGACTAGCATTATGCTCAAAGAGCCAATCCATCCCTGAGATGGCATCGAACTCTTGAAACGGTAAAACCATTAAATTTGCTGGAAACAACGACCCTTGAACCTCGATCGGGCATCTTCGATACACCTTGTCCACCAACACATCATATCCCAAGGGACTAGTCATACAGACTCATATCTCAAGATTCTTGGCAGAAATACCTCATTGTTGAGATAATAGGAACCGAAACAAGGTAAACGTACATGAGATAACATATGTAGCTGCACAATCCTCCTAAGCTCTGACAGCATACTGCCTAGCTGGTGCTCTCGTGGTGGACTAGAAGGTGCCTCCCGATACATGGCTTGCTCCTCCCCGAGCAAGACCTCTACCCCTCTGGGCTGAATATGCAGTCCTCTGAACCTGATTTAGAAGGTCACAACGGCTACTAGACAGTCCTTCACAAAGTGATTCGGTGATCTACATTGGTAACAAACTCTTACTACTCCCCAACACTTGCCTCTGTGTTTGCGTCCATACTTATTGCAAACTGGTGCGCCCCCACTCATCTGTGAACCTTTCATGCTCATCATGAATGAAGAAGATATCCTTCTACGACCTGCTGACTTAGATCTTTGGTCTAACCTTAAACTTCGATTCGATGCTCCTCTGTTATGATTATACTAGTTTCTGCTCCTCTCTGAGAAGGCCTGTGAATTGTTGTTAGAGGGGTTCTGGGTCCTCCCACCCGAACTCTCTTGTCCACCAGACGGGCCATATGTTAAGCCTTGCACTTGCTCAAGAGACTTGGCACTAGAGGTTAACTCCGAGAACACCCTCGGTGGTACAGCAGTTAATAAGTCATAATTTTCTTCCTCAAGCCCTTCAAGAACCTCTTGTACCTCATTTTTTGGTGGCAACTAATTCATGAGCATACCTGATAAGTGTTCAAAAGTACTATTTTTCTTACCCTTTTTACTCATATTATTGTTAGACTTAGGCTCATATTAGTTGCATAGTTAGCCATTCTTGCATTAATCCATGTTTCCTTCAATCGTTGAGCTTGATTACATAACTTGGTGATTTTTGTGGAAATAGATGCTGCTTTGGTGTGTTTTTGTGTGTGTATGTGCAGGATCACTTGCCAAAGCAATGCCGAGCTAGTTGCCAGGGCAATGCATGAAGGAGGCGCCGAGCCAGTTGCCATGGCATTTGTCGACAAAGACTAAAAGCAATATGGATGTCGAAATTCATGACTTTACAAGCCCAAGATGACATGGAGCAAGGCCCAAGCCCAAAGGAATTTGATTGCCATGCAGAGATTAAGGAAGAGTTAAATTCCAAGAGGATAGGAGAAGTTCTAATAGGAATAAAATTATAATAAAGAATTATATTCTTTAAAGATAATTTAATTCCAACTCAAACTCCTCCTCAAAGAAGGACTTTGGCCTAGCCCTATAAATATCAAGGAGATTTCGACAATTCCAAAAAGGGAGAGCAAGAGGGAATTTCGACAACTCCAAGAGAGGAAGCAAGGGGAATTTTCGGCAAGCATCTAGGGCAAGGAATTTTCGACAAGCTTCATATTTTCTTCCTTGTTCGATTGGGTTCATGCTAGGGATTGTTTATCTTGTGTTTCTTTGGAACCTAGCCATGAACTAAATTTACTTGGCTATGGTTATTGTGTTTTGTGGTTGTGAGAAACTATTGGTTTTTGTTTAGGTAATAAGAGTTTGCACTTTTCTATTTCAAGGTTTATTCATTCTTGATTCTTATTATTGTTTGCAAGTGAATTGGGAGAGGATCTCGTGATTTCATCCATTTATCTAATATCGGGAGAGTTAGATTCAAGAAACGAATGAATATGATCTTTATGCAATCCAATGATGGTGAAGATTAATCTGGCTTAGGAATAAGTTAAGGATTTCAACGGCTAAGAGGAGCGCAAGATTGGTTGTTGTTCACCCTTGATTCACGCAGGGATGTATTATCAAGGCATGCACAAATAGCTAGAGTTTCGACTTAGGGATAAGAAGAAACCATTGAAGAACGCTCCGCCGAACCTTGAAGTTGATGCCCAGTCGCCCAAGTAGTTGCCCAACTAGTCGCCCAAGCAACCATCAATTAGTTGCTACGGCAACCCCGTCGTGCAAGTTGCCACGGCAACTGAGTTGCCCGTGCACTCTTTTACCAAGACAATCCAATCGGCTATCACACCTCAACTCATGATAACCTAGCCTATCTCTCTCATTCGAATTCATCTTTTCTTTTACTTAATTGCTTTCTAGATTAGTTATTAGTTAAAACTTCTATAATCCTTCACTTGTGTTTTTACTTTTTACAAAGGCAAGAGACTAGATTCTTGAAGTGGCACCAATCCCTGTGGAGACGATATCTTTTATACTATAACTTGCGACGTGTATACTTGCACAATTGCGTAGCACTTATTACGCGCAACAAGTTTTTGGCGCCGTTGCCGGGGATTGGCAATAGCGACTTTGTTTTTACTTTCTTGCACTTTCTTTTTATTTTTCTTGTTTAAAATTCAAAGGGCTAACAAACTTTGGTTTTGCATTGGTATATGACCAGTAGGCGAGACCGACTTCACCGTAATATCCCTTTGATCCGTAAATCGAACGAACCTTACAAAGACTTAGACGAAGGATAAGAGAAGCAATGGCAAATCAAGACGGCAATATTAATCAAGATGTTCGAGCGGGAGGAGGAGTGATTCTTGCACGAAATGAACTATTCGAGACTATCTTGAAGAAGATCTTGATGGACTTAACCCGGAGTTGTCGCACCCGAAATTGAAGCCGACCACTTTGAGTTGAAACCGGTAATGTTTAATATGATCAACACAATAGGTCAATTTGGCGGCTCAAAGAATCAAGATGCACGACAACATCTGAAATCTTTCCTCGAGATTTGCAACTCGTTCAAGATACACGGAGTCACCCCTGATGTCTTACGATTAAGATTATTCCCCTATTCACTGAGGGATAGGGCGAAAGCATGGCTAAATAGCATTCCTGCCGGATCCATAGCATCTTGGACTGATCTTTGTCGAGATTTCCTTGCTAGATTTAATCCTACAAATTTAATTGATAAGCTTCGTAACGACATTACTTCTTTTCGGCAGGCAGATGATGAATCCATGTACGAGGCTTGGGAGCGATATAGAGAACTTCTACACAAATGCCCTCTACACGGATTCCCGGTGTGGACTCAAGTAACAATGTTTTACAACGCCGTGAATACACCAACAAGGATGATGCTAGACGCCTCGGCAAACGGCATACTCTTAGATAAGTCGCCGGAGGAAGCAATGCAAATTTTAAACAGGCTGGCCAAGAATGACTATCAATTCCCATCTACTAGAAGAGGAGGAGTTAGACGCGAAGCCACAATACATGAACTAGGATCATCGATTCAATTTCGGCACAATTGGCCGCTTTAACCAAGATGGTCCGAACATGCAAAAACCAAACAACACACATGAAGTCAAGGTAATGGATTCTTTTTGTGAGTTATGTGGTGATAACCATAATTCTTCCGAATGTATGCGAAATCCGAATCTAGCTTCTATGTGGGGAATTACAATCGGGCAACAACATGATGTCCAATACATACAATCCAGCTTGGAAGAAGCACCCGAATTTTTCATAGAGTAATCCCAACAATGCTCTAAACTGTAACAATCGAATGCACAAGCATCGGGATTCCAGCAGAGAATATGCCACGGCAAAATGTATGATGCCGCAGCAACAACCGACGACATCTAGTTCTTTGGAAAATTCTCTAAATACTTTTATGATGAAAACTGAATCTTATATGGCTGAGAATAGTAATTTCATAAAAAGAACTGATGCTTTTATTAACAGACCGAGATGAGATTGCAAAACCAAGAGGCGGCAATCAAATCATTGGAAAATCAAGTCGGACGGTTTGCTCAAAATCAACACTAGACCACCGGAGGGTTTACCTAGCGATACTGAAGTCGCAAGAGGAACTGCCATGAGCAATGTAAGGCAATCACCACCGTAAGTGGCCAACAACTTAGAGAGGTTCAAACCCGCTCGTCAAACAAAACTCCACAAAAAGATCAAGACGAACCTAGCGGCAAAGCCTCAGATGCTGAACCAGGAATTGCCGCGGCAATCGGCAATAAACATGCCTCGGCAACCGATGATAAATACGCCTCGGCAACTTGCGATAAGCACGCCTCAGCAACCCCAGTTGAAAACGCATCGGCAACTCCAGATGTCCCTGCAATGCCGTCAATCAGGTTTCAAACCAATGAAAGGATAGAAGATATCCGACTTCCACCACCATTCCCACAAAGGTTGAAGCAACAAAAGCAAGAATACCAATTCAAGAAGTTTCTTGATATCCTAAAGCAAGTCCACATCAACTTGCCATTGGTGGAAGCAATTGAACAAATGCCAAACTATGCCAAGTTTCTTAAAGACATTGTGTCCAAGAGAACAAGGCTATGAGAGTTTGAAACAGTTGCCGCAACAGAAGGATGCATGGAAATGCTGCACAATCGCATGCCGCCCAAGCTGAAGGATCCCGGAAGTTTCACAATACCCTGTTCTATTGGAAATCACTATGTCGGGAAAGCACTATGCGACCTAGGGGCTAGCATAAACTTGATGCCTAAATCGGTTTTCCGAAACTATGAATTGGGAAGGCAAAAACCTACAACAGTTATGCTACAGCTAGCCGACAGATCCTATGTGCATCCAGAGGGAAAAATCGAGGACATACTGGTAAAAGTTGATAAATTTATTTTTCCCGCTGACTTTATTGTTTTGGATTGTGAAGCAGATGAGCATGCGCCTATCATTCTCGGAAGACCATTCCTAGCGACAGGGAGAACTTTGATTGATGTTGAAAAGGGAGAACTCACAATGAGGGTGAATGACCAGCAGGTAAAACTAAATGTGTTCCAAACACTAAGGCATGCCGATGATCCGAAGAATGCCAACTACTTCATGCCACGGCAGAGTTTAACTTCGATGAGGAATTTAGTTGCCTCGGCAACTACATTGCCGATCAAGAGGAACCCGAGGAGTATGAAGAGCGGGTCGATGAGGAACAACCAGAAGAGGCAAATTGGCTAGTCAATCGACCAGGTACATACTTTGAACCACCGGACTACTCGGTAAGGAAGGTAAGATCGAAAAACCCTCTATCGAAAATCCACCAATTCTTGAGTTGAAACAATTGCGAGAGCAATCAAATATGTATACTTAGGGATCGATAATACATTACCTGTAATTATTTCCTCTAAGTTACAGCTGAGCAGAAAAAAGAAGCTGATCAACATATGTTGAAGCTACATAAAAAGGCAATAGGGTGGACAATTGCCGACTTGAAGGGAATTAGCCCGTGGTGGTGTGCATGCACAAGATCTTGTTGGAAGATGATCACAAACCTTCAATTGAGGCCCGGAGGAGACTGAATCATGCCATGAAAGGGGTTGTAATGAAAGAAATCATCAAGTGGCTTGACGCAGCATTATATACCCTATCTCCGATAGTACGTGGGTAAGTCCGGTACAATGTGTGCCGAAAAAGGGAGGTATAACAAAGTGGTAAGCAATGAAAATAATGAACTTATCCCAACCAGACTCGTGACGGTTGGAGGGTTTGTATGGACTATCGAAAGCTAAACAAAGCCACTAGGAAAGATCACTTCCCATTACCCTTTATTGATCAAATGCTTGACCGTCTTGCAGGTAAACCATTTTTACTGTTTTCTTGATGGTTATTCAGGTTACAATCAGATTGCCATAGCACCAGAAGATCAAGAAAAGACAACCTTCACATGCCCATACGGTACTTATGCCTTCCGAAGGATGCCGTTCGGATTATGTAACGCCCGCAACCTTCCAAAGATGCATGATGGCACTCTTTTTTCGCACATGGTCGAAGACTTCCTTGAGATCTTCATGGATGATTTTTCGGTTTTTGGTAATGACTTCGACGGCTGTCTCGGCAATTTAGAGAGGGTGTTAGCAAGATGTGAAGAAACGGATTTAGTCCTCAATTGGGAGAAATGCCACTTTATGGTAGATGAAGGAATAGTGCTCGGCCATAAGATTTCATCCAAGGGAATTGAAGTAGACAAAGCCAAGGTGGATGTGATCGAGAGATTACCCCCACCAAATTCGGTTAAAGGAATTCGAAGTTTTCTCGGACATGCAGGTTTTTACAGGAGGTTCATTCATAACTTTTCTAAAATCACTAAACCTTTGTGTAATCTGCTTGAACAGGATAAAGTCTTCGATTTTGATGATTCTTGCACTCAAGCATTTGAAACCCTAAAGAAAAAGCTTGCCTCGGCACCTATTGTTGTTCCACCAGTTGACGCTACCTTTTGAGCTCATGTGTGATGCAAGTGATTTCGCGGTAGGAGCAGTCCTAGGCCAACGCACAGTAAGACCTTCCATGTGATATACTACGCTAGTAAAACTCTTAACGATGCTCAAGTGAATTACACAACAACGGAGAAAGAGTTACTAGCTGTAGTTTTCGCATTTGACAAGTTCCGATCCTATTTAATTGGTACAAAGGTAATTGTTCATACGGACCATTCGGCAATCAAATACTTATTTGCTAAAAATGATGCTAAACCTCGTTTGATTCGTTGGATATTACTTTTACAAGAATTTGATATTGAAATTAAGGACAGGAAAGGAACAGAAAATCAAGTGGCCGATCACTTATCACGTTTGGAACGCAATAGGGAAGAGGATGCGGATCTAGAGATATGCGATGCATTCCCGGATGAACAAATTCTAATCACCTCGGCAACCCTTGACGCCTCGACAGCCCATGACGCCTCGGCAACCATGGAAGCACACGCCTCGGCAATTTTGGGAGCAGACACTACGGCAGCACATGCCTCGGCAATACCCTGGTACGCAGATTTAGTTAACTTCCTTGTTTGTGGTATTTTTCCGTATGGCATTACTCACCAAGGGAAGAAGCGGTTCCGCCATGATGCTAAGCATTACTTTTGGGACGAGCCTCTTTTGTTTAAACAATGTGCGAGATCGGGTTATACGCCGATGTGTCCTCAAGAAGAAAGCAACAGAATGTACTCCGGCAATGCCATTCTTCACCCTATGGAGGACATTTTGGAGGAACTCGTATCATGCCAAAGTCTTGCAATCCGGTTTGTATTGGCCAACATTGTACAAAGATGCCCAGACTTTTACAAGCAATGTGATCGCTTGCGGAGGACGGGCAATATCTCTAGACGACATGAGATGCCACTCCGAACATCATCGAGGTAGAACTGCTCGATGTATGGGGGATCAATTTTATGAGACCTTTCCCATCTTCATTCGGCAACCTCTACATCTTACTCGCCGTCGACTATGTGTCTAAATGGGTAGAGGCAAACAGCAGTTCCCAACGACGATTCCAAGACCATGCAACGATTCCCGCAGAAAAACATATTTACACGGTTTGGGATGCCGAGAGCAATTATCAGCGACGGGGGCAAGCATTTTGACAATGACTAATTGCCAAGATGTTGCAACGCTTCGCATATCACACAAGATCGCCACGGCATATCACCCACAAACCAACGGGCAAGCAGAAATTTCCAACCGGAGTTGAAGGGAATACTCGAGAAAGTTGTAAATCCTCAAGGAAGGATTGGTCATTAAGACTAGATGACGACTTTGGGCATATCGCACTGCATTCAAAACACCATTAGGTATGTCCCCTTCCGGCTTGTCTATGGTAAAACATGTCATCTACCGGTGGAAATCGAGCACAAGGCGTCTTGGGCAATCAAGACCGTGAATATGGATTGGGAAAGTGCCGACAAAAAGCGCTTGATGGATCTCAATGAGATAGAAGAATTTCGTGCACTCGCCTATAACAATGCACGAATCTACAAGGAGAAAACAAAGCGATGGCACGACAAGAAACTATTGCCACGGCAATTCACGCCAGGCAACTAGTTCTCCTATTCAATTCTCGGCTAAAACTTTTCCCGAAAGCTGAAATCAAGATGGTCGGGACCATTTGAAGTCGTCAAACCATTCTCCCATGGTGCTTTGTGATAATCAAGTCCATCTCGACAACCATGAATTCAAAGTTAATGGACAAAGATTGAAGCACTACAATGGTGCCCATGTGGAACGTAACAAGAAGTGGTCAACTTAGGAGATGCATGAGCATGCTCTCCTCTCAAGATTTCCTTTTTCTTTTTCTTTTTTTTTTTATTTTTATTTTTAGGAGATATTTTATTTTTTCTTCATTATCTTTAGTTTTCAGATTTTCTTTATTTTCTTTTCACAAGACTCACAACTACTATGCTAAGGAAATTTATCGCCAAGATCCTTGCCCGGCAACCAATGAAGAAGATGCCGCGGCAACTTACTTCATGCATGCACAAGCTGATGCCACGGCAACCAACCCCCAAGATGCCACGGCAACCAAAGTCAAGACATCCCGCAACAAGAAAACAACCATTGCATTCAAGCAAGAAAATCAAGACGCCAACTAGAAGGAAACTAATCATCTACGATGACGAACTCTCGAGTAAGTCCTCGTATGCATTTTTATTTTTATTGTTATTTTTTGTTATTTTTATGCATGCATTGAGGACAATGCCTCACTCGAGTTTGGGGGGGATTGTTATTAGTAATTACCATGTTTAGTTACATTAATCTTAAGCATTACATTTAGGATACATAAATTGCTTGCCATGCCTTTAATTGGAACAAGAATTGCTTAGATTTGATGAATATTCAATGATGACTTTACCAATGCACTTAATTGATAGAATTTTTATTCTAGGATAACCATGAAAAACTTAGAATTTTACTATGATGCTAAATTTAATGAAACACGGTTGTGGTTTGATTGATTTAAGGAGTTCTAGTAAACTTAGGTTGATAATTAACTAATTGGGGGATTAGAATAAAAATTGGATGAATGCTAGAGGTGCCCGAAATTGGCTCTAGCATATGCTAAAAATTGATCACTAGAGGTGCCCAAAACTGGCTCTAGGAGGCGTTAAATATTTTTTTAACTAGAGGTGCCCAAACCGCTCTAGTCGATTAAATTAACTTAAGAAAACTAAAAATAAAACACTAGAGGTGCCCGAGATTGGCTCTAGTTAAAACATGTTAAAAAAGAACCCAATGAAGTAATTTGAAAACCTATTGTTTGCATAGAATCCGAAAAATCAACTTGCACACAACTCCGCACACACTCACAAGCATTATAGTTTGATTCCGAGTAACTCCTCGCTTTTCCGAAAAATAAAAGCCAATCATACTTTGTGCCCCGGTTCGAGAATTGAAATCAAGTTCAAAGCTAAGTTTGTGAAAATTTGAAGTCTTGGCGGTAATTATGAGTTTGCATTGCTTGAGGACAAGCAATAGTTCGAGTTTGGGGGTGTGATAAGTGTTCAAAAGTACTATTTTTCTTACCCTTTTTACTCATATTATTGTTAGACTTAGGCTCATATTAGTTGCATAGTTAGCCATTCATGCATTAATCCATGTTTCCTTCAATCGTTGAGCTTGATTACATAACTTGGTGATTTTTGTGGAAATAGATGCTGCTTTGGTGTGTTTTTGTGTGTGTATGTGCAGGATCACTTGCCAAAGCAATGCCGAGCTAGTTTCCAGGGCAATGCATGAAGGAGACGCCGAGCCAGTTGCCATGGCATTTGTCGACAAAGACTAAAAGCAATATGGATGTCGAAATTCATGACTTTACAAGCCCAAGATGACATGGAGCAAGGCCCAAGCCCAAAGGAATTTGATTGCCATGCAGAGATTAAGGAAGAGTTAAATTCCAAGAGGATATGAGAAGTTCTAATAGGAATAAAATTATAATAAAGAATTATATTCTTTAAAGATAATTTAATTCCAACTCAAACTCCTCCTCAAAGAAGGACTTTGGACTAGCCCTATAAATATCAAGGAGATTTCGACAATTCCAAAAAGGGAGAGCAAGAGGGAATTTCGACAACTCCAAGAGAGGAAGCAAGGGGAATTTTCGGCAAGCATCTAGGGCAAGGAATTTTCGACAAGCTTCATCTTTTCTTCCTTGTTCGATTGGGTTCATGCTAGGGATTGTTTATCTTGTGTTTCTTTGGAACCTAGCCATGAACTAAATTTACTTGGCTATGGTTATTGTGTTTTGTGGTTGTGAGAAACTATTGGTTTTTGTTTAGGTAATAAGAGTTTGCACTTTTCTATTTCAAGGTTTATTCATTCTTGATTCTTATTATTGTTTGCAAGTGAATTGGGAGAGGATCTCGTGATTTCATCCATTTATCTAATATCGGGAGAGTTAGATTCAAGAAACGAATGAATATGATCTTTATGCAATCCAATGATGGTGAAGATTAATCCGGCTTAGGAATAAGTTAAGGATTTCAACGGCTAAGAGGAGCGCAAGATTGGTTGTTGTTCACCCTTGATTCACGCAGGGATGTATTATCAAGGCATGCACAAATAGCTAGAGTTTCGACTTAGGGATAAGAAGAAACCATTGAAGAACGCTCCGCCAACCTTGAAGTTGCTGCCCGACGCCCAAGTAGTTGCCCAACTAGTCGCCCAAGCAACCATCAATTAGTTGCTACGGCAACCACGTCGTGCAAGTTGCCACGGCAACTGAGTTGCCCGTGCACTCTTTTACCAAGACAATCCAATCAGCTATCACACCTCAACTCACGATAACCTAGCCTATCTCTCTCATTCGAATTCATCTTTTCTTTTACTTAATTGCTTTCTAGATTAGTTATTAGTTAAAACTTCTATAATCCTTCCTTGTGTTTTTACTTTTTACAGTGCAAGAGACTAGATTCTTGAAGTGGCACCAATCCCTGTGGAGACGATATCTTTTATACTATAACTTGCGACGTGTATACTTGCACAATTGCGTAGCACTTATTACGCGCAACAATACCTACTCAACTGGAGAAACTTTTGCTCATATTCGAGAATTGACTAATTCTCTTGCACCAGATGATTGAGCCGATCTCTTAAGGTATCGATGTGGGCCTCGCCCACATACTTCTTCTTGAACTCCTCGAGAAAATTATCCCAAGATGGTCGATTGGGGTGCCACCCAAGCTCTACTATTTCCCCATTCTCTAGCATTGCCCTTCAACAGGGACAAGATACATGACATCTTATTTTTTGACCTCAACCTTATCTACCTCATAATCTAGCGTGTATCTTGCAACCACTATTCTACCAGTACCAGGTTATCACGTCTCGATCCATGGAAATCTGTAGTGCCTTGCCTTCTCACCCTTTTAACAAGTGCCTCACAAGAGGTAGCAGATACCATCAGTATTGCCCTTACAATTCGGAGCAACGCCCGATTCAAATGTGAGAAGTAGTTGACCCCCCGGTCAACTGTGTCCTCTAATATATCCTCTGTACCAAGCATATATTCCTCATCGAAACTCCCTTCTCTGAAGCCCAAACTTTTCTCATCAATTCTTGCCCTACTTGGCATGGTTCTATTCTGCACAACAACAAACGAGGTCACACCATTGAATTTTAGCATTAAAATAAGTACGACTTCGACTCATGGGCATGTATTCTCTAGACACCTATACACTCTTCTAGACTCCCCCGGGGCATCTTAGAATTGACTAAACCTAGGCTCTAATACCACTAAATGTAACACCCTCGACCCGGATTCCACATTGGGCCCTAAGCCCAAAATCCATACTGCTAAAAAAATTTCCTTTGTCAAACCCAATATATATATAAGTCCAATAAAGCATAAGTCCATACATTAAAAACGTAGTTAAATCCAGATGTTTAAATAGTATTCACGGAGCTCCATTTACAAATATTAAAGCATTTGAATTTTGACCAATTAATACAAAATAAGAGTTACAAATTACATATAGGGTCCTACAAATTACAGCACCCAATACATCTAGTATTTGTACTCAACCACATGAGTCGATGCTGAAATCTAAACCTTGATGGTGCTCCTTCAAGCCTCACGATAACCTACTAACCTACGAACGAAAATAACTATTCTGAATGCTGAGCTAACAAGCTCAGTGGATACTCAACCATGATTCATGCAAATCATAAATAAAGCAATGCAATAGGAATGATATCATGGCAAGATAACAGTGGTGCTACCATAACCGTCTAAACTCATAGCATTATGAATGTATGATTACGCACACAGCTCATACAAGTACCTCATATGTTTATCTAGCATCACATAGATAACACCAACAACATTAAGTGAGGTTCACGTCCACAAAGCATCAGAATCTTACACTACGAGTAAGGCCCGCGTCCACATATCATCTGGATCCTATACTCAAGGGGATGATGCCCGCGTCTACATAGCATTGTGATCCTACATCCATGCTCGGGATTCCTCATCAAGCATCTTCGAATGAGGCATGGATCCACATAGCATCAGGATCCAACATTCAGAAATCTTCAAGGTGTTGTAACACACTCAGAGTATCCAAATCCCAACAACAAGGGATGACTCAACTACCTAGGCGTCCCTCAGCACACAGCAAGGACCCTCACTACCACACATCTTCAAAATGATCCACCAAGGACCCCTATGGGTTACTACCTCACACGGCTTACCTAATAATTGCCAAGTCATTAGCTAATCATTTCACATACGGGGTTAAAATCTCAGTTTCTTAGTTTTAGTATTCGTTTTATACCTTAAAAGACCACTAAGGCCCTTTGCCTCGAATTATAGAACCCCGAACGTAAAGCCAAATTTCTTGGGCAAAATGCCCAGCGTGTATCGATACTCCTATATGGGTATCGGTACTCCACTATAGGTACCAGTACTCCTTAATGAGTACCGATACTCATTTAATATTCGAAAGAATTAGACCCTCAAGTTGTACCGATACACTCTGTACCGTGCCGGTACATATTATTGATACTAGGATCGCCCCGTACCGATCCACCCCCGTACTGGTACTCCCACATACGCGTACCGATACGCTAAGCCTCTCCCAAGTAATGTAATAGTACGTACCGGTACGCGAAAGCGTTACTGGAATTCTTAACTTGCAATGGGTACCGATACGCGGAGAGGCATACCGGTACACCCCTCACAACCCTTCCCCCTATTTCACTAAGGTGTACCGATACGCTATGCCCAGTACCGGTAGCGAGCATGATTTTCGAACTCTGGGAGCAGGTTTCACTTAGAAACCCTGTTTAGCCCCATGCTTAAACCCCAAACCATTCCTACCAAGTTATGGTGATAGCATCGGGTGGATTTCTACCGAATTTAAGCCATTATAACAACAATTCTATGATTTGCCATTAACAACCACTCAAGCTACTCTAAGGCCAAAAACACCAAATCATGCTTCAAAGCTTAACTTTATGATTTCCAAGAAACTATGAGAGTTAGTAGTGCATTAACCTTAGCTTAGCTGATAACACAAGACCTGCCTCCAAAGCTTCAAGTTTTCCTTCTTTCTTGAGTCTTGGATGAGCTCCCAACCTCTTTCACTACATGGGGAGATTACAAAACGCATTTCAACGTTGCTGTAGGATAAAAAAGGCCAAAACATATTTTAAACTAAAGATTAGAGCTCTCAAACTCCAATCTCGTCCAACCCTCTCAACAACCCCTTCTTCCACCAACCCTTACAAAGCTTACCTCGAAATGTAGATCCTTGAAAGTTGGTAACACTTCCTTGAACAAGCTAAACGTGATTCACAACACAAGCACTCAAAATCCTACATTTGATAGTGGTGTTTTGGGTGAGAGATGAGATAGAAAAAAGAAGAGGAAGACATAAAAGCTGGGTGATCTCACCACTCTGCATAATGCAAAGAAATAAGCCTTTCCCTCCCCCACTCTTCAATTTGGCATTTACCACTTTACCCTTCTACCTCTCATCTCCACCCAATCCAACAACCACATGAGCCCAACACACAAGCTAGCCCAAAATGCCCTTGTGAGCCCAATAACACGACCTAAATACGAGACCCATGCCTCGATCAAACCCGACCCTCGGATTTCCAGAATCCGGGTTGTTACGAATATTAAAGCATTCCAACAAAATTAATACCTAAAAGTAATCATATTGTTTTGAAGAAAACGGTTGGTAAAATAATGAATAATAATAATAATAAATAAATGATAAAAGAATATAGAGATTAAAATAAAAAGTTTCTACATATATTAATAAAAATGTTTAAAAAGTAAATATAATATATAATGATAAATATGCAAAATGTAAATAAAAATAATATTAAAAATTTAGTAAAAATGAAAAATAATAAAAGAACATAAAACAATACATCAAAATAAACATTATCTGAATTAGTTCCATCCAAAACAAGCAAAGTGAAAAAACTGGAGGAAGAAAGAGTCCATCGTTCTCATCGGGTCGGGTCGAAGATATTTTACCTTAAACCTGATCCCAACTCGACCCCGATTTTATTCATCCTATAATTTTCCCCGACTCGTCCGAACTCAAAATTTAAAATAAAAAACTCGACCCTATCGAATCGGGTGGAGTCAGAATCCGTCGGGTTCAGGTTAAATTATCATCCCTAAATGATAAAAGAATATACAAATTAAAATGAAAAAAAGGTTTTACATATATTAATAAAAATGTTTAGAAAGATAAATGTAATATATAATGATAAATATGCAAAAAAAGTGTAAATAAAAATAATATAAAAAATTAATAAAAGAACATAAAATAATACATCAAAATAGACATAATAATTAGTGATTAATAATAGTAAAATAAAATAGGATAACTACACTGGTAGTCCTTGAACTTTTAGGGCGCTTTCAATATGTTCACTGAGCTTTTAAAACTTTCATTACAGACACTCAACTTTTAATTCGCTTTCATTACGGTCACTTTCGTCAACTATAATTAAAAAAGCTGATGTGACACGTTAAGTTTAAAAAATAAATATTTTCCCACTATATTTTCTCTCCCCCTCTTATTTTTTTTTTCCATTTTCCTTCTGTCCAGACATGGCTATCTTTTTTCCTTCCTCATCTCCTTCCTCTGTAATCTTATGGCCTCTATGGGGTGAAGTTGCCCTATTGCCAGCACCATTAATAAATATTTCAATAATCGAACCGTATAAAATGAGAAGAGCTCACCATATGTGATCAACTGTACCCAAGAAGCGCCCGTCGAAGCTAATCACAAGGGATCTCTGCAAGAGTCTCTTGTACTTGGAGAATTCTGCAAAATAGTTGAAAAGAGTTCCAAACTTAACTTTATTTCATTAGTCATTATGCTAAAAGATATATAATCACTCAAAAAACTAAAAAAATTAAAGCTCCACGATGATCCACCTTGACTTTTGTATATGTACTTTTAAGCTGTAGAGGATGCTCCACGAACTTTCATTCCTCGTGGCCAGTTGTAGTAGCTATTTCATTTGCGCTCCGTTCAGATAGATCATATGTAGTCTGCTCAATCTGAACAAATTCGAAATTCAAGGATGGTGATAAATCATCCAGAACTTTCTCACTTGGTAGCATAATATGTATCTGAAATTATTGATTGACCCAAGTTTGTTTGGTAGACATCTTGATTACCATATAATGCATCGATAAATGCAATATTCTCACTTTCAACCATAGATTTGCAAAGCTCTTCAAGGTACAAATGATTCATTTTCTCTTCCAACTCGATATCAATGACATCAGACAGAACTAAGAAGTAGACTTGAGAAGGAACTGAAGGTCTAACCATGTCATTATTAGCAACTGACTTTGATGACGAACAAGCTAAGATCATAGGAGCGAGAAAGTGAGCTTGACAATGGTTCATTTGAAGAATTCATCGACTATGAGGTACTCAACAACTCAGGATCAGTTGTGAACACGTCGGAATGATCATCCCTCACAATGCCATCCAATCATGTTCCTTTATTAGAATGGATGGTGACATCTTTTCTTTTATGCTTCGTCCTGGTCACATCGGAGAAAAAAATCTTTGTACTTCATCATCCATCTAGTTTACAGGAATTTCTCCTTCAGTGTGACAGTAGCTTGAACTTTTTTAAAGTGATCAACTAGAACGTAGAATGTTGATCCCGTTTCACATTTTAAAACATCAAATGCATCATGATTCTGTTGTCATTTTTTCATATTAATTTAAACATGTTTGGATGGAAGGAAAATGAAAGATAATAATAGGGGAGAGAAAATAGGGTGGGAAAACGTTTAATTTTGAAACTTAATGTGTCACATCAGATGTTTTAACGGTAGTTGATGGTAGTGACCGTAATGAAAGCAAATTAAAAATTAAGTAATTGTAATAAAAATTTTAAAAGTTTGGTGACTATATTAAAATAACCCATGATCTGAATTAGTTCCATCCAAAACAAGTAAAGAGAAAAAACTGGAGGAAGAAAGAGTCCATCGTTCTCGTAGGGTTTTTCCAGTGGAAGAAGCATCATATACTGGGAAGAAACCCTTTTCCATAGTAGTCCGTTTCAACAGCTTCTAAGCTCTAATATAAAAAAGATCATAAATCATGCACTCTCCAGTTCTCGTTCTAAGTAAGTTTCTTTTATTTTAATGCATTTTGATTCCGAATGGGTTTTTAGATTCATGTTGTTCTTAAAATATCATTGAAATAAGCAGAGGATTCATTGAAACGAGAGTCTGGGACTAATGTTCACCATGCTAATATCCAAGCCTCCAAGGTAATCATTTTCTTTCCTTTTTTAAAAATAATTTATACTGGTTCTACTTACTTTGTATTAATCAAGAATGAGATTTCTGAATAAGCTGCTTGAATTTTAAAAACAATGTAAACCCAGTTTTTTATTTCCATTTCTTGTTGCCTGTTCAATGCTTAATGACCGAAATAACCTTTACAGGCTGTTGCTGACATTATTAGAACAACATTGGGTCCTCGATCCATGTTGAAAATGCTCCTTGATGCTGCTGGAGGTAATCCTTTTTACATTTTCAGTGCAGCTCTTTTTTTTTGAATTTTTCGAATTCACTTTTGTTGAACAAGCATAAAGATTGTTGCATGGTTTTGGTTTCTACCAGGTATTGTTGTTACTAATGATGGAAATGCCATCCTACGTGAGTTGGATATTGCACACCCAGCAGCAAAGGCATGATATTTCGACCTGCTTCTCTATTTGATTTGCTTTTGGTATATGAATGCTCCCCGACACGATTTTTATCTTATTTTCTTTCATTCTTATCTTTCTGTTGTTGGTCATGGCAGTCAATGATTGAATTGAGCCGTACACAAGATGAAGAAGTTGGAGATGGAACAACATCTGTTATTGTTCTTGGTATAGCTTTATGCAGCACAATGTTGGATACTTTTGCATACATTAGTTTATTGTTCAATTATCTTCTTATTTATAAGATGTTTTTTTGAGAACTGGTAATTTTTTTAGAAGCTCAGTGGATTTTTAATTGCTTAGCTCATTTGGCATTCGATTTCCTTCTGTTGGATGTCAATTCACATGTCGAGATTCAATTGCCTTTAGTACTTATATTTGGTGTACTCTTTGGTGCAGCTGGTGAGATGCTTCATGTCGCAGAAACTTTTGTTGAAAAAAATTATCATCCTACGGTTATCTGTCGAGGTAATGTAACTTAGAAGTGATGCTAAATTCTTTAACATCTGCTTTTGAATCATAACTTAGCATTTGATAATGAACCATTTCATTTGCAGCATACAATAAGGCTTTGGAGGATGCCATTGTTGTGCTTGATAAGATTGCAATGACTATTGATGTGAAACATCGTATGTTTCTCTCGGGAACTTTTTAAAATCATAAAACAAATTTTTAATCTTTTATCCCCTTCTATTTGCAAATTTTAACATCTTTGGATCATCATACTGTTGCTTTTATATTTGAATGTCAGGTTCAACGATGTTGGGACTTGTGAAGAGCTGTATAGGAACAAAGCTCACTAGCCAATTTGGGGATCTGATTGCCGTGAGTGTTCTTTTTAATTAAAACTTGTTTTTATGAGCACTTTGATTATAGATTGAACTAGCATATGCCATTGAACTGACATAACAGTTACATCTATTGTTTTTCCTTTTCGCAACTGTGATGTTAGAATAGTCACCTGACCATTCTAGTATTTGATTATTTAACAGTTTGCTCATATTTGAATATGAATAGAACTGGTTCCTCATCTTTAGTTCCAAATAATTTATATTATGTCAATCAATAAGCATTAGGGGGAAAAGACATTTGAAATATGTTTGTTTGTTACAGAAGGAATCAGAGAACATCTGAAATCATAAATATAACAACAATGGATATCTGAATACATGATACAGTTGTGTCTATGTGTTGGGCTATATTTTACTAAAATATTCAGACTCATGCATTTGGTTGAAAAATTTAACAGAAATAGTATACTCAGACTTCTTTTGTGTGGATTGTGTGTGTTTCACATGACCCAACAATCTCCCATTGTTGTCTCAGTTCAATTTCTTCATTTTGGTGTTTTGTCTGGCTCAAATGAAAAGACCAAGATTATATAACCAGTGACAATATAAAACATGTCTAACACGCCGGAATTCCTATTGTATTGATATGGGAATGGTGTCAATACCTTGTTTATTCTAACTGAAAATGGAAGTATGTTCTTACATTTTGATTGAACCAACAAAACAGAACATCTTTAGATTCCTTTAGGCATTTAATTAAGCTATTCTTGGTGTGCCTTACCATTACCATTAGTGCAAAAAATTTGGCGCTTCCATTGAATTTTCAGTAGATGATAGATTTGAACCTTTACTTAAGATGCCCTTGTCTTCGCCTTGTCTTACATTTTCAACAATTTTTCGTGTGCCTGCTATTAGATTGCAACTTTGATGCAATGTATTTAGTGATTGAAACCGTCTGATTATGAGCCTAATCTACTAGAGTGCCATATTTGTTCCTTAACTCATTGTGTTTCTTACTTTTATCTTTGCTCTGTAGCTCAAATTTTCTCTTTAGTAGTAATGCAGATTCTGTGCAAAGCACTTACATTCTTTCTATGACCATTTGATTTTATTTTAAATGAAGAGTTAGAAATGAAGTTATTGTGTTACATATTGTTATAGTTAATTTATATAGCTACTTAATTTTAACTTCCAGGATTTGGCAATTCATGCAACTCAAACGATTGGAGTTGACGTTGGCCAAGGGCTGCTAGTAGTTGATATTAAGAAGTACATTAAAGTGGAGAAAGTACCAGGTGGCCAGTTGGAAGATTCTAAGGTCCTCAAGGGAGTGATGATCAATAAAGATGTAGTTGCGCCTGGCAAAATGAAACGAAAGATTGTAAAACCACGTATTATTCTTCTTGACTGTCCCCTTGAGTATAAGAAAGGGGAGAACCAAACAAATGCCGAGCTGGTTAGGGAAGACGATTGGGAAACCCTTTTGAAAATGGAAGAATAATATATTCAGAACCTTTGCTTGCAGATTCTGAAATTCAAACCAGACCTGGTGATTACAGAAAAAGGACTTAGTGATTTGGCATGCCATTATCTTAATAAGGCTGGTGTCACTGCTGTTAGGAGGGTGAGAAAGACTGACAACAACAGAATTGCAAAGGCATCCGGAGCTGTTATTGTGAATCGTCCTGATGAGTTGCAGGAATCCGATGTCGGTACTGGAGCTGGGCTATTTGAAGTTAAAAATATCGGGGATGAGTTCTTTTCATTCATTGTTGATTGCAAAGATCCCAAAGCTTGTACTATTCTCTTGAGGGGTGCTAGCAAGGATCTTCTAAACGGAGGTGGAGAGAAATCTGCAGGTAAGCAATTTAATATTCTTCTTCTATATATTATGGAATAAAGTTCTGAAACTTGTTTCAATATCAGGATGCCATGTCTGTTTCAAGAAACATAATCAAGAACCCGAAGCTTGTTCCCCGGTGGTGGTGCTACAGAATTAACTGTTTCTGCCACCTTGAAGCAGAAGAGTTCATCTGTTGAAGGCATAGAAAAGGTGCCTGATGCTTTCATGCATAACTTAATTCAGTCTAGGAGTTATTTGATCTTGAATGCTACCCTTTCTCAACATTCGAATACATGCTTATCAACATCTTTAGAAATTTAGTTTGGATAATTTCCTTGTTTTTTTAGTTGGCAGATGATTTCATGTGTTGAAGGTATGGAAAAGATGCTTGATATGCTAACATTTCTTGACATTTGAATGTATACATACCAGTGCTTTCAGAGATTCCTGCTATTTTAGTTGCTAGTGTGCTTATATTCATTGGTTGTGTACCAGTGGCCGTATGAAGCTGCTGCTCTTGCTTTTGAAGCCATACCACGTACTTTGGCGCAGAACTGTGGAGTTAATGTGATTCGGACTATGACTGCTCTGCAAGGAAAGGTATGGATGTTTCTAGAGTGCAATGCAGTTGTACGCCTTTTGACAATATCCTCAACTTTACGGTTTCCATTTTCTGAAATTGTGATTGTAGCATGCAAATGGTGAAAATGCATGGATTGGCATAGACGGGAACACTGGTGCCATTACTGACATGAAAGAACAAAAGGTATGATGAAATTTACACTTTTTCAAGTAGTCTTGGTCCTCAAATTTTCACCATAATTTCACTTTTCTACCTGAACTTTTCACCCTAAACTTTGATTGCATGTAACAATTATGACCCACCTTTCAAGATGTTAATAAGGCAAACGATATTTTCCACTTCAGATCCATGAAATACATCTAAGACCCTTTTAAAGAGAAGATGGTGATTGTTCTTTTATCAAAAATGAATTGTTAACAAATATCAAACATTTGGACATAACCCTAAAACATATTTGACTGTTATAGATGATGTAACATAAGCTATGGTTATCTGATGTCTCAACTATGTTCCTTGCTTAAATAGGCTACTTTGTATATTGTTGTTGAATGAATTTTAAAAACATTTGTCAGATATGGGATGCATACAACGTGAAGGCGCAAACTTTTAAGACGGCCATAGAAGCTGCATGCATGCTTCTACGGATCGATGACATTGTAAGTGGGATTAAGAAGAAGCAGGCTCCCGGAGCCGGTCAAGCTCTGAAATCCAAGGTGGAGACTGAAGCAGATGCAGATGGTGAACAAATTCTTCCTGACTGAAGATGGTGAACCACCTAAACACGAAATGATGAGTTTGTTTTGTTTAGCTGTTTTAAAATATTTGTTGAGCATTTTTGCTTGTATTTTTGGGATTTTCAATCTGTGATGGTGTTGTTTTGAAGATAAAATATGAAATCAAACAAAATGAATAAAATATACAAGTGGATATGGTATTTGTTTATTATTTTTGGATTTGGTTATTCAAATCAGAATTGAAGTAGATTTAGATATTGGGTCATCTAATTAATTTTAATCATTTAGGAAAAAAAATTATGATACATATATTTGGGTCACTCAATTTTAAAGGTTACATTTGGGTCACTCAATTTTGGGTAAGGTTACATTTGGGTCACCCTTCATATATAAAAAAATACTATATCAACTTGGTTTTAGGGATTAATGATTTCAAATTAAGGTTTAAAGTTTAGGGGTTTACAAATGATTTTAAGAAAAAATGAAGATTGATGTGTTTTTTAAAAATTTAGTGTATAAATGTTTTACCATTTTGAGTTAGTTTTTGGTTAAATGTTAGTAATTTAAGATTTGGGTTTTTATATTTTTTTTATTTGTTAAATCAAAATTGAAGCAGATGTAGATATCGGATATTTTATCTTTTAATTCAAATGTATTAGAAATGGAAAAAATTTAATATTAAAAAAATCCAGTTTCAAGAGAAGAAAATCAAATTTGGAGAGTTGATTAAAATTGAAACGAAAACCCAATCTGCAAAGTTTGTAATTTAACTTTTTTTAATCCTTTCATCACTAATCATATTTCATAATTAAATTTGAATAGAAATATATTAGTATTATTATCAAAATTTTAATTTGTATATGATTAGACACGTAGTGTGACTATTGAACACATCTACTAATCTACTTAAGAAAATATTTAACGGTAATTTTGTTAGGTAATAATCCCAAATTAACAATATTGTATTTTCTTTTTTTATTTTATTAATTTAATTTTTGAATTTGTGAATTGTATTAATCTCGCCTTTGACTATCATTGACCGACAAAGTTATTAAATTATGTGCATATGGTTGCTATTTGCTTCCACATTGGTCAATATTGTCAAATGTCTTGCCATGTCGATGATGATGAATTAGTTTTAATAACGTTATAGTATGAATGAAGAGTTTTACAATTAATTAATTATTTTAAAATTACATGTTTTTTAAAAAGAATCAAATGTTGATTGTACTGTCACATCATTAAAATTGATATGTCATCATCTTATTGGAAGACATCAATTTATTAAAGAAAATGATATATGTACATGCTACCTCAGACATTATTAATTGTTTAACGATGAAGTATCTGACATGGCAAAAAACAACTGATAATAATGATTTTATTAGTTAACTACAGTCAAAGGATGAAAATGACACAATCCAGAGGTTTAAGGCCTAAACTGATAAAATTAAAAAGGAATGATAACATTGTTGATCTGAAGTTACTACAGAGGCATAATTAACCCATAAACCTAAAAGAAAAACTATGTGTAAATAATAAGATAAATATGTTTTCAACGATATATAATACTACAATAAAAATATTTTAATTCTTTTTATACTTTTATATAATCTTTAAATAAAACAATTAAATTCACTAAAAACTTAAAGACGTTATTAATGAATATGTATAAAGATACTTTACCACTCCACATGCGATCCTTTGTTGAATTATAAATATACATTTTAACTTAAAATGTATTCTTTCACTCACCGTAAATTTGATAAAATCTAGTAAAAATGAAGGAAATAAAATTAAATATGATATCAAAGGCCATTTATCAAAAGGATATGAACTTTTTTTAATACAATAATTAAATTATTTAGACTCCTCTTTATTCAGAAGTCGAATTATAATGCACGTTCGAAAACGTATCATTCTTTATGTTGTAACAACAACATACGAACTTAATAATTGTAATGACACAAATTTTAGAATCTAAAGGGTCGGTTTTACCCTAAGTATGGGCTTCGCCGTTGGGCCTTGGTGAGCCTTAGTGGGCTAGCATTTTGGGTTTTGGGTCAAAGGAGTCAAGGAGCTTCGTAATAAGTGTATATCCCTTGTTGCTCTATTCGCAGAGTCGAGGAAGCTACGTAGGAAGTCTAGAAGGACATGAAGTTGCTCTATTCGCATCTGTTTTCAAAAGGTAAAATTTCGAGGATGAAATTTTCTTTATGGAGGAAAGAGTTGTAACGACTTGTATTTTGGAATCTGAAGGGTCGGTTTTATCCAAAGTGTGGGCTTCACGTTGGGCCTTGGTGAGCCTTAGTGGGCTAGCATTTTTTGTTTTGGGTTTAAGTTCTTGGTTGGATTTTGGGTTGGAAAGATGATGGGGGGTATGATGGTAAATTTCCTTTTTTTGAAGAAGGAAGAAAGGGTGACTCTTTAATTCTCTGCAGAAAAATAAGAGAATAGGCTCATCCTTGTCCTCTTTGTCTTCTACCTACATCCACTCTTATCTTCCATCTTTGGGTTGTTAGCCGAGTTTTTGGTAGAGCCTACCCTAGTGTAAGAGATCAAGAGGACGCAAGTATTAGACGAAGAATTGGTAGCAAAGATTGAAATAGTTTAGAGAGGTGAGGTATTCGATTTTAAAGTACAAGACGGTGGGGTCTTGTATTTCAAAGATCGGTTATGTGTCCCAGCCTTGGAGGATTTGCGAGACCGTATCTTGCGAGAGACACACCGAAGTCCGTTTACCGTGCATCCGGGCAATAACAAAATATATCAAGACCTTCGTCCTTTTTATTGGTGGCCTAGTGTGAAAAGAGATGTGTCCGAGTTTGTGACAAGATGCTTAGCTTATCAGGAAGTTAAGGCCGAGCATCAGGTTCCTTCAGGCTTGCTTCAACCCATCCAGATTCTACAATGGAAATGGGATTGTGTGACCATGAATTTTGTGACAGGTTTGCCGTTGACAAAAAGGAAGGATGGTGCCATTTGGGTGATAGTGGATCGTTTGACCAAGTCTGCTCATTTATTGCCTGTGCGTATGGATTTTACGCTTGAGAGGTTGACACAGTTGTACATCCAAGAGATAGTAAGGTTGCATAGAGTGCCATCATTGATCATATTGGATAGAGATCTGTGTTTTAATGCAAGATTGTGGAAGAAGATACATGAGGCCTTGGATATTAAGTTGCATTTCAATACAATTTTCCACCCTCAAATCGATGGTTAGTCTGAGCGTGTTATCCAGATCTTGAAGGATATGCTTCTATGTTGCATCATTGATTTCGTGAGAAGTTGGGAAGAACAGTTATTGCTTGTTGAGTTTGCATATAACAATAGTTCCCAATCGAGCATCAAGATGATTCCCTTTTGAGGCCTTATATGGGCGTAAGTGTAGAACACCCATGTGTTTTACTGAGCTAAATGAGAGAAGAATCATGGGGGTCAGATTTGATTAGACAAACCGATGAGAAAGTTTAGATAATCAAGGAAAGATTACAAGCGGACCTTAATCGACAAATAACGTATGCGGATCGAAAGTGTAAGCACATCGAGTATGAGGTTGGTGACAAAGTATTTCTCAAAGTCTCACTATGGAAGAGAGTAATTCACTTTAGGCGAAAGGGCAAGTTGAGCCTAAGGTTTATCGGGTTGTATGAGATTTTTAAGAATGTTAGACCCGTAGCTTATCGATTAGCTTTACCCTCAGAGATGGCATGCATCCCAATGTGTTCTATGTGCATATGTTGAGGCACTACCATTCTGATCCTTTGTATGTTATCCCATTTGAGGAGATTGAGATCAACACCGACTTAACCTATGAGGAAGAACCGATAAGAGTTTTGGACAAAGGAGTCAAAGAGCTTCGCAATAAGTGTATACCCCTTGTTAAAATGTTATGGAGGAACCACAAAGTCGAGAAAGCTACATGGGAAGTCGAGAAGGGCATGAAGTTGCTCTATCTGTATCTGTTTCTAAAAGGTAAAATTTTAAGGATAAAATTTTCTTTAAGGATGGGAGAGTTGTAACGACCTGGATTTCAAAATCTGAATAGTCAATTTTACCCGAAGTGTGGGCTTCACGTTGGGCCTTGGTGAGCCTTAGTGGGTTAGCATTTTGGGTTTTGGGTCAAAGGAGTCAAAGAGCTTTGCAATAAGTGTATACCCCTTGTTAAAATGTTGTGGAGGAACCACGTAGTTGATGAAGCTACGTGGAAAGTCGATAAGGACATGAAGTTACTCTATCCGCGTCTGTTTTCGAAAGGTAAACTTTTGAGAATAACATTTTCTTTAAAGAGGTGAGAGTTGTAACGACCTAGATTTCAGAATTCGAAAGGTCGATTTTACCCAAAGTATGGGCTTCGCTCTGGGTTTTGGTGAGCTTTTGTAGGCTAGCATTTTGGGTTTTAGGCTTAAGTTCTTGGTTGGGTTTTGGTTTGGGAAGATGATGGGGGTATGATAGTAAATTCCTTCTTTTAAAAAAAGAAATATGACTATTTAATTCTCTATAGAAAAGCAATAGAATGGGCTCATCCTTGTCCTCTTTGTCTTCTACCTTCATCCACTCTCATCTTCTATCTTCCACCCAAAGGAGAGGTAGAATCTTTGTATTTTTGAGTGAAAATATCAGATTTTAGGTTTGAGGCAAGTTGTCCAGCAGTCAAAAATCTATAATTTGAGGTAAATTTCATCAAGTTTGGTATATGATGGGTTTTGGTAGGGGTTGAAGAAGAGGAATAGGAATGAGGGGTTTTTAACTCCATTCCTTGTAGTTAAGTCGTCCCTTTAGTCTCTTTTAATCTTCCAACAATGTTGTAATTCGTTTTACAACGTTTCTTGCAGTTAAATAAGTGATAAATTCTTCCAAGGAGCTTGGAAAGAAAAAAGCTTGAAGGGCTTTGGTTGGAGGTTTCCCTTTCAGCTTAGAAATCAAGGTTAGTACACTACTAACTCCCTTATATTCCTGGAAATCATGAATTTAATTGCTTTGTGCTTGGGTTGACATTTTTGGTTGCTTGAGTACTTGAAACCTTTAAAATGGTAAATCTTAAGTTTGATGATAACATGGCTTAAAAACGGTAGGAAACCACCTAAACCACTTCTCATAATGTGTAAGTTCAATTTGGGGTATTGCTTTTGGGTTTTGAGGGCCAGGGAAAGGATTTTTGAAGTCCAGAAATTGAATTATGGGTTCAGGTATCGATACAGGTTGAACACGTATCGATACCCAGTGTTGAAAATGGATGAAACCAAGTAAATTGTAAAGGCGTATCGATACGCCTGAAGGGAGTATCGATACCCCCTTGTTTCATCAAATTCCAGTAGCCAAAATTGGTACTGATACGCTTGGGTGCAAATCAGTACACTTAAGGTATCGATACGAGCCTTGAGTTAAACCTCTTCTGATTGCAAGCCAGGTATCGATACTCATAGGCTAGTATCGGTACGCTATCGGTACCCATTGGAGCATATCGATACTCGTATATGGGTATCGATACTTACTAGGCAATCTACCCAAAAAATAAGATTTGAGTTCGAGGGACCTATAATTTGAGGACTAGCCCCAATGAGTTTCTAAAGTGGTAAAATAAATAGTAAAATCGAGAAATTGAGAGTTAAGCATCACATACGAGCTTAATGGGCAATAACTTAATTAAAACCATGGGTGACTTGTTGTGTTGTATGGCTAAGGATCCTTGGTGGATCGAATAATGAATGCATGCCACGTAAGGGCATTATTATGGTTGTGTTACCTTATTTGATGGGGTTCCGGATACCCATGAGGATATAGAGTGTTGCAACATAATGGTCAGATTCTGAATGTATGAACCCAAGGCTTAGTGGGATCAGAACTCATTCGAAGGCTCGATGAGAGATTTCGAACATGAGTGTGCGTACCTGATGCTTAGTGGAACCGGGCCTCACTTCAGGTTTGTTGATATTATGCATATGGTTTTTATGTGAGAATATTTACCTTCAATTGTTGGTATATGTTGGGACGGCTAAAGATAGCGGCACATTGATATGTTATGATTGCCATATTGTCATCTTTAAATGCATGCTCTTATTTATTATTTGCATGAAGCATGGTTGAGTGGAAATGTATCCACTGAGCTTTGTTAGCTCAACATTCAAAATTGTTATTTTCGTCCGCAGGTTAGTAGGTTAGCGTGCATCATTGGAGCACCATCGGAGTAGAACTTTGGCATCGACTTGTGTCTGAGTACAGTACTTAGATTTATTTGGTCTATGTATTTGTAAGACCCTATGTTGTATTGTAACTCTTATTTTGAATTTCAAATTAAGTGCCGAATGCTTTAACTATGTAATTTTAAATGGAGCTCCTCATGTAACGTTTTAACTATGTTTCTATTTTGAAATGTTTCAAACTTAATGGCTTACATGAATGATATGTGATTTGGGCTAAAGCTAGTTGCACTAGTGTACGGTTTTAGTTTTGGTTTTGAGGCTCAAATGTGACATCTGGGTCGAAGATGTTATAATAACACTGTCCACATTATTTTTTATGACAATTCATTTTAATATTTACCGTTATCGGTGTTTTTTACATCCAAATATATATTCGGATATTGATTTTAAAGTCATTATTACATTAGTTGATCTCATTGTTATTTTTTATTACAAGTCATGTGTATACGGTGTGTGCGCATTATGAAAGAGTTAAAAAAATTAAATATATACTATCATATAATTATACCAATAAATTTTAAAAAAAATCCGATCAAAATAAATGAATGTATACACGTGCATGATACCAACTGTGATGATAAGTGAGTGCATTTCAAAAGGAGTGGGGGAGATAAAAGAATCGAAGCTCCAGTCACATTCAAGGAATAGCCGTTTCTGTTTTTAATGGTTTTTTAAATAAAATATTTAAATTCTATTTTTCTAAATTTAAAAAACAAATTTTTTATTGAGTAGAGAAATTTTATATTCTCAAGATAAATGTCGATATTTAAATTTACATAAAATAAAATAATATAAATATTTTTGACCACTCAATTAATGGATAAGTGTTTAAAATAAAATATTTATTAAAATCAAACGAAATTTAAAGATCTTTTTTAATAAAAAAATATTTAAAGATCTCATGTTTATAATTAAAGCAAGATATTATTGTTTTGTTTATGGTAACTGATATTACTGTTATTTTATTATTATTTGGTAAGTCATGTACGTATCGTGTTTGGGAGAGAGAAAATATAAAAGAAATAAAAAGCATGAGTCACGGTCAAAGAATGGTGCCCATTTCGGGCCATGACTTTGAACTACTTAATGAGCTTTCTTTTAAATATACAACGTGGCCACATGCTTGAATTAATTGATTGGCAACCTAACAAATAGTTATATTAAAAAAAAAGTGATGTTTATTTTTAAAAAATTAAATTTATTCACTTTAATTGTAAGATGTGTATTATTAAAAGGGTAAAAATATATATAAATATATATTATTTTAGAATTACTTTTAGACTATTTAAAAAATAAAATGATAGGTATATGGTTTTCGTTTCTTTTAAAATATATGAATTAATAATAATCTAAATATGAGAAAATTTTCAATACACAGTCTATTTAAACTTTAGTTTACACAAGTCTTTTAGTTTTAGGGTTAGACGTTTAGTTTAAGATTTAGTATTTAGGGGTTTGTGTTGTAGGGTTTAGAATTTAAGGTTAGTATTTAGAATTTAAGTTTAGGGTTTAAAATTTAGGGTTTAAAGTTTAGTAATTTAAGATTTGGGTTTATAGTATAAATATGCAGGCTTGTGTAAAATTTTACTCAAGCCTGTGTATTAAAATTAAACCCTATAATTTTATATAGTTATATAATTGTGTCAATTTTATTTGGACCCATCAAATGATCTCAATTGAAATAGATATATTGATTATCCAATTAAAATTCGAATTCAAGCGCCTTGTGGTGTATATGTATTGTTGAATTAGACAATTTTAAAAATTGTATCAAATTTTATTTTATATTAAAATAATTTGTAATTGATTAAGTTATAGATAAAGTGGCAAAGAATTTACATCAAGTCTCAATCCTTGAACAACTTCTATCCATCTCCTTATAAAAATAAAAATAAATAGAAATAGCAATTGGAATACAATTATAATATAAAAAATAATACAAATATTTATGTCTAACTTTGAGAGAAGAATTCTATAAATATTGCTTTAGGGTTTTTTCCTAAAATATGGTCTTTCGGATCCGACTTCATGCAATTTTTAGGAATTTTTTGGGAAAACACTGTTCATAGTCAGATTCTGTTAAATCCGACTTTTAGGGTATTGTAGCAAATGCAATATTTCGAGAATTAAAATAGGAAGTATCATATTTTGAGAAAAACCCTTAAACTATATTTGAGAAAATTCCAACTTTGAGGGGAAATTCTAGGGTGAGACAACTTAAAATGAGGCTATACATAAATTTTTACAAAATTAATAAAAAATTCGATATCGACTTTTCTGTACATACTGAAATTCTTACAAAAATAATAAGAATTTCAGTATATAAAAAAATACTTACCGATTTTTTAAACATTTTTATATGTACATAAAAATTAATACCAAAATTTTTACTATTTTATAAAAAAAATTTGTATAGCCCCCACGTTAGAAAAAACCCAACTTTGAGCTCATTAAAGCGAAAGTATGAACCACAGGTCATTTATTGCGTTACGCCGCACGCATCCAATTCCCCTGTTCCCAACAACTTTTTAATTCTCTTCATTCACTCAACTGTCTACTTTGTCCTTTTTTTTTTTCAATTTGGACTCTAATTTATTTATGATCCTAAAAATATTATTACCCATTATATTATTTTTCAGATTGGTATTCAATCATAATTATTTATTAAAATAACATATGTTTGCTGTCACGTAGAACAATTACGTATCATATCAATAAATTCTATTATTTTATTGGTGAAAAGAGATAGACACGACTGAAGTAACATATGACGCAATTTCTAGCCATTTTACATTTTTTTATTTTTTATAGTTTTTTTTCTCCAGCCGTATCACATTTCTTCCTTGTGAAGTAACAAAACCAAATCTTCTGTCTCATAAGCTGGCATAAGAAATAAACAAAAGAAAAAGGTTGCATGCATCTCTCAGATAGTTAGCAAGCATAGGTAATTTATTGCAAATTCATATATGATCATACACATATATAGACTACTTTATTAGTATGTTTGTATTCATAAAATTTGATTAGAGGGAGGAGGCATAACGAATAGAAATCCTTTATTTTTTTGATGTTTTTATCTACGTACTATAGCGATCTTTTAAAAAATTTTGAATTTTAAAGTTTCGAATTGGATCGCTAGAAAAAAAGAGTAATAGGTTCCCTTTAATTATTTGGAAAAAATATTTAAAACATGGGAAATTCTTTAAAAATTCGTGTTTTTTGAAAAACAATAAAACCTTGGAGTCGCCACATGCCACTGAGGTAGGCCAGACACCATAAAACTAAAGATTCGTTTGAAAGCGGGTTCGGGAGTCGGTTACGGATGGGGAAGGTTTTGGTACCCTATACCGCCCAAAAAATGGTACCGTAAAAAGAAAATAAATAATTATCGCTTTGTTAATATTAAACTGTGTGAATTAAAGTGACGGTTAAGTTAAGCTCCGATTATACATGCGAGTAAATTTTAAGGGCATCGTTATTCGAAAGTAAACCGCAAAACTACCACACTACGTTTGATACTGGCCGTGTTTACCCCCGAATAATAAGACACCGCATTTATAGTTAAATAAGTCGAATGTGAGAAAATAAAGCAAATATATGTATATGCGAAATAAGCATAAATAAAGGCGGAAATTAAAAATCCAGAAAAGGACCGAATTGAACAAGATAAAAGAAAGAGCGGAAATTTAAATATCCGGAAAAGGATCAGATCGAACATAAAAGAAATGCAAAAAAAGCGAGAAATTAAATTGCGAGAAAAATAAAAGCTGGAACTAAAAAGAATCTAGAAAAGGAGCGGATCGAAAAAAAAGCAATCCGGAAAAAGGACCGGATCAAACAAAGCAATTCAGAAAAAAGGACCGGATTTAACAAAACAATCCGAAAAAAAGACCGGATCGAACATGAAAAGAAATACAAAAATTAAACGCAGAAAATAAATGTTATTTGCATAAATTAAATAACGAAAAATAAATGTTAGTTGCGAAAATTAAATAGCAGAAAATAAATGTTAGTTACGGAAATTAAATGTTAGGTGTAATAATATATATATATATATATATACTATAAGATAGATAATACTATAATATATTGTAATAATATATATAATATAAATATAATACTTATAATATATAATACGACATGTAAACATATACACAAGCAAATAATAAATTAAACCACATCCAACAAGTAAAATAACATACATATCACAAACAAAATATTAAACAAAATAAAACATATAAAGAAAAATTAAAATAAATAAAGAGGGTATCAATAAATCTCATCAATATTTCATTAAACTATAAAAATGATTACACATAAATAAATAAGAGAATAAAATATCAATATCTAAATATATGATCGATCAATTAATTTACGGATTGTTATCGTTGGGGTTGAAAAGCTTAATTTAAGGCTGATGATTTTTTGTTCGAATGGATTTAGGAAATGGAGAATATTGGAATGCGGCTGTGGAGAAATTTTTCATGGCAGTGTAGGTGGGAATGGTGTTTGGTGGGGTGGTTAAGAAACAATGAGAATGGCAGTGGTGTATGCGGGCAAAGGATAAAAAAAAGGAAGTGGGGCTGCCGAGTGATTAAGGGTAAAGGTAAAAAGCTAACAAATAAATTTGGACAGTGTATATGGCAATCAAAGTGTAGAAAAAATGACCTTCTTCTTGCTTTAGGGTATATATATATATATATATAAAGGGTATTTTGTGGGAATAAAAATAGGATCTAAGTTTTAATACATGGGGTGATAAAGGGTATTTTTGGGTTATCCGGAAAGGTAAAAAGCTAACAAATAAATTTGGGCAGTGTATATGGCAATCAAAGTGTAGAAAAAATGACCTTCTTCTTGCTTTAGGGTATATATATATATGAAGGGTATTTTGTGGGAATAAAAATAGGATCTAAGTTTTAATACATAGGGTGATAAAGGGTATTTTTGGGTTATCCCTTTAAAAAGATGAGAACCAATAAAAATTAAGGTCTTGGGCCTCAAGTATTTCCCAACCAATAGGAGTAAAGACTTAATGAGGAAGGAGTTGAGATTTTTATTTTTTTGTATTTTTTATTACATATAAAATTATATATAACGAGTCATGTAATTTTTAGCTTAGGGTATAAGATTTTGGGTATTAAAAGGGTAATGTGGATTGATCTTATTTCGAGCATTTTAATTTAAACCCGAACAAAATTTAGTGTCTACATATACCAACATTAAAAAAAAAAGATTTAGAGTTTAAAGTCAGAGATTAGGGTTAGAGTTTAGTGTTTAAAATTTAATATTTATGTCTTAGGGTTAAAAACTTAGACTGTATGATTTAAATTTTTAGTGTTAACGTATAAATAAAAACATAAAAAAAACAAAATTTTTGTTCGAGGCATAACAACCCCAATTTTTTTTATTAAAAAGTATAGTGGAGTTTTTATCTTTTGTACCCATAATTTTTTATTTATTAAAATTTTTGTTCCTCATATTTTATAATTAATTATATTTTTTCCTTTAATTTTGATTTCGGACTCGTCGCTGATCATTGTACCATGGTTTTCACCCGTTTCATTTGATAAAGTATCTAATCTTCGCATTGCTACAAATCTAAACTTGATATCAAAGTTAGTAATATACTTGTAAGTTGTGCTCAACACCATGGCAGATCTTAACCTTATAATTTGAGAGAGTTTAATTAAATTTTTTAAAAAATAATTGTCTAATCAAAATTTTTAAAAATTTTGAAAGACTTAAATAAAAATTTTATTTTTAAAATGTGAGGGTCTAACTAAAACTTTTAGAAAGCTTAATGAAACTTGTTTCATAATTTTGGGAATAATTAAAAAATTTAAAATTTTATGCAAATTTTTATAAATTTTGAAAATGTCTAATTAAAATTTTAAAAATATTTTAAAGATATAATACAAATTTTCTAAAACTTTTAAGGGTGCCTAGGCCCCTCGGATTTCAGACACCCTCCGCCCCTGGTTCATCACGCATTAATGAAATCTGTAAGACTATAAAATGGATATGATTATTAAAAAAAATAAAGGATAATAATCTGCGTAATTTCTTAACTTAGAATTTCCCTATATCATAAGCATAAAGTATATATATATATATATTTTACTGAAAATCAACTTCCATTAAAATGGAAACGTAAAATCTGAGTATCCCCCCTTCTCCAAAATAAAAAAAAAAAGGAATTACTTAGAAATGGCATAATATATTTAAAGTACGCTAAGTAGATTTCCCATTTGGAATCGGATTCGGATTCTGCAAGTGGATAACCCAGTAACAAGTATGCTCTCCCAAATCACCTGATTTCTGATCCATTTTGTTCGACCTTAGAGCAACAATTGGACATAAAATCTTTGATCTGCACAATCAACTGGGAAGATTCCGGCAATTCTGGAAATATATAGAACGCGTGCATCATGCTTGGATACTCTATCAATGTCGCTTCTTTCCCCGATGCTTTTAGCCATTCATAATACCTCCTCTGCCAGTCTTTCAACGGGTCAAATCCAGCCACCACCACCATCGTCGCCGGAAAATCCAACCCCGCTATATTCTCCGCGTTGGGTCCGCTCACATTCACCGCCGGGTGGTCGCGGTTGGTAGATCCTTTGGGTAAAACCGCCTTCCAGCAGAAATCCGTTCTCGGAACGGACACCAGTGGTGCACGAACTAGCTCCAGTTCTGCCTCCGTTCTCTCCTCCCCGCCGAAGAACGGTTGAATGCAAACGACTCCTCTCAGCTTCAGCGTCCCGAGTTCCTCTTTGCAAGCTCGGACCGCTACGTTGTGAGCGATGTTGCCTCCCGCGCTATCCCCGGCCAAGAAACACCGCGATAGGTCGGCGTTTTCCGGTAAGATCGCGTCACGGTTGTCTTTTAAGAACTTAAGAACGTCGAACCCGTCGTCATATTGAGACGGGTAGGTATGTTCGGGAGCAAGACGGTAGTTGACGGAGACGACGAAAGCGGAGAGCTTACGGGCGAACCTACGGCAAACAGCGTCGTAAGCCTGGGAAGCCGGGCTGAGGAAGGTGAAGCCGCCGCCGTGGAAAAAAACAACGACAGGGAGAATGATATCAGAGGGGAGAGAAGGAGAGAAGAGTCGGAACCAGAGATTGCGGGAAGCATCGACAGTGGTGTCGGAAGTGGAGACGGAGTTTGTGGGTTTGGGGTTGGGGGAGACCTGGTAGTCGAGGAAGCGGAGGAGACGGCGGTTGACGGATCCATCGGAGCGGCAGGCAGCGTCGGTGGCGGTTGATAGAAGGGAGATGAAGACCCTGGTTTTGAGAGGGAGGGAGAGTTTGGAACGTGTAGACGCCATGGCATTGGCGTGGGGGAGAAAGGAGGTTTACTTAAAAGGAGAAGAAGAGGAAAAAGCAGGTGAATGCGATTATGAGCAGTGGGGCCGTACAATTCATTTGTTGCTGGCAGTTCAACTACTAGCATTGTTCTTTTGACTGTTTATGGATTTGCTGCTCTGCCAACTCATTCATTCCATATTACATAACCACAAATAAAAAAAATGGGGGTTGACCAAATTTTATCACTTCGATTGGTTTTTTTCTTCTTCAATTTTTGAAACAATTGTTTAAAACTGCGATAAACTTTTTAAAACAAATAAAACTGACCAAGAAGAAACAAAATAGGTCCATCTAGAAAAGCTTAAAAGCCGCAATTTTTATTTTCTAACATTAGTTAATGAAATAATTTTTTTACATTGTTTTAAAAAAATATTTTTAAAGTTGAAAGTATAAAATATCTTTTTTTTTTATAAATAGAGTTATTATTATGTGTTAAATTTTTTTTAAACTTAAATAGAAAAAAATGCATGTGAAGGTCGTTATAGAAAAGATAAAAAAATCCGACCATTACCACAAAACATAGATCAACTAAACAGCATGCAAAAATCAAAACAATAACGCTAACTCCCTAATCACATAAATCCTCATATACTAGCTGCACCATTGAGAGAGGTGGACTGCTAAAAAATACCATTTCCATATCATCCGGCGACGCAAGCTTAGCAAGACCATCAACTACCTTGTTATTGTCTCGGGATATATGGTTTAAACGTACCACCCAACTACGGTTACGCAAATCAAATAGGTGCCAAGTAAGAGAACCATTTCCTAACAAATCGATATCATGTCGAAGAATCCTCATTGCATCCAAGCTATCAACCTCAAGTATAACCCGACAAAACCCGCACTCCCATGCACTTAATAAACCAAGATAAGTGTCATACAATTAGCGTTAATCCAAGAATGAAATAATAAATAAATATTATTATTCAAACGAACAGTACAAAATTAAAAGAACGATACAACTTATGTAACGCAAACTGAAATGAAGCGTGTTGGGGCCTACACGAACACAATTTTTCTTAAGACAAATTTTCGGCCACTCCTATGGTGCTCGAGTTCGTCGGTCGTCTGTCTCCCAGGATAAACAACAGATGATCAGCCACAGTTGCACTGCCGTGTAGATCACGAACTTACTCTTGCCTTTTCCTACCACCGAACATAACTTTTGAAAAACCCACAAAGTAAAACCATAGAAAAATTCAGTGGTTTTCGTTGTGTTGAAATCAAAGGAATGACATGCTATTTATAGGGGAGTGAGCTAGGTTAAATGTGGAAATCATAATATTATGAATTAATGATCATTAAACATTTAGCCAAATTAAATCAATAACAATATGTTAATACCATATTAAAACATGATATTCCCGTGAATTGCACTTATCGCCTTTTAATATCCTAATTTAAAGGAAACCATAAATTATCCTTTTAAATTCGGAATATTCAAAAGATATGCCAATAATAAGGAAAAAATTTATTCGAAATGGGTAAAATATTTGCAGGTCCACGAAGGGCCCAACCAATTCGGACATTCGTGTCGTCCACGTCGTGCGAGTGCGCCCTAACCTGAATAAGTTTTACGAGCTTCGATCTGCACCCCCAACACCTGCGCGCTAGGCACTGTTTCCATTCAAGTTACTCAATGGCCACTAAGAGGGTAAGTGTATATAAACACTTTCCATGCTATTTATCCCACCAATGTGGGACAAGGGGTTTTCACTTCCTTACTCAATTCACAACTATCATACTTGGAGCATTAATTTCTCATTCATCACTCAACCAATTTGAGCATATGATGTAATACCCTTGACCCGGATGTCACATTTGGGCCTCACGCCTCAACCCAACCATTAAAATTTTGACTTAGTTTAGCCCAATCCACAAATCTATTATGAAAATCTATTTAATTACAATTTAATAAAACATAATAATATTCGAAAACGTATACAGTAGAGCTTCTTTTAAAATTACATTATAAACCTTTGACTCAATCATTTGAAAATCGAATTACAATTTACAATATACAATAGGTTTCTACGAATGCATAGCCCAAGGACCTTAATACTGTACTCTGAAGAGACGAGGCGCCGAAATCTGTCACTGATGGTACTCCTCCAAGCAGACAAGCCAAACCTACAAACCTGCAAAAGGAAACAATGATTCCGAACGCTGAGCTAACAAAGCTCACTGGATACATCGCCACTCAACCATGCTTCATGCAAATCATAAATAAGAACAATGATATAGATATGATATCATGGCAAGATAACAAGGGCGCTACCACTAGCCGCCTAAACACATGCAAACCTCATACCAATCATCAATCATGGCATATAAGGCCCAACCAAGCCCGGGATCTCTACAGATCACCAAGGCACCATAACATCAACAATTAATAACACAACTCTGGAGTGAGGCCGGTCACAAAGCATCGGTACATACACTCCGAGTAAGGCCGGGTCATGTAGCATCGGATCATACACCATTGCTCGGTATCATCCCTCGAGCATCTACTCTCTAGGTGAGGCTGGGTCACCTAGCATCAGAACATACACCCTGGGTGAGGCCGGGTCATGTAGCACCGAAACATACACCCATACTCAGAATACTATATCGAGTATCTACGAATGAGGCCCGGGTTACATAGCACCGGTAACCTCTATTCGGCATCTCAAACCGTAGTGTTGCAACACTCTTCACTGGGTATCCGGATCCCACAAAACAAGGACTCATAACCACACAAGTGCCCACACATGGCACAACCATTTATGATCCACCGAGGATCCATACAAGTGCCCTACCTAGTACACAACGTCATACGACCCACCACGGGTCCCCATTGTCGCTATTACAGCCAATCAAACATTACCGAGTTATTACATTTTAAGGAGAAGTATGCAATTAATCCCTTAATTGACTCATTAATCCACATTGTCTTATTGCTCAAGGTAATTCCTCAAATATTTACCAAGTTATTAGCTATTTATTACACGTACAGGTTTAAGTCTCCGTTTTTCAATTTTAATATTTATTTTATACCTTAAGAGACCCCTAGGGCCCTTTGTCTCGAATTATGAAACCTTAAACGCAAACTTGAATTTCTTGGGCAGATTGCCCAGCGAGTACCGGTACTCCTATGTGGGTATCGGTACTCCCCTATGGGTACCGATACTCCTCAACGGGTACCGATACTTAATTTAGGTTCAAAAGAAAAGCTGAATAGCCCGTACCGATACGCTCCCTCGCGTATCGGTACCCTAGTACTGGTACACTTACCCTTGTACCGATCTTAACCTCAATAGAATAGTGGTACCGATACGCCACATTGCTTACTGGTACGTCAACTAGCTACTGGAATTTTAAACACAACATGGGTACCGATACGCGAGAAGCTATACCGGTACGCCCTGCATAAAAATCGATCATTTTCTAGGGAGTAGTACCGGTACGCTTACCCCCGTACCGATACTCGAACCCAAAACTCCGAGTTTAGAGTTTAAAAATCTCATCTTTAAACCCTAAATCAAAATAGTAAACCTCCAAACTCAACCTACGATTTATGAAAGGTGTTTAAGGTTGATTTCTACCAATTTTAAGCCTTATTAACTTCAAATCTTGAAATTACAATTAAAGAGCAACCAAGGTTTCATCTCAACCAAAACACCATAAACATGCAACAATGTCTATTTTCATGATTTCCAAGAAACAATAGGAGTTAGTAGTGTACTAACCTTGAATTTAAGTTGGGAAGAAAGCCTCAAATTACTCAATCTCGTTCTTCCTTTTCAACCCAGCAAAACATCTTCCCCCACTATTCCAAATGAATCTTTCCTTGGATAAAAGATCTTGAGATGCTGAACAAACTTCCCTTCTTGCCCCAAATGAGATTCTTACTCAAACTCTCAAAGATTTGACCTTGAACTTTGGGTTCTTGGTAAGGAAATGAGAGTAGAAGAGGAAGGGGGACAAGAGGACCAAGATGATCTCATAAGGTCCACTTTTCAGTAGAGAAAAATTAAACACCACTAGCCTCTTGTCATCCATTATGAAATTACCATATTACCCCTCACAATTCCCATCCTAAACCAAGCCCAAATTCAACTAAGCAAGCCCAACAACAATGGCAAGCCCAAAAAAGCTCTCGAAAGCCCAACACTCGGCCCAAAGGTGAGGCCCACACCTAGGGTTAACCCGACTCTCAGACTTCGAAATTCGGGTTGTTACATATGAGATACTGTTGTAAAGGTATCATGAAGTAGAATAAGACCCAATAGAATCATTATTCGAGTGTCCACCTTTACCCTTTCGTAATATTGCTCAAAGTTACCATTTCCTTATATTTTTTCCAATAATCCCCCACATGAATGAAATTAATGATTTTATCAAAATATTTTGACTCGATGTGGTGATAAGTTCTACTACCGATAGCTGCATAGGATAGGTAGGTTTTCTCCTTTGAACCTTCCCTTGTGAAAGTATATTTACTTTACTAGCTAACCAGTAGACGTGATGTTCTTGAACTATTCAGCCGTTTGTGTAAACGATGATATACTTCACACAACTATCTCACTGATACGAGTTTTAGTTCTCATGGTTATGCCTATATGGCCGTGGACATCCCCTGGTTCTGCAAGAGTTTGAGAGAATTACGCCCAGTAGTCTCCTTGAAGCAGCCTCACTTCACTCTTACAAATATGACTTATATTGTTCGGCTCACCGAAGCACACAATGGTCATTAAAAGCTTCACTTAGCCCATACTCCTTTTGATCACTGTTTACATTATAGGAATAGACTTGGGAGAAGAACCCCTACAATGACCGCACAGGTCTATGTAATTAGGTTGTCCCTTTGAACCTAGATCTTGGGATCTCTAGTCAACTAGGTAGGGTTTTCCTTCACATAGGGCCTTAAATTTTTTTCGGGCTTTAGTCTCATTCTTTTCGATGTTTTCTCAACTTGATCTCGATTTAACCCTTTGGTTAGCGGATCCGCAACGTTATCCTTTGATAACTCCATTTGAGATTAGTTGTCTAACGGTATTATGTTGATGATGCATATGTCTCGACTTATCGTTGTACATACAGCTTTGTACTCTACCAATTTTTTGTTTTCAATATATGAATATTGTTGGCACATGCTTTGGCCATTCAGGAATATCCTCCAAGACATTTTAAAGTTATTTGACTTTTTCTCCAGACTTCTCTAGAGCTAAAACTCAGATTCTATTATGAATCTGGCTGTAACAGTTTGTCTTGAGAAATCCCATGACATAGCTCATTTCTTCGATGTGAAACATATTCACTTGTGCCTTTGATATCTTTAAAAATTAGATATCTTACTTGCATCGAAGAATCTTTCTAAATAGTAGAATCTCTGGAATAATACATGTAACATCCTCTACTCGGTTCGGAAAAAAACTGAGATAGAAAATGTCACCAGAACAAAACACATAAATCAAAAGTAGAACTCACATGACTGAAAGAGAAAAACTTCCACTAGAACAAGGGGCTTATAAAATTTTTCTCAATCGATTTAAGCATTTAAAACGTAATTCATAAAAATTACAACTCATTTTCACTTATTAATGTCAAACAGTTCAAGCTAATTCAACTCTTGATAGTGTTCGAATACATCATAATATCTATTATGGCTAAACATGTTAGTTCCGTATTGGCATTCAAGTTATTACAAGGGTTTACTTTTAGGATCTAATTGACTTATACAACTTATGGTCTTATTCAAAATTGAAACATCGAACTTAAGGAAGGGTCACAACCATTAGGATATTTGAATTACTATTGAACTTAATCATGTTGCATAATCTGAAGAACATGAATTTCTAAGTCAAAAGTAACCATATTTAGAATCCAACTAATGGACTTACTCTAACCAATTCCCCATGTCTATTTTTATTTAATCATGCTTGAACTAAGATCAATGATTCACATATCACAACCATTCCAGTAATCATAAGTTTCAAGTACTTCGAAACATCAAATCTATCATAGCTTAACCAACAATCAACCATTTGAACAACATACAAAGGTGGTCTTACATCAATGATCAAAAAGGATTAAGGCTATCCATACAATTTGTTGTACCAAAGTCAATGATTTCATATTAACTTAAGCTTAAGTTTTATACATTATGCTATTACAAAGGTATTTTGAACCCATACACATGTCACATACATACCACCTAGGTATCATATTTAGGCTTTCGTGATCTTGATTAATTAATTGGTAACATGTTACTCCAAATTAGACTAGATTTATATTCCATTCAAAAGTGAGCCAAAAATGTATCTTAATCAAACAATAATCCATTAAACCTTGATATCATGCTAGATTCCAATCGAACATGAGCTATATTGGTTCATTATCTTTCTTAACCACATATCAGATTGATTTAAACAATATAAGATCATCTAATGCTACAATTTCACAACTTAATGCTTTTAGGATTTCGAGAATAAATCATGTCAAGAGCTTCTAAAATCCTAAGCATACAAGTTATCACCACATGAACATGTTATCACTTATACATACATACATACTAGTCTCATTCGAACCTTTTAGCTATTTTATTTATTCTTCTATAAAATTAATTCATTAATTAACCAAAATGATCAACCAACAATAGCTACCTAGACATTACCAAGAAATAGATAGGTCATTTACAAACTTTACAAAGAATAATACAATACTACAACAAATTATTTGATATGCTTCTTTACAATCACTATGCCACCATCTATGGAGTTTTAACTAAGGAAAATCTAGACTCTACTTGGGACTTTAGCAGTGACTTGCAACACTTGACTACGATTGAGTTACACAAGTTTTATCAACCTGCACATGCATGAACAATGAATGCATTAAGCTGATATAGCCTAAGTGAGGTAGTGACATTAAATAACAAAATATGAAACCAATAATTTTGAATGGAAATTCCAGGAATGCAAGCATAAGTTAGCAATTGTTATTTATGTCTTAAAATAACTTTAACAAGGCTTGGTTTATTTGAATTTTAACCCAGAGTTTATATTCTTTCAAATCTTATTAGAATCCTTCAGAATTTTTAACTGAGTTCCTTTGAATTTCTTATCGAACTTATTAAAGTTCAAAACATGTCTTGTTGAAGTCTTATCAAAGCTTATCGAAATACTTATCAGAGTTTTTGAAATTCTTTTTAAATTTTATCGGAGTACTTATCAAAGCTTAGTATCTGAGTTCAAATCTTTTAAATCATTTGCCTTGGATCACATTTGGACATGAGTAGCATTGGCCCGTGTTTGACCGTATTGGTCCGTATTACACATAGCCCAAAGCTCATAGCAATGGCTAGTGTCAAAACATAACAAACCTAACTTATCATCTATCCAACCAACTATCACCAATATATCACATGTATAGGGCCGTCACCCTTGAGCCGTAGCTCATGAACCGTAGTCCCGAATTATACCATATACTATGCCAAAGTGTCCAAGGGCTTCCACTGTATAGGCAACTTAGACATTTTATGCTTTAATGTTAAGAGATGTATCTTATCACATATGGTGAACTTTAAGCTCTAAAGAAATTAAGAGTTCATTACTTAAACATTAAAATTTGAGGAACAATACTTAGTGTTTTATGGTGTAAGAGGGTTAAGCTTCATTACAAGATCAAGTAAAGTTTATAATTCAAATCAGTAATCCTCAAGGTACCATAACATAATATGCAATGCATTCATGATGCATATGCAATGCATTTCTTAACAACGAAGCTTATCACTTGTAATGCTATGAATTTAACCAATCCAAGGTGCTCTACATGAGCCATATGCAATAATGATCATGTATAAAAACTTAAATACGTAGGAAACAAAGATCAGAGTGACACCGTGTCACCCGAGACAAACAACTACACTCGCCTCTTATCTCGAAGTTACGGGATACCTGAATCTTTAATTACATTTAGGTTCCAACTAGCCCTTCTCTTCTACTCTTCTTATCATGTTATTTACTTCAAACAGAAATAACAAGTCATTATAACCAACTCAATTCATTTATCTAATTTCTAATTTAACCTCTTGTGGTTTTATTAAAACAGTCCTTAATATATAAATTTTCACATATATACTCACAAAACAGTCCGCATGCTTTTCTAATATGCCAAAACAGTCCATAACAATTGCATACATATTTTAATACATCGAAACAATCCCCAACATTCGTATGAATACAAAACAGTCCCTATTTTTCATATATCCACTTAGATATCCACATATCAGTCCATTGACATTCATACAATGCAAAACAGCCCATAATTGTTTACATGTATGTCAAACAGCTTCAATATACAAGCATACAATACATACACCAAAACAGTCCATATATTTTCCCATGCATTCAAAACAACCCCAAATTTTTATATGTATACACATATATAACTCAAGCAGTCCAACATGCTTTCAATGTATTCAAGCAGTCCAAATTATCATATTCACTATGCATACTCAAAACAGTCCATGTATACTTATATAATGCACAAAACAGTCCAGGATACTTATACATACATGTACATACTCAAAACCGTCCATGTATACTTATACAATGCACAAAACAGTCCACCAAGGTTCAGATTTACGCAAAAACAGACTCCATTTCATGTACACACAAATTCATATTCAAAACAGTCCCTACATTGGCATATATACTGAAACACATCAAAACAACCCTTAACATATTTGTATACCTTCAAAACAGTCCCCATGCTTTCATGTACACACAAAACAGTCCTAATTTCACATGTTCACTTATCTATATACCAAAACCATCCACATGAAGTCTTAACAACCCCTTATACTTGAAAAACAACCCCTTCCCTGATTTTATCAATCCAAAACATTACACAATTGTTCCCATATATGCAAAACAGTCCCAAATTTTTATATATACATATACATGGTCAAAACAGTCCACTAATGTTTATATATATTCATAACAGTCCCATACACTTGCATTCATATTTTTACACCTCAAAAACAGTTTAAAATTTATTTAGATACGGTCAGAACAGTTTATTATACTTGCATACATATTCGTATACATCAAAACAATCTATAAGCCTACAAAATAGTCCTTATGTGCTTCACACACAACAGCCCCTGTTTTAAATACTCAAAACAATCCACATATTTTCATATACACTCAAAATAGTCTTATTTACATGTGTTCACATATGTATATGTATCCAAACAGTCCTTTAAACTTTGGTATCTATTCAAAACAGTCCAAATTTTCATGTGAATTCATATCCTTATACACAAAACACCTCCAATTAAATTTTTAACAAGTAATGTCACCTGATTCAAGCTCAAGCATCAATTTCACCCAAATAAGGACCTATTCGAATGGTTCTTAGTACACCATCCATGTCCCTTTTTTAAGCATTACTATTGCCTAACCACAAAATGCACCAAAATTGTATAGCTTTAATCTAAGTCTCTAACATTTCTAGCCATTCTCATGATATATATATATATATATATATATATATATAAATACATCTCTACAATTAAGCATAATTTTCACTTGAATAGGAAGAAGAACAAGTGATTACCTTTCTCCCAAGACTCCTTTCAAAACAAACGTCCAATAATTGAGCTAGTAAGAACCAAAATGCAAGCTTTCTCTCCATGCTCTTTCTCTCTAATGGTGTTCGGTTTACATGGGGAAGAAGATGATAACCAAAAATTTTGGTTATCCCCACTACTTGGCCGAAATTCCCTTCCCCCTACACTTGCTCACTTCCTAAGTTTGACACATAAGCTAGCCCTTGCATTTTTTTTAGTTTAGCATGCAATCCTTCCGTAATTCAAGGCTTACAATTTAACCTATCCTAATAAAGCTACCATATTTTCCAAACTTTCACAATTGGTCCTTAAGTTATTTAATTATCTATTCTAATGATATCTTTAAATCAAATTAAGCTACGATCAATTAGTAACATATTTTTGAACTATATTTTGGGATATTACAATACAAGTTATAATCTTGAGTGTATCTGGGATATCCCAGTACTCTCACTATTGATATTCAGAGCTTCTGGCTCTGAATTGCTTGTGAAACTTGCTTAAACTGCTCACAATGAAAGCACCATCTTGCATATTCCATTTGAACAAATATTGGCTGGTCTTTATTGGAGTTCTGGCTATACCGAAAATATCCTTACCAAACTTCTTTTGTCCACGCAGTGTGACTGTGTCAATATGAGACCTTCAAGTGACTGTTTGATTTGGATGCCCAGAATCAAATCTGTCAATCTCATATTTTCAATGTTAATATTAAATTTGACTAGTCTTTGGTATATTTACCATTTTATTTTATATCATCAATATAATATCATATATCCTAGTTTTGAGATACACACATTTGTCACACTCTTAATATCTTACTTTCAATTTTTTATTCAATGTAGTGTGACCGCGTCAATATGAGATCATTTCATTGTTACTTATAACAATGATTATGTCCCTAACATAGGATCATACAATCATTTTGTCACACTTACTTGTCATCATGAAAATATCTTGGTTTCAACCTTTTGTTGAGCGTATGGACTATTTTCATTGATAGTCTTCAAAGTTCGTTTCATTAAACTTGGATCAACTTCCCTAATTATATAGGAAATATATTTTCAAAGAATAAGTCATTCTTTGTTTCCATTATCATATTCTTGTGAATCTGTTTATACACAAGAAATTGATATTCGTTACTATGATCTACATAGTCAATGAAAATATAGTCCACTTATTTCCATTTACTTTGGTAATGGGAACATTACCTTTGCAGGACACCCCAACATTTTTATGTAGTTGTAGGAAGATTTTATTTCCTTCCATAACTCATATGTTGTCTTCTCTCTTTTATTTTGAGATACTTTATTTAAAGGTAATTAGTTGATAGAACGACTTCTCCAACAAATCAGACACATTCTGAAGATTCAATCCTTTTCAGATGTAATCTTTAAAATCATTTATACCCTTAGATGTTGTATCGTTACTCACATAGATTTTCTCCCAAAATTAATTAATTTATTAAGTTTGGGTTTCAGCATCCTGCTTATAGAGAATAATTTCTCTATAGCACCTTTGCTTTTAAGCAAATGCACATAACATTAGTTTGTGCTATCATCAATGAAGGTAATAAATTTTCCTTCAAACAACTGTCTGCCATATCAATTGTTATGAAAAAATTTGTCACGACATTGATCTCGTTTGGGAGTCTATAGTCCGAAGACTTGTTCCCTATCCTATGGCAATTAAAGCATTTCCCATGAAATTTAGCTTTTTGACCACATCGCCTAAATTGCGGTTTGAAGTCATTTTTAACTTCCACTATGTTTGCCCTAGCAATATTTGCCTTAGAAATATTTGAAGATGGTAACAACATTTATCTTATCCTCTCGAATAATATGAAGAATCTTCCTTTTCAGATATTTTGACCAAGTTTATCATGGTCAAATATGCAACATATTTTGAAATTCTTTCAAATGAATTTCACTGGTTTTTCCATTATGTCACATAGTCACAAACCATAAATGGAATATTATGAAACTGTTCATTGTCAGGAATTTAGTCAGAACCTAAATCCTCCAAAATCAGAGACACAATTTTTAACTTTTGTTAGACGTCAGGAATTTAGTAAACTAAAGCCTGAAACAAAAGTTCCCATGGTCTAATAGAAAGAACAATAATGACCAATGCACCAGGTAAGTAACTTACGAAAAGAGAGGTGGTGCACTAGACATGCTTAAATACCAAGTCTTTCAAAGAACCAATCCTAGACATGCACTCTCATATTGTTTTTGAATCATCCGTTTATGGATCTCATTCTTTTATGCTTGAAGTCATTCCAAGCATGAGTGATCAATTAAAATCACTGCCTTTGATTCATCACAATTTGGAATCAATCATTAAGAATTTGGTAACTAAGAATTTCTTAGCACCGACATCTTCCATTTATGGTTCAACGACCCTCACAATTCTTCAACCATTTTTAAATACCGTGTACTTCATAACATGTATCGGACTAGGCTTTGAGAATTTAATTTTTGACATAGAGAACAAAGTTCTTCTATGCTTTGATTCGAGACCTCGGTCAGAATCAACGCTTTGAATTTGGTAACCAATATTACTTCCATAAATAAATTCATCGATTTATTTCCAAAATAGAATCATACTGGATTCTTAAGAAATAATAAAATTGAGTTATTTCTTTTTCCAAAATAAATTCAACGGTTTATTTCAAGATTGAATCATTCTAGATTCCCCGAAAATAAATCCAATGATTTATTTTCCTTAACAAGTTAGAATCAACGCATGAGTCTAGTATAGAAAAACTTTAATGATTTATTTCTTTTGTTATATCTTCTATTAAACATTGGATTAGTAGCACTAAAACCCAAACTAGAGATATCAAGCCAATAAAATCAGAAGGAATTTATCCTTTGATTTTAGTTTCGTTTTGCTTGGAAAGGAAGATCCATTAAATCCATTAAAACGGCAGGAATTAAATTCTCGAAACAAATTATTTGTTGGATCTTGTTTACAAAAATTTTCTAAAAATCTTATCCGTCTCTATAAAATTTTCAAAACAAAGTTATTAGTACGACAAAAATATCATAATTATTTTTACCTTATTCCATGGAGTAAAATTTTCGTTACACGGAAATAAATAGACGTTCATAATCAGTTTGGAAAAAATTTCCACACACGGAAATAAACGCATACCAATTGAAAAAAGTAAAAGACAAGCAATAAATGCTTAGAGAACCACTGCTTCAGCCGTGGCGTTGCTTTAACAGCAATAATCGATTTGTACACTTGCCGTACTGCTTCTTGGATTAAAGCTCAAAATCTGTATTAAGAATGTTATAAAATTAGCGTTAATCTAAGAATGAAATAATAAATAAATATTATTATTCAAACGAGTATTACAAAATTAAAAGAATAATACAACTTATGTAACGCAAACTGAAATAAAGTGTGTTGAAATATGCATGAATGTGGTTTCTTTAAGATAAATTTTTGGCCACTTCTATGGTGTTCTAATTCGTTGGTCGTCTGTCTCCTAAGATACAACAACAGATGATCAGCCATATTTATATGGCCGTGGAGATCACGAATTTACTCTTGCCTTCGCCTACCACCGAAAACAACTTTTGAAAAACTCACAGAGTAAAACCGTGGTTTTCGTTGGGTTGAATTCAAAGGAATGTCATTCCTAACTTGAATGAGTCTAATGAACTTCAATAAACACCCGTTACACCTAGGCACAAGACATAATTTCCATTTAATTCATTCAATAACCACCAATAGGGTAAGTGTATATAAACACTTTTCATGCTATTTATCCCACCAATGTGAGATAAGAGGATTTTCACTTCCTTACTCAATTTACAACTATTATACTTTGAGCATCAATTTTTCATTCATCACACAACCAATTTGAGCATATGAGATACCGTTGTAAAAGTCTCATGAAGTAGAATAAGACTCAATAGAATCATTATTTGAATTTCCATCTTTACCCTTTCGTAATATGGCTCAAAGTTATCATTTCCTCATATTTTTCCAACAATAAGTTCCCTAAAGTTCTACTTCAAGGACCGAACAAATGCCTATAAACTTTGTGAACCCATAAATCCATACCCTAGAGTGATCACACGCAACCCCTTCATAAGATGCGATCCCATCAGATGAACGTCTTGCTCCATCAGTACTCACCTTTATCCATCCCACTTTCGGTAACAACCAGTGACCACGTGCAGTGGTATGGACAGTGGACTGTGGTTGTGAACTCCGGCTACTATCAAGGGCTTTCTTCGACAATAAAACAAGATGTCGGCTCCGTTCCAACACCGATCCATCCGTATCTAGAGGAGTATCAAGCACTACTGTATTACGTGACAACCAAATATTCTACACCAGCGCACAAAAAGTAAATCCCAATCACAAATGTCCATAACGAAACGTTCAGCCTTGGTCAGGTTAAACAATACCCACTCCTTTAAATTCATTGTCAGAAAAGCATGAAGGGCATCATGTTTAATTAAGATAGCCCAAACTTGACAAGCTACAGGACATAAACATAACACATGATCAATATCTTCATTAGGATGATCACAGCTCAGACACCCACCACCCATTGAATAATGTTGACGCACCCTCTCGACATTCGTCATTAGTTTGTTATAACAAACCAACCAAAGAAATATTCTAATTTTTTGTAAACCCTGAAAGCGATTAATCGCCATCTATGAGCTGTCCACAAAGTCCGATGAGCTAACTCGGCGTAGCTTATAAGCCGAACTCACCAAAAATTGACCATCAGGCTCTCTCGACCAACCCAACACGTCCCTAGGAAACCAAGGCTGTGAAGCCTTTATCGCGGCAATGTGGAGCAGCACCATATGTGGTAAAACATGTTGCAACAATTTCTAATTCCACTCACCGTGCATTGTGTCACGGACAGGCCCCCTTTGCTCAGTTGGCAAGCCCTGTGGCACTTGAAATGGGTGTTACCCAGACAAGTCAGCCTTCCTCATGCCTCATTGTCCAAGGAGTTATCTCGGTCTAGCCTTCTCAGGGTCACAAGGCCCTAAGGCTTTAGAGTTTCGAATCCCGCAAGGCCTAGCGATAGCTGCACTCCAACCTCGTACTTCAGCCACAAGCGCGATATGGGGCCCTATGGCCCCAAACCGTCCCTAGGTATTTCTCCCGGGGAGACAGTGCGCCAACCACTAGGCCCCACTGCCCGCACACCTAGGCCCCACATAGGCCTAGGAGTAGGTCGCTTACACCAAGGAAGCTCGGTCGCTAGCCCAGGCGAGGGGGATGGTGGAGACCCGACACCAGACAACTTCCCCCTAAAGAGCTAAATAAACTTACCAGGAATGCCATGAATAGACGTTGCTTCGTCCCAAATGAGGACACTTTCTGGATAGGGCCTTCATCATCTTCCTAAAGCTTCTCAACTTGCATCATTGACTTGGTAGCTCCTTAGGGACTGCTCATATCATCACTCGGTCCACCATTGCTCGGTAATGAACGGGCTTGTCAAGGCAGGGTCGTAATATAATAAGGGATGGCCTTGACATCTCTCCCCCACTTACTCTATCGATGGCCTCATCGATGTAGCCCCAGAAGGGATGGTTCTGACATTCTCCCCCACTTCCTCTATCGATGGTTTCGTCGATGTAGTCCAAGAAGGGATGGTTCTGACATTCTCCCCCACTTCCTCTACCGATGTAGTCCAGGAAGGGATGGTTCTCATTGATATTGACACCAGTTCTTCATCACCTGTTGAGCCGATACGAACCCTTGTGGCAGCACATCTTCGATTCGTGCTCGATTTGGTATGTTTTTCTTGTCCCGCCATTTGATCCTTCAAGCAAATAATTCAAGCCTCGACCATGGGTTCTTTCTATCCCCTTTTGACTATGTTGTACATCCGTAACCATCTAGACTGACCACAGACTCATTATAACCCAGTTCCACTTCAATCATGTTGAGTTTTAGATTCATGCTCCCCCACTTTTACTCTGATTGTGGCTCGGGCAAAAGACAACTAACAAACCATCGATCCACTCGAATAAGTGCCTTGTAGTTTCTCTGTGCTCCACGATCTGCCCATTAACCTACACAAAATACAAAAGTAACATACCTGATCATGAGCAAACGTGTTATGACTCGTCACTCAATGGCTTGCTCCTTGACGTTAAACATCTTCGCCAACTTTGCCTCATCTCATACCGAGACCTCCAAAGTATTGAATGCGTCACCATATATTTTTCATCAACATTAACCCAAGTTTTGCCAGCACATGCTCGCGTTGCACCTGGTTGCTCAATAATGCATAGATTATCTCTAGTTGCCAACACCGTATTGCATTGTACTTGATTTTTGTTCTCCGCAATACATCCTGTTTTTATAAGGTATACAAGCAATATTATCAATGAAAACATATCCACACAAGTCTCGTATGATTACCTGGTTGGCACACATTGCCTTATGCTACCACCAATCATAGTATGCCTTTGTATGTATACCTCAGGTGTTTTGACTATTTGAGAATACAGTCTCTACGACAAGCTAATATCATCCACTCGTGAGGTTTTCTTCTTACTCAATTATACCTGCACCATTTACCAAATGAATGTCCACCAATATTCTCTCGAACAACCTTGCCCTTGTTCCAGTAGCCAAAATAGATGGTCATATATCCTCGCTAGAACTTCTTAATGGTCTCCTATGGCCCTTGTAATAGCCAATCAAGTTGCCCCTTTATTTCGTTTCTCTTTCACTCCCTTTGTAACAGATAGAATTGTTGATAAGCACAAAAGTACGCATTTGATCTCTTGACACACATGGCCTATACTTGTCACAGGGCCATTACCCTCTTCCCAAAAGACATGTCTTCCCCATTATCCACTTACTAGAAAAGTTCATATTGTTATCACGCCCACAAAGGAACCTGTATTAGCACCCCACAACCATCATATCAACATTAGTCTCGTGTCGTGGACTTCAAAATGATGTCTCACTTGTGCCCTCTACGTGTAACTTAGGTTTTCGCAGGAACCAAACTCTTCCCCATATGCCCACGACATCTAGTCAGTAGAGTATTCTCATGTAGGATCAATATCTCTTTATTCTCTTACATAATCTCGAATAGAACCTGTATTCGCTAAATCCCTTAGCTTCTTTTGAGCATTATATTCTACATTTTTGGGAAAGAAATGAGCCCATTAACTCTCCCTTTAGCTCATCACATATTTTGATAGGACAAACACCATTAATAAACTTGGACTGCCACCACCACTTGGCGTCCCCTATCAGATACACCAAGGCCACCGCGACCTTGTCTTTATCTGTTTTAGTATGCGTATATCGGAAATAATGCTTGACGTCGAACAAGAAATTTTCAAGCTCCCTAGCATCTTTGTTCTCCTCATACTGTTGAGGATTTGAAACCCTAGTGCTCAGACCCTATCTACTGTCATCGAATTGCTCATAGCTATTTGTATCAGGTTAACCTGAGTCTTGATCTTATCTAGTCCGAACTTCATATGACTTAATGCTTCTTTTGCCTCCATTACCAAAATCTTTGATATTCTGGGTCAACTCTTGCTGCATTTCCTTTATTGCTCAAAGCCGATCATTTGATGCCATAGCTCTCATGGCAGCCACTACGGCCTCAAGTTCCTTAAACCGACTAGGGTCTATCGACCCACCACCTTGTGTTGACGCCCCAGCACCTGGGTGTGTTCTCTCTCTGGGCAATACTCGTTCCACTTTTCCGTGTTTGTCACCATTCTTGTCGACACACTCAGAATCATTGTGCCTGCACAGACATCGACTTTTACAAATAGGTGTGATATTTGTATCGTGTCATTCTTTGTTACATGAAGTTAACATTTATCCCTGTTGCATACGACCAGGGCTTTTTGACACCTGCCAAACCTTCAAACCGTTTTGGTTCTCTAATCGATTTCCCCCCACATCCCTCAAGGAATTGGTAGGAACACCTGTCGTCAGAACACACACAAAGAGAAAACTGACCACGAAATTGGTTAGTCCAATTACATAATAATAAAATGAAATGTACCTTACAAGTTCAATGGGACTTTCCAGTACGACTCCCACTGCAATTCATGCTCTGTATTGCCAAACTCTGGGAAGTGCGTTATAACTTCCTTGACCACCACATTTCTATTTTTGGGTAACACTGACATATCCATGGTAACCCGGTTTTGCTTTTGGTCTCTTGGTCCATACATCAACTTTGACCTAAGCCTTGGCTTTACTAGCTCGCCCCACCAACTAGCTTGTCGGTAGTAGCCCATTTCTCCACTGCCCAAATTGGGGATTTTGTAATACTTGGGTGAGATCTGAATTGTACTTGAATCATCACCACATACCCATCGAGCTTGTCTGTCCCACGCTTACTCTTTGGCTCTGCTTGTGAAGGAACTCCTAAGGAGAGCTTTCCTCAAATGCACCCACATTACCAAGTTGTACCACCCTTGTGTTTCTCACATAAACGAGTAGCTTTACAAATAGCACTTTGCCTTACCCTTTGTCATCTCATATTGCAATTTATTGCCAGAGAATCTGGTCCAAAATACCACACCGCAACACATTCCTTTTTACCTTAAGACCCAATGTGTCTTAAGAAAATTTCCATTTACAGACAAGTCATTAGCTATGAGAAACATTTCCCTTAGGCTCCTTGATTTTATCTGACAATTTAACTTTTCCCCGAGAACCCATGATGTGTTCGTCCGCTACAAGAGTCCATAACAACAAGAGGGAGAATACCAATAACTTTGCACTCCCTTTTACTCCATTTTTGTTTCGAGAGGGGCCACTCCATCTGGCATACAGCGATCGTCGTGATCCTTTGACCACTTCGTTAAATAGTTCGAGGTCCTAAAAGTCTTGTCCTGCACCCTTAGACGATCACACTATACCAAAGTACTCCCATAACAAACAAGTTTTATCATACCCCTTTGATTTTATCAATGGGCGAATCCACCACCTTGAAGAACACGACTCCGCCGCCTTGAGTCCCCGAACCCAAAGCAATTATGGAACGGTTTCAAGTTGTCTCCAACTCTTTCTTTTAGGGTTAGTCTATGAACCCATGACTATCCGTTGTATCACTCTACAACCATCTATACCCGCTCATCTTTTCACCTGGAAAAAAAGATAGTTAGGCAACAATCAAGCACCACAGTGCCATGATAAACAATATTGCCATTAACTTCCATCAATCAAGAATTTATCCCATTACCCTGGAAATGACAAGCACCACTATGTTAGATTAACAAAAATAAGCATATTTTATGCTTCGGGCTGCACACGCCCTTGTACTAACAGGACAAAACAAACATCAATAAGCAAGGGTTACCGACACAAGGCAATGTATCAAAATAAGCATCACTATTACCGATAGCCACCATAGGGAATGACTCTCCTCTCGCATGATGCGTAAGCATCCCCATATTGCTAGAATTCGTGCCCCCATGCTATGAGGAATACACACTTCATCATGTCCCATAGACAGCCTTCAACGAGCCTTTAAAGCAACCCAAAAAAATATTGCTGGTGTCCCAAATCACGGACATGCACTACTATGCAAAGATCAATCTCATCCACAAAAGTTCTTGCGCTTCTTTGCGCCTCAACTCAATCGTCGTCTCGATCAGCCAACAACAATGTTCCGCCTGTAACGAACAAATGAGCACCATTGTGCCCTAATTCATACGCACCACCGCGCTAATGTAACACATCGGCACTACCTTGCCAAACCCACCATTAGACACCTTTGCGCCTTGACTAGGTCTTGATCAATCAGCATAAGGAGTCACCCTGCCTACCCCACTCGCGGAAGCTCTTGGCGTAGGTTCTAGCCACCCTGCCTACCCTCACAGGGCGCTCGACGTGAAACTAGACCACCCTGCCTACTCCACTAATTGCTGCGCTAGGCGTGACATTACACCATCCTGCCTACTCCTTGAAGAGAAGCGCTTGGCGTGGGATTAGACCACCCTGCCTACTCCCCACATGGGAACGCTTGGCGTAGTCCCCCACCCTGCCTACTCCAGACCAAAGAGCGCTTGGTTTACTATCATTCGACCCTGCCTACTCCATTCACCGGAGCGCTTGGCGTAGAATGCACAATCTAGCGTCTCTGCGCACAGAAAAAAAGTAGTCTCTCTTTTTTTTCCCTGTCATGATGATCCACCCTGTCTACTCCACCTGTGGGAGCGCTTGGCGTGAGACCAACTGATCCACAAATAGTCCAACTTTCATTTTTGCTACACATCCGTCTGGCGTCACCACGCACCACAGCCACTAAATAAAGCATCATAGTGTTCCAGTTGGTACATGAGCACTATGGCGTCTGGTTAACAAATACGCACCACTGTATCAAAAGCCATAGCCAAACGCCACCATCACATGAGTACATTGTCCATCGTATTCTCCCTCTGATACCACGTGTCACGGACAGGCCCCCTTTGCTCAGTTGGCAAGCCGTGCGGCACTTGAAATGGGTGTTACCCAGACAAGTCAGCCTTCCTCATGCCTCATTGTCCAAGGAGTTATCTCGGTCTAGCCTTCTCAGGGTCACAAGGCCCTAAGGCTTTAGAGTTTCGAATCCCGCAGGGCCTAGCGATAGCTACACTCCAACCTCGTACTTCAGCCACAAGCGCGATATGGGGCCCTATGGCCCCAAACCGTCCCTAGGTATTTCTCCCGGGGAGACAGTGCGCCAACCACTAGGCCCCACTGCCCGTACACCTAGGCCCCACATAGGCCTAGGAGTAGGTCGCTTACACCAAGGAAGCTCGGTCGCTAGCCCAGGCGAGGGGGATGGTGGAGACCCGACACCAGACCACTTCCCCCTAAAGAGCTAAATAAACTTACCAGGAATGCCATGAGTAGACGTTGCTTCGTCCCAAATGAGGACACTTTCTGGATAGGGCCTTCATCATCTTCCTAAAGCTTCTCAACTTGCATCCTTGACTTGGTAGCTCCTTAGGGACTGCTCATATCATCACTCGGTCCACCATTGCTCGGTAATGAACGGGCTTGTCAAGGCAGGGTCGTAATATAATAAGGGATGGCCTTGACACATTGTTACCATCTCAGCCACCGAAGGCCTGCCCACCGTCCCAATAGCACCAGGGTTACATAATGAATCAATGGACCAAGGTTGCGGATCCACAGATCATTCTATAAATCCACACTCACACCATTCCCTATATTCCAATGAACATAAGCTCGAACATCATTCTGTACAAGGATCAATCCCTTCCACAAAAAGTACAAAATATCTTTTATAAGTTGAAATTTTTAGTATTTTGAAATAAAATAATTTATTTGATCTTATTTACATTATCAATTTTTTTTATATTTTATAAATAATATCTAAAATATAAATTTTATCTATTTAAAAGTGTATTTTATAGTAACACCAAACGTTTAAAATCAAAAGTAAACAATATCAAACAAACTAGAGTGGCCAAATATGTTCATATTGTCCCGTCATTATGAGTGCGAATCTCGACATTCACATTGGGAATGTAAATATATCTCGACTTAATAAAAAATCTGCGATAAACAATAAAAAATATCTTTTCTCTACATTTTTTGAAAACAATATCAAACTAGCCATGGCTAATTTTATCAGCTATTGCATCTGAAAAAAAATTATTTTTAGATCTATTGCACATGCATTTTTATTTTCAAATATATTGCACTTTGAATAGTACCATTAGAAGTCGGATTGATCTCATACCGACTTCACTGTTGAAAAATATTTTTTTATTAAAAAATAAGAAACGGAGCATGTTGTCGTCTCTTCATCATTTTTAATAAAATATGAATGAACAGTGAAGCAGACTTGTGATCCTACCGACTTCACTATTGTTTTAATAAAAAAACATAAACAATAAAGTCAACTTGTAATCCTACCGACTTCACATTTCACTGTTCAAAATACCATATATCCAAAAATAAAATGGCAGGTGCAATACTTGGGGAATCTTTTCCCAACTGTAATATTGCAGCAAATTTCTGAACCAGCCAGAGACGGAGCTAAAAATCAAACTTAAGAGAACAAAGTATAAATAATTATAAAAATAAAATAAATTAAAATTCAAGTATAAATTATTTATTATCTCTATATATGTTTTAATACAAAATCACGAAACAATTACTTCAAACTAGGATGATTCTACAATAAACGTCATGTACCGTTATGTACTACTAATCATGTGTACCGCAATGTACCATTAATTATTTTAATTACTTTTGAAATCATAAAGACTGAAAGCGTTATTATTCTTTTTTTAGAATAAAATTAAAAAAACAATTTTTATATTAAGATATTTTTCTTTTTGGGTAAAGTACACAAATGATAACTAAACTTTGTTAAATTATTCAATTTGGTAACTAAATTTTCAATTCCTTCAATGTTACCATCAAACTTTTAGTTTTGCTCCAAATTGGTCACTGACCCATTAACAACCGTTAAAAGGGTGATGTGACAGTCAAAATATTTTGTAAAATAACGTATGTAGTTCTCTACGTTTGCACATTAAAACAATTTTGTCCTAATTCAAAAACATAGTAAATTTAACCCTCATTATTTACACATTATTTTTTTAAGTATTCAGATTTTAAATATATGACAATACACTTACAGTCATATTACCTTCCTTTCTTCGCTAAGGGACTTACAGCTGATTACCTAGTCATCTCCTTTCTTACATGCTCAATAATTGATACGAGATTTATATCGATTTTCCAGTAAAAACTTTACAGGCGGCAAGCGACTACTATCCACAAATGGCAGTGTTAAAAAATTATATGCACAGACCAATGAATGTAATAATTGAAATGAAAGCAGCAAATGAAGGATATATATGCACTTATTATAAGAACATGACAAACTGGCAAACGTTTCACTCCTTACCTTGACCTTCGATGCCGTTTGCATCCTTATCATTTGCCCCATCAGCGTTACTGATTTTTCCCTTAATCCTCAACTCTAAACATTTAACACTAAACCCCTAACCCCAAATCATAATTTCGTTTATTTAACTTTATATGATATGTATTAAGTTTAATATGAATCAAGCTTTCTAATTGAACTTATAGTTTCATCTTATTATGAAAACGGGTTGTGAAAAAATTGTTGATAGCTCAAAAGTTTTAAGGTGTACTTATTTTTTCGCATTTTGATCATTAATGTGAAGCTTTTGTAATCGCCTTGATAGTGAATTACAACTGAAGAATTTTTATAGTTTTGATGGTTAGTAATCAAGATAGTGGGTGAAGAAACCGATTGTGGTTCATCCAGAGATTCTTTCCTTCAACTTATGCTATTTACTTGTTAAAGGAATTTGTTTTTCTCTTAAAGCATACTCTAAGGGGCGTATGGTTCACTTAGCACGACGAGATATGTTAAATTAACATGTAAGGTTTTATTTGTTGGTTGACACATTATAAAATTACTTGAAAACATATTCTACTAATTAACCATGTTTTGGAATTCTTTTAACAAGTTATGTCCACATTAATTTGGTTTAAGGGTTTAGGGATTATGAGTTTAGAGTTTGTAGCGACCTTTTCGTCTGGGCCTTTTCTTGGAGGCCCGTTCTCGGGTGGGAAGCCACGTGTTTTAAATAAAAAATAATAATAAATGGAGTTGCCACATGTCACTTGGATAAGGTAGACCGGACACCGAAAAGTCAACCAGAGATGGGTTCGGGAGTTGGTTACGAGTGGAGAAGGATTAGCACCCCCACTACGCCCTGTAGAGATGTCTTTTTTCGTTCGCTAAAAAAACGGGGTTTTAAGGTGTTTGGGGGTATTTCGGGTATTAAAAATATTTATTCCGTGGGGTTTTAGGAAAAACGTATTTTATTTAAAATTGGAGTCGCCAGCGGCCACTTAGGTAGGCCGGACACCATAAAACCAGAGATTTGAAAACTATTGGGTTCGAGAGTCTGTTACCGATGAGGAAGGATTAGCACCCCGCACCGCCCAAAATTGGTACTTTAATAATTACCGCTTTATTAATATTAGATTTTCCGGATTAAAGTGACGATTTAATTAACACTTAATTATATGTGCGAGTAAATTTTAAAAGCCTCATTATCCGAGAGTAAACGCCCAACCACCATCACTACGACTGATACTGGCCCCGTTTACGCTCTGATAAAAGGGCACTGCATTGACGATTTAATATTTCCAAAATGCAACTTAAAAAGCAAAATAAAATATACAATTTACATTGACGTGATATTAAAACATAAAATATGAATATTACAAAATACAAAAATAATTATATGCATGAACATAGTATATCACAATAATAAAAAACAAAACATGCACATAAACACGAAAAAGGAAAAACATGCTTTCAAAATTAATTAAATCTAACATGCCTAGGCACATGAATACGAGTCACACTATAATACATGCATGATTTATACATGGTATGGTATAATATTAAATTATCAAAACAACATGGGAGCATGAAAACTAAAACTTAACATGTAACAAAATATACGCATACGCAATATCAAAACAACAATAACAAATTTCAAACTAACATGTAACCTAGGAAACAAGGCAAACATAAAAACTAACACTAATTTATCATGACCTAACAAAATAAACAAATTTGCATGATGATGCATATAAGAAAAAACATTAATAAACAAAACGAAGGCAACCTATATACATAAAAACCAAACAAGGTAAAACCTACATAGCACAAATAATCATGCCATTACATAACATAAATCAGAATAAACAAAACGAACAAACAAAAACATGGGCATTAATAAACGAATTAAATTATACAACATAAAAAAAACAAGACATATAATTCGAACAAATAAATTAAAACAAGGCCCTGAGGAACAAGTTCAAGATCTTATCGCGATGGGAGTTTTGAGGTTTCGAAGACGGAATACCGCAATTCTATAGTGAGCTAACAATCACCCGAGGGGCAAAGTCGAGGAAGAATCGATATCCAGGACAAGGTTCGAGAAATATCGAAGTAGGTCACTCAAGCGATCTAAATTTGAAGATCGGAGATAGGGGCATCCCAGGAGAGGGATATTCTTTCGAGTTCGGCCAGCTCATATAAGAGATAGATAACTTGGATGAAATTGAATTTGCAGAATGATCACCTGAAGCTTACTGTGTATTTAAGAATATCAGATCGGGTCACCTTTAAAGAATAGATGAGTGGTGTTGTTTAGTTGAAGGATGACTCAGAATATTAGAAAAAGAGAAACTAGTCAAACGAGAATCAAGTTAAGCTGCTATTAGGTAAGTTTGAGGAAATTGAATAGGTACGACAGTCTCCAAAGATGAGCTATAGAATAACCTAGCCATTAACAAGACTGTTGAAAACAAGTTTACAACAGAACAAGGACAATCCAACACTCTTCAATTGGAAAGTAAGGAGCAAGTGGAATAGCTCGAGACTTCTTTGCGTGAATGCGAGGTTCGTGTAGAAGTTAACAAACAGGTTGCAGCTGAAAATGTTGTAGAGATAACTTTCAAGCTGCGAAAGACTAAGCAGGGGATAGATGAATACATGAAGATCGATATTACCCGAGCAGGTAAAGAGGCTCAACAAGGTGGCAGACTTAGCTGACACATCGATGGCATCAAGTCAGAACATGGACCCAGTGTTGGACCACGAGGGCAAGCTGACCGGACTACTGGATGAAGTTAAGAAATTAGGCACTGGAGCTCATCAGTAACTGTAAATATCTAATATCTGATGTAATAAAACCTTTTGGCCTCAATGAACATCGTTCTATGGGGATCACTTTTGGAATCAATACCTTATTGCATTCATGTTTATATTTTAGGATTGCATTGCATTACTTTGCACGATCCTGACATATTTTACATGACATTATCATTACATTGCATTATTATTACCTTGCATAAATTTCACGAGGAGTAATCCAAAGACCAATTAAGGTTTTATTATGGATAAATAATTGAAGGCACTCAAAAATAAAGATTCAAGCAGTTAAAAGATGGGCTAGAGAAAAAATTAGAAAAAAAAGAAGAAAAAAGAAGTTTGATACCTTCGATGCAAGAAAACTCTGTTTGAACCCTGATTTGGTCATTCTTCCTGATTTCAAAGATTCCCAGATTTGATCATGATGACGGAACAAGATGCCCCAAGATTCACCTGAACATGTTCTGCAAAAAGATGGAGGGCTGCATTGAGAATGAAAAATTACTATTCTACTACTTCCATGACAGTCTAGCGGGACCCACCGTGATATGGTACAACTGTTTGAGTAGAGACCAAGTGTAGTCCTGCGGAGACTTAACCGGCGTCTTTACGGGCAATACAGATATGCTTTAGACCTAGCGCCAAGTCGTCAATATCTCCAGGGTACGAGGATGAAACCTGATGAGAGTTTCAAGGAATATGCTTTGAGATGGCGGAGGTTAGCCGCGCAAGTGTAGCCTCTCATTGCTGAAGAGGAAAGTGACTTCCATGTCTCAAGCCATCTTTCGTATTTTCTCTTTGATAAGATGTTCGGGAAATTGAGGGGCAAATGTGACGACTTTAATAGAATACATAATCCATGAAGGAAAATTGAGTCTTAATTCAACAAACCAGACATGCCTAGAAGCAGAAAGAAAAAAATAGATAAATTGGTACCACTTTCAAGGTTCCCGTGATCGTAAGAGAAGAAGACAAGCAGATTTCTCTGAATCACCGAGAAAAATTCCTCGAACAAGTACATATTTAGAAATATTCAGAGTATTCCATCTCGGGTATATGGCCTCATCTGGTCAAGGGTTAGTACCTTACCTCCGGGTCGATAAAGATTATGCCCAGCTCATCTGCTCACAGTTTTGATCCATACAATACATGTGAGTTCTACATTAAGGCGTCGGGGCATGACACCAAGAAATTTGGGGTCGGTTGACGAGAGAGTTGACCCAGCGGTGGAAAAACAAGAAAAGTAGCACAAGCCTACAATACCTTGAAAGGGCCGGAATTAGTCAGTACCCTAGAGATAGTCTGAAGGTCCTTACGATTTTCTCATCATTCACAAAGAAATTCTCAAAAAAACTCAATGTTTGTCAGAATAACAAATCACATTTCCATTTAGAAAGCATTTTTACATTTTTGATTCTTTAAACATTTTATTTTTATGGGGGTAGTTTTTGTTCTCCCATATGCATATACACACATTTTCGAATGGAAATATGTATATATCATTTCTATACTAGGTCCTCGAATTTTGAATGCAACAGTACATTTGTTTCAGATCCAAAGATCAACTCTAAGTTGCTTATATTTAGAAGAGATTGAATGTTGTAAGGATACTTTAAATGTGAGTATATGCTAGTTTACTTAGGCCAACAGAGGAACAAAGCGAGTGTTTAGACAATGGACAATTCTCATTTTAGGAATTTTTCTTCTCAGGAACTTGTCGTTTAAGATCCTTGAATCGAGAGTTGACCCTAAACCTTTACCCCCTGAAGGCTTTCTCAGGACATCTATGAATGGAAGGACGAATGGGATTCTTTCACTTTACTAAGAGAAATAGATGAAACCAGATGGATTGGACATGAAAGCCATAGAACTACCAGAGGAAAATGGATGAAGAAAAGTTTATGCCCAGAAAGTAAACCAAGCAACATAAGAAATGGCAATCAGAAGGTTGAAGCAATCAAGAGCGAGTACACTAAGTTAAATAGTGTAAGAAGAAGATACATGAAGACTCTACCGTTCGATAGGTACCAGTTTAGAAGAGCTTGGTAGAATTGGTTACGTTCAAGCGGGAACAAGCGACAATGTCCGAAATAGATACAGTTTGATTCGAGAATACATCCACAGACTCAAATAAGAGGAAAGAGACTCTAGGCTGAAAACCCAAAATGGGCAGTCTAAAAAAAGAGAGAAAAGAAAGAAAAAATAAAAAAAGAAGAAAAAAAAGAAAAGAAAGAAAAAGAGAGATTACATTCTACTCTTTGGGTTTACTAAAAGGTATTCCTAGATAAAAGTGTTTAAAAAGAGAGAAATAAGTAGGATTTTCTAGGGCACTCTGCTGTAGTGAAAAGCTCATAATGTGATTGTATGCTCCATCCATCTTTTAAGTCAAAAATAGAGTAGCTACATGAGTGATATATTCAAATCATGACTATGCCGAGTAACTCGAGGTTCTGTTGTATGCTCCATCATTATCCTCGAGACAAAAGACTGTGATGAGTTGAATTCCCTTAAAAAAAGAAGAAGAAGAGAGAAAAAAAGAAAAAAAATAGAGAAAAAAGACAAAAAGAATAAAAAGAAAATACTGTATATACTTCACACACATATCACACAATACAAGATCAAGACTTCAACTGTAAGAAATGAGCAAGAGATACATAAAGAATCCGCAATTCTAAAGATTTGTATAGAAGTTTGAATTGAAGCCAAGTCAAGACAAGTCGGCCCGAAGATTGCCAATTTCGAAAAGGGAAATGACCTTTAGGGTGAAAACCCAAAAATAGGCAGTCTAGAGCGATCTCGAAAATGAAGAGGAAAGAGTAATCTGCCTGAGCATATTGGCATCAATATCCAACCAAAATACACTGATCTGAAGATACAGAAGAAAGAATTGAACTTTAGGGTGAAAACCCAAAGGTGGGCAGTCTAGAGCAATCCAAAAAATGACGCCAAAATGCCATGGAAATTTGGCATGAAATCGGCTCCCCAAATTAGGAGCTAGGCCGGTCGCAAGGCTGGCCGGGGTTGGGGGCAGTGCCCTCGGCCCTAGTTGGTTCGATCCAACATTCGATCAAGGTCCTATTTTAGATCCGATCTAGTTAATTTTTGGAGAGGTCGTGGTAGATCTCGGTGGGGTTTAGTCGAGGTTCGTCATTCGGGCTCCTAGTTAGGTATATTTTCTTCCCTTTTTATTTGTGTTGTAATTTTTATGATTTAATGAAGTATTAGTTAATTTAAAATTGTGTTCTTATTTTTTTTAGTTTGTATGTTTATTTATGTTTTAAATTATTATTTTATTTATGTTAGATTTATTTTTATTAGATTAATATTTATGAAAGTTTTAGATTAGTGATTTATTTATGTTATGTGTTAGATTAATATTTATGTATGTATGTTTCAGATTAGTGTTTTATTTATGTTAGATTAGTATTATATTAGTATTTATTTATACTTTTATCGCATTGTATTTATCTATATTTTCCATGTTTTAAGTTGCATAACGAATATATTAATTGTCAATGCGGCACCCTTTTATTCGAGCGTAAACGTGGCCAGTATCAAACTCAGTGATGGTGGTCTATCAGTTTACTCTCGAATAACGGGGCCCTTAAAATATACTCGCAATTATAACCAAAATTTAATTTAATCGTCACTTTAGTCCGGAAAGTTTAATATTAATAAAGCGATAATTATTAAAGTACCAATTTTGGGCGGTGTGTGGGTGCTAATCATTCCCCATCAGTAACCGACTCCCAAACCCAACAATTTTAAAATCTCTGGTTTTATGGTACCCGGCCTACCTCAGTGGCCGGTGGCGACTCCATTTTTTAATAAAATACAATTTTTTTAAAACCCCACGGACATATTTTAAATACCCGAAGGACCCCAAACACTTCGAAACTCGTTATTTAGCGAAAAAGAGACATTGCTACAAAAGTTGTAATCACTCATTTTTGTCTGGGTTTTAGTATTATTAGTATTATTTTAATGGTAATATTATTAATATAAAGTTAATGAAAAAATCAAAAAAATAATAATAATAATAAAATATAAAAAAGTAAAAAAAAAATATATTATTAATTAAAAAGCAAAAAAAAGGAATTTTTCATGGAGATTAAATCTCAACGTCACCCCCACCCACCCCTTTTGCCTATATAAAGGCTTGCAATTGGCAGCCACAAAACACACAAATACACGCCAAAATGCTATGGAAATTTGGCATGAAATCGGCTCCCCAAATTGGGAGCTAGGTCGGCCGCAATAAAGGCCATTGAGGCTGGAGAACTGTGGTGGAACCAAGAGCGACGCCTCTCTGGTTCGAGTTGAGAGAAAGCAATATTTGAAACTTGTTTTTAGGGTTTTTTGTTAGTTCGAAATGAAACAAAATAACCTAGTTATACTTTAATCGGCCAAAGTTAAAACGACAGTGTATTGAACACCCCCAACCCGCGTGTGACCCGATAAACCGGGGAGGATCCGTGCGTCATTTAAGGGTCTAATTACCCGGGCGGTCCCTTCTCTTCTTTCCCGTTTTCATTACTTTCATGGAATAATCACTCTTTTGGTCCTTCTGGTTTTTCATGTGTGTTTAATATCGCCCCTTTCCTTTTTTTAGCTTTTAATTCATGTTTTTTTTTCATTTTGGTCCATATGCTTTAGCCTTTAATTTCCAGCATATTATTTCTATTAGTTTACATTTATTTCCTTACATTTCACATTTGTTTCATGTTATTCCTTTTTTATGTTGTTCTAGCCATACATTTTAATATTTGTACATTTTAGCCCTTAACATCTAGTTTCATGATATATTTTATATTGTCCATGCATCTTAATATGATTCATGCATATACTATTATTATTATTATTATTATTATTATTACTTATTATTATTATTATTATTATTATCATTATTATTATTATTGTTACTATTATCATATTTTATGTGTTAGATTAATATTCATATTTGTATGTCTTAGAGTAGTATCTTATTTATGTTAGGTTTGTTTTTTATATGTTAGATTAGTATTTTATTAGTATTTATTTTTATCGTATTGTATTTATGTTTGCCATGTTTTAAGTTGCATTTCAGATATATATTTCGTCAATGCGGTGCCCTTTTATCCGAGCGTAAATGGGGCCAGTATCAGGCATAGTGATAGTGGTTGGGCGTTTACTCTCGGATAATGGGGCTTTTAAAATTTACTCGCACATATAACCGAATTTTAATTTAATCGTAACTTTAATCCGGAAAGTCTAATATTAATAAAACGGTAATTATTAAAGTACCAATTTTGGGCGGTGTAGGGGTGCTAATTTTTCCCCATCCGTAACCGACTCCTGAACCCGACATTTTGAAATCTCTGGTTTTTACGGTGTCCGATCCACCTTGAGTGGCCGGTGGCAACTCCATTTTTAAATAAAATACGGTTTTTCCAAAATACAACCGAAAGACATCAAAGTAAAACAAAACAAAAACGCCCTTTTTTTAGCGAGAGGGACATCGCTACACGACTCAAACTAGCAATAACAGGAACAAACTGTCGTGATCCAAACTGTCGGGACACTAGAAGCGGAGCACAAGCAATCCCACCATGTAGTCCTAACATCATTAGCCAGTCGTAATCGCCGCAACTATATAGGAAGTAACTAACCCTGCCGAGCCAAGGAACTCTCCACACTATATCTTTGTCTTGAACGTTCCCAAAGAAACGAGACCACTTCTTCGTTTTCAAGTTTCCTTGCCATTCCTGTGCTAAGTACTCATGTAAAGGTGAAAAGTCTCGGAATGACATTCTCGGTAAAACACTCGTCGGTGTCTTCCACATATGGCTCTGAATCCAAACCTGTAGCAACTGTGCACACCCTCTGAAACGTCCTTCTTCGTGCCTTCGACTAGCGTTTAAAGAAATGAAAGTTTCTGTTAGAATGGCTGGTACTGGATTCGCCTTCCGCTTCAGAAGCTCAAATAGGTCTAGGATAGCTACATCGATGTTTCCGATGACCCTCGGAAAGATTACTAAGCCATATACTCTGAATCTGGTCCCTAAATTAAACAGATTCTGAGTTCAAATGGTGAAATTACTTGTGTAGTCCTTCCGCATTTTGATTCTTTACACTTTGGGCTTGCCCCTTGGTTTAATTGCATGTTCAATCCTCGTAACTTCATTCCAGCTTTTAATTCGATCCTTAAATGTGTATTTTCTTCTTTTAATGTCTATCATCCTGTTTTATTTTCGCTCATTTCAGTCCCTTCTTATTGTCTTAAATATTTATGTCACTTATCTCTTTTAAGTATGTTCGCATTTTTGTATGTTTTCATATTTGTGTTGTCATGTTCCTTGTTTTAATTTATTTGTTCGAATTATATGTCTTGTTTTTATGTTGTATAATTTAATTCGTTTATTAATGCCCATGTTTTTGTTTGTTCGCTTTGTGTATTCTGATTTATTTTATGTAATGGCATGATTATTTGTGCTATGTAGGTTTTACCTTGTTTGGTTTTTATGTATATAGGTTGCCTTTGTTGTGTTTATTAATGTTTTTTCTTATATGCATCATCGTGCAAATTTGTTTATTTTGTTAGGTCATGATAAATTAGTGTTAGTTTTTATGTTTGCCTTGTTTCCTAGGTTACATGTTAGTTTGAAATTTGTTATTGTTGTTTTGATATTGCGTATGCGTATATTTTGTTACATGTTAAGTTTTAGTTTTCATGCTCCCGTGTTGTTTTGATAATTTAATCTCATACCATACCATGTATAAATCATGCATGTATTATAGTGTGACTCGTATTCATGTGTCTAGGCATGTTAGATTTAATTAATTTTGAAAGCATGTTTTTCCTTTTTCGTGTTTATGTGCATGCTTTGTTTTTTATTATTGTGATATACTATGTTCATGCATATAATTATTTTTGTATTTTGTAATATTCATATTTTATGTTTTAATATCACGTCAATGTAAATTGTATATTTTATTTTGCTTTTAAAGTTGCATTTTGGAAATATTAAATCGTCAATGCGGTGCTCTTTTATCCGAGCGTAAACGGGGCCAGTATCAGGCGTAGTGATGGTGGTTGGTCGTTTACTCTCGGATAACGGGGCTTTTAAAATTTACTCGCACATATAAATAAGTGTTAATTAAATCATCGCTTTAATCCAGAAAATCTAATATTATTAAAGCGGTAATTATTAAAGTACCAATTTTGGGCGGTGCAGGGGTGCTAATCCTTCCCCATCTGTAACAGACTCTCGAACCCAATAGTTTTCAAATCTCTAGTTTTATGTTGTCCGGCCTACCTAAGTGGCCGGTGACGACTCCAATTTTAAATAAAATACGTTTTTTCCTAAAACCCCACAGAATAAATATTTTTAATACCCTAAATACCCCAAACACCTTAAAACTCCGTTTTTTTAGCGAACGAAAAAAGACATCGCTACACACCCAAAATTGGTACCTAAAGGTTCGCATTATTTTTATTAAGGAAATTAAAATTTTGATTTAATTTAATAATCAATTTCCAAGATGCAAGCACAACAGTTTAAATGGTATTCACGACATTCAAAAGAGATAACACCCAGATGGCCGGGATAACACTCCAAATAAAAATATCGGAACAATGGGGCAAAATACTATATACGATATTTATGTAAAATAATAAATAACATAAGGTTAATATAAATAATGTAAATATAAAGTAATAAAATAAAAATAAAATACCATATAATATACTATATATATTAATACAGACATGTAAACATAAATACATAAATAATATTTTATACATATCTTATATATAAATATACATATTATACAAAAACTATATAAAGTAAATATTATACTATATACATATTATAAGTATAATATATATTACACATATTATATATATATATATATTATACTTATCAAATATACATAATAATATTATATATATTATATACGAAGAAAAACACAGATAAAAGAAAATATATCGAATATAAAAAAACTAAAATTAAAGCAAATAAAAAACAATGAAAAAATTAAAAATAAAATAATATACAAAACATATTAAAAAAACATGCCAATATTAAAAAGCATAGTCAACAAAACTATATATTATTATATAAATAAATACAATGATAAAGATCGAATTTTACCCCACTAAGAGCTCGAATGAAAAACTTGGAATGATCCCCACCAAGATCTCAGTGCCATCTTATCATGGCTCAAATCTTACATTGCGGCTGCCATTTCCAATTGAAATTTTTGGTGCCATGAATTGGCTCTCCCCATGGCTATTTATAGCCACCAAGGGAGTGGGGTGAGACGTGGCTCATTTTGAGCCACGTGAAATTTATCCTTTTTTATTTTTTACTTTTTTTAAATTTCATTAGATAAAAGCTCTCATATACAAAAAATTTTGGGGTGTTAAATATCTTAAAAAAGTGAATACAATGATTTTACAGATCAAAAATTTTTGTGCGATAACTTCTTCTTTCATGCTTTTCGAGTCTGCAAATGCGGCAACTTGGACTGGATAAAGGGCTTTTTAATTGGGCATAATAGGTAGGGATATTGGGCTTATTTTGGGTCTAACCCGAAAAAAATAGGTTACAACAACTGCCCCTCTTTGCTCATCGATTGTAACAGGGATAGAGCAAAGACAAAATAGTGACCATTTTGGTCCGGGTAGGTTGAGGGTTCTTCTCTGACACCGTCTGCTCCTTTAATTTTCAGTTGATCTGCACCGACCGCTCTCTTGAATTCTTCGAACTGGAATGCTCTGCTGAGAAGACAAAATCTTGGAGTTGGGAGGCTTTCTATTGGCACGAGTCTTCGCTTCCTCGCAGAAGGCTGAAGACCGGAAAATTTAAAGATCATACCCCGATTTCTTGTCGTCATATGTATGATACCTTGCTGCTGGAAGATTTTCATTGTTTCCCAAAATGCTGAGGACTAGAAAATTACAAGATCATGCCCCGATTTCTTATCGTCATAGGCATGAAAGGGTATCTCGCTACAAGATTACTGGAAAGTTTTTACTGCTTCCATGAAAGATAAAGACTGGAAAACTAAAATATTATACCCCGATTTCTAATCGTCATAGGCATGAAATGGTATCTTGTTACAAGACAACTAAGAGATTTCTGCTACTTCCCTGAAAGCCAAAGTTTGCAAAATCTCTAGATGGTGTACCCCCAGTTTCTGACCGTCATAGGCACAAAAGACGACTAGAAGATTTTTGCTACTTCCCTAAAAGCCAAAGTTTGCAAAATCTCTAGATGGCGTGCCCCGGTTTCTGACCGTCGTAGGAACAAAAGAGTAGAGTAACTCACTCTGAGATTGCCACATGATGAAAGCCGAAGACTAAAAGATCATACCTCGATTTCTGATCGTCATAGGCATGAAATAGTATAAGATGACTGAAGATTTCTTGTACTTCCCTGAAAGCCAAAGTTTGCAAAATCTCTAGAAGGAGTGCCCCGGTTTCTGACCGTCGTAGGAACAAAAGAGTAGAGTAACTCACTATGAGATTGCCACATGATGAAAGCCGAAGACTAAAAGATCATACCCCGATTTCTGATCGTCATAGGCATGAAATGATATAAGATGACTGAAGATTTCTTGTACTTCCCTGAAAGCCAAAGTTTGCAAAATCTCTAGAAGGTGTGCCCCGGTTTTTGACCGTCGTAGGCACAAAAGAGTAACTTACTTTGAGATTGCCACATGATTTTCATTGCTTCCCTGAAAGCCAAAGACTGGAAAATCGAAAGGATACCCCAGGTTTTGACCGTCTTGACATCAAAATGACATATCGCTGTGAGACTATTATAAATTTTTCGTTGCTCCCTTGAAAGTTGAAGACTGGAAAATTGAAAGAATGCCCTGGGTTCTGACCATATTGACATCAAAGTGTAACTTGCTTCGAGACTACCACATGATTTTCACTACTTCCATGAAAGCCAAAGATTGAAAGATCATACCCCAATTTCTGATCGTCATGGGCATGAAATGGTATCTTGTTATAAGACAACTGAAGATTTCTGATACTTCCCTGAAAGCTAAAGTTTGCAGAATCTCTAGATAGTGCCCCGATTTCTGACTGTCATAGGCACGAAAGAGTAACTCACTTTGAGACTAGAAAATTTTTCTTGTATAGAACTCTTCATCAATGTTAGAGGTAGGGCTGAGAATCATTCCTGTATGAAATCCTCATCAAAGCCGGGGGTGTAGGGCTGAGAGTCATTCACTCTCATCAAAGCCAGAAGTAGGGCTGAAAGTTCTTCATGTATGAAACTTTCATCAATACCAGAGGTAGGGCTTAGAATTCTTCATGTATGAAATCCTCATCAAAGTCGGAGATGTAACCTTCAAGCTGGGAGTTCTTCTTGTATTTTATCTTGATGTTCCAAAGAAAGTTGACACTTCAATCTGTTCTCGGGTAGTGCCAGTACCAATGATAGATAAAAATCTTTGAGATGATGCCCTGATTCTGATTGTCTTGGGCATAAAACAGTACCTTCTAAAGTAAAACGGTCTGGTCTGGGGTAAGGGTTCTTGCTCTGAACACCGGTTCTTCCTTGGACTTATTGTTGTTCTTGTAAGCAAAATTTAGAGAAAGATTGACTTAGCTGCAACATTGATGCAAAGGAAAAGTCTATTGAAGGTTTGAACATTTGATTCTTCAGTTTGATTTCTTTTGTATTTTTCCCAAATGCACAGGAATCAACGGTTTTGAGTTGCCTTTACCGGTAGTCGTTTGCTCTGGGCTAGTTGTACCATTCCCCCGAGTACAATCAGTTTTACCAATCATGACATTGGATTTTCTCAAAGGATTTATTTTCCTTCGATCATTCGTAAAAATGGATTTTCGATAGACATTTGAATTATCCATTATCTTAAACTTTACCGTGTTTAAGCACGTTACGCCAATATTTCTATTGGACTTGTCACAATGGCTCTGATCCAGTCGTTATACTAACGAAGATACGGGATCGAAATATGAAAGTCTTGATATTTGATCCAGCTGCAACACTAACGAAGAGGGATCGAATGAAGATTTTGAACCTTTGACTCTATCATTAGATTTCTTTTGCATTTTTCCTAAATGCACAGGAATCAACGGTTTTGAGTTGCCTTTACCGGTAGCCGTTTGCTCCGGGCTAGTTGTACCATTCCCTTGGGTACAATTAGTTTGTACCAATCATAATATTGGGTTTTCCCAAAGGATTTATTTTCCTTCGACCATTCGCAAAAATGGATTTTCGATGGACATTTGAATTATCCATTATCTTAAACTTGGCAGTGTTTAAGCACGTTACGCCAATTTTTTGTTGGTCTTGCCAAAATGGCTCTGATCTTTTCTACCAAATCGAGGTCTAGTACTTCTTCCTCATAGGTTGTTTCTAGATTAATTGGTTACTTGGTGGTCCCTCCTTCCTGATGGCTGACGGATACCCTAGTGGTGTTGACGCGTGCTCTTCTCTCGGGGATCAGCGTATCCAATTGAATCCTGATCTGTTCGCTGATGTTTTGTTTAGCCCTATCCAAAACTATTTTTCAAGTTCTTTTGGCCCTGTTCTAGTTCTGTCACTCGGTTTTCCATTTTTTTGCTTGCAAGCGAGTACCATATCGATGCAGAATGATTGCAATTTGAGATTACCCCCATGGTATTTACACAACTAACCCAATTATCTTTAATAATACATTCAAATTATAATGTACAACTAAATATTTAAATGTCATGCCAAAATGAATGGAAAAGAAGTGTTGATTCGCAAGTAATCCTTAGAAATGCTTCCGCTAGGAGAAGATGTATGTCAAGAAGCTAAAATGAACTATAGATAATGGGTAGCTTCTTGTCTTGATATTTTGATTTTTTAAAGTACGATTCACACTCTACGTCTTAGTATCTTCCTCGATTTGAGGGACGGTTTCATCATTTTATTCTTTTATTGTTCAAAGTCCTATGGCAGTGTAATCTATGCACTTCAATTTTTTTTTTGGATAGATGGCTAGCCTATGCATGAAGAATGTTGGCAAATGTCTCTTCTTTGGTAGACCTGGATGCAAATGAGTCGGGTTTCGAATAGCATGCCTAAGCTACATTATCTCTTTGTTCGCTTCATATCTCGCAATCGTATCATCTTTTTTGTTGGTCTTTATTTACCCTAACCTGATACTGTTTGCATATCACTCTTGTATCACAGACTTCTCTCCTATCTAGGTACACCCTCTAAATTGGATTTTCTCGAATCAACACTTATGGTATGATATGATATGCAATGCGCATGCAGAAAAAAGGAAAAAAAGAACAACATAGAAAATGAGTTATTGTAATAGAATATCGGATAATAAAATAAATTAAATGATGAAAATGAAGAAAATAAACAGTTAAAATATACAAGGAATATATACAAACAAAGCAAAACCTAAAAAGGGCCATTCCTAAATGGGCAGAGTACTAGCGTGATCAAAGGGTATGGATATTACGGCTCATTATATGCGGTTTGGGATCTAAAATAAGGGTAGCTGAACTGTCGTTGGGTCATCGATTCGAAGGAATACGACCTTTATACCATATGGAGGTGAAAATCCCACGAAATATAAGGATCGGTACTCCAGAAGCGAGATACAACACTATACGGAGGTGAAAACCCCACAGAGCTAAAATATGATGATAGTTTATATCAACAATAAACAAACAAATTTTGGAAATAAAAAATTAAATTAAGTCAAATTTAAACTTTCCTTAATAACCACAATGTGAACCCAACTAAGGCCTAACTCATTCTTTTTTGTTTTTTAAAATAAAAAATCTTTTCCCCAGCGGAGTTTCCATGCTATAGCGACCTTTACGTCCGAGCCTTTTCTTGGAGGCCCATTCTCGGGTGGGAAGCCACGTGTTTTAAATAAAAAATGGAGTCGCCACCAATCATTTGGATAAGGTAGATCGAACACCGAAAATTTAACCAGAGATGGGTTCGGGAGTTGATTACGAGTGGAGAAGGATTAGCACCCCCACTACGCCCAAAATTGGTATCTAAGGTTCGCATTATTTTTATTAAGGAAAATAAAAATTTGATTTAATTTAATAATTAATTTCCAAGATGCATGCACAATAGTTTAAATCTGCCTTGGTATTCACGACATTCAAAGAGAGATGACCCCGGATGGCCGGGATGACACTCCCAATAGAAATATCGAAACAATGGGTCAAAATACTATATACGATATTTATGTAAAATAATAAATAAGATAAGGTTAATATAAATAATGTAAATATAAATTAATAAAATAAAATAAAATACTATATAATACATTATATATATTAATACAAACATGTAAACATAAATACATAAATAATATTTTATACATATCTTATATATAAATATACATATTATACAAATACTATATAAAGTAAATATTATACTATATACATATTATAAGTATAATATATATTACACATATTATATATATGTTATACTTAACAAATATACATAATATTATATATATTATATACGAAAAAAAACAGATAAAAGAAAATATATTGAATATAAAAAAACTAAAATTAAAGAAAATAAAAAAAACAATGCAAAAATTAAAAATAAAATAATATACAAGACATTAAAAAAACATGCCAATATTAAAAAGCATAATCAACAAAACTATATATTATTATATAAATAATTACAAAGATAAAGATAGAATTTTATCTACTAAAAGCTCGAATGAAAATTTTGGAATAACCCCACCAAGATTTTAATATCATCTTATCATGACTCAAAAAATTAACTTGATCGGACCACAAAAAAACCTCCGATCGAGTGGTTGACCGAACCACCTCGCAGATTAAATCCTCCGAGAGCACTGCTCTCTTTGCAAACAAAGCTTGCTCGGCCAATTTTGGCCATTTCAATTCCAAATTGTCCATGGCCAATTTTTCATTGCGGCTGCCATTTCCAATTGAAATTGTTGGTGCCATGAATTGGCTCTCCCATGGCTATTTATAGCCACCAAGGGATGAGCCACGTGAAATTTTTTTTTACTTTTTTTTTAATTTCATTCGATAAAAGTTTTCTTATACAAAAAATTTTGAATATTAAATATTTTAAAAAGTGAATACGTTGATTTTATAGATCAAAAATTTTCGAGCAATAACGTCTTTTTTCATGCTTTTCGAGTCTGCAAATGCAGCAGCTTAGACTGGATAAAGGGCTTTTTAATTGGGCATAATAGGTAGGTACATTGGGCTTATTTTGGGTCTAACCTGAACAAAAATGAGTTACAATAGAGTTTATGGATTAGGGTTTATAAGTTTATGGTTCAAGTGTTTAGGGCTTATGGATTTTGGTTTTAAGGTTTAGGGTTAAATTATTTTTAATTAACATAATCCCAAATTAAAATAATATGTAAATAATGAGGGTTGAGTTTATTTATTTTTTCTGAATTAAGATAAAAAATTTTGAATGTGCAAACGTGTATGACTAGATATGTTATTATACAAAATATTTTAATTGTCACATCACCCTTTTAACGGTCGTTAACGGCTCAGTGACAAATTTAGAGCAAAACTAAAAGTTTAATGGTAACATTGAAACAATTGAAAGTTTGGTTATCAAATTGAATAATTTATCAAAGTTTAGTTCCCATTTGAGTACTTTACCAAAAAAGAAAAATATCTAAAAAAGTAATATAAAAATTATTTTTTAGATTTTATTCTAAAAAGAGATAATAACGTTTTAAGTCCCATGATTTTAAAAATAATTAAAATAATACATGACGTTTATTGTAGAATCATCCCTTCAAACTATATATAACTTTGTCCCTAGAACTAGGCCTTCATCTTTTTCATTTTTATGATTATAAGGAATAAAAACAAAATTAAATCATCAAAACACGGCAGGGTGGGTTCTACTACAAATAGAAAGGATCTATTTTAACACTCGTTATATATTTTGAGTAACTGCTTCACACGGCACGGTTGGTGTGTTTACATTTATTGTCCATGCATGGAAATACCTTGAATGTATTTTTAGAATTTTCTAATATTGTTAGTTGCTTGAGTTTGAATCCAACTCCTATAATTACATAAAAAAATACTTTTTCTAAAATTAATTTTTCTCTATATATTTTTTTGGATTTATTAAAATTTTTACCACGTGGCTTTGTATTGGGGCACGTTATTATTTGCATGGTTTATTTTAAAAGATACTATTTTGATAGGTTGAAGACAAAGAAGATGGGAAGAACAGTGGGAGGCGGCAGGATATTGATGATTGCGCCAGTAGATTGAGCTATTTCGGGAAGCACTCTCGTATCTTTGGCATGCATTGCTTTATATTAATAGGGGTCAGGGGAGACTAACAATGTCATGTGACTTCACCCATCCTGATCGGGGTAAATATTTGATATAATTTAACTTGAAACCATCTGAAATCCGGATTTATCAAACTTATAATTGACTTTACTTTTTAATTGACTCGACATGTATGTGTAATTAATTGACTTAAAGTAATTGATTAATTGACTTAATGTATTTTATTTAATTTTTACAAAGTATTTGTTTCGATATAATTTTATTTGAAATTTTTTTAGTCGAGTCGTTCGATTTTTCATTTAAATTTAATTATAGATATTTATAATGTTTTTGATCAAACTGGTTCAATTTTAAACGGTTTTCTATAATCATATATGATATATATATACATACATTTTTTCATATTTTTCATATGCGATATATATATATCAGACAAAGTTGTGAAACTTGACTTAAACTTAAAAATTAGTCCATTAACTACTAAAATTTTAAGTCATTTAATTTTTATTTTATAAGTCAAATTTAATTTGAAATTTTTTAACTCGAACTAAGATTATAAAATTATGAATCGAATTAAGTCGAGTCTACTTAAATCTAGTTTTGTCTCACCCCTGCTAAACATAATATCCAGTAAAATAGATGAAATTGGGTAAATTGAGAATTTAGTCGGGGATTCTTCCTTTTTCGAGGGAAAGTTAAACTTAACTCATCAAATTTGTTTCAAACTCAAAGATACTTCTTTCATATCTCTTTACCTATGAAGCACGGGTACAGTAGTTTATGATCGTCCCACGTATCAGATACGCTTTTAAGACTGGTACGGTGTGGATACAACAAAAAGTCGTGTCGGGGACGGCGTTTGTATCACACGAGCGTACCCAAATCGTGGAAGATTTATTTTAGCAGTTTCAGTGAAGAAAACTATTCTAATGGTTTGAAAAACGAAGATATGGTCTTGAGCAGTCAAAGAAAGGAAGAAGAAGGAGATACAGTGCAGATAGCTATTCTAATGGTTTCAAAAACGACACGTTTTAGAATTTTATTCTAGTAGTTTCAGCCCAAATGGACATTTGTTTTATTTTTTTTAAGGGAAAACTACATATTTAGTACCCTAGCTATGCCAGTATTACTGTTTTGGTATTCCAATTATTATTTCTGACAAGATAGTACCTAACATTACGTTTTTGTTCTGTTTTGATATTTTTGCCATAAATTAACGGAAATGGTGATATGGCTTGGGTTAATAACAATTTTAGTCCAAAACTTATACAATCTATCAATTCAGTTTAAAATTCTATCAATTTAAGCATTATTTTAATTTTTTGATTAAAATTGTAAATTCCTTATTTTTCTTCTTTTTGCAGTTGAACATTTTTTTTGGATTTTGGAGTTTAAAAAACACGCTAGGGGCAATCAAAACTTTAGGATTTGTGGATCAATGAGGGATAATGTGGGGTTTATTAGAGGACCCAAAATTCACGATCGGGATATCGACGAGAATACGAGGGTGTGGGAAAGGGATGTGACAAAATTCTATCAAAATTAAGATGATGTTTTAAATTGATGAATTTTGGACTAAATTGATAATATATATGTTTTGGACTAAAACTGTGATTATATCAAGCTGTGTCATCATCTCCGTTAATTTTTAACGGTCAGGGTACCAAAACAATAACGTAACATTAGGTACCATTTTGCCAAAAGAAATAGTTGGGGTACTAAAACAATAACGCTAACATAGTTGGGTACTAAATATCTAGTTTTCCCTATTTTTAAATATGTGGTCCATCTTCTTTAAGTTTAATTCAAAGGATAAAATTAGTAGTTCATCCCTTGAGCATTCTAGAGTTCATAGAAATGAACCAAAACTTATTAAATTTACGAATTAACCTCAAGAATTTAAAAAATCACAAAATCATTGGATTTTAATGTAAGGAAACCACCTCAACTAACGGGAATATGGTCTTGGACTTCATTTTAATCCAAGGAAATCATTAAATTTTCTAATTTATTATGTATTTTAATGATTAAAATTTCCAATATATATATATATATATTGGAATTTATTTTATATTTGTTGTACATATGTCGTACTCGTAGCCTATAATTTTAAAAATTATCATTTCTTGTCCATGTCTCCGTCTCCGTTTTCGTATCAGTGCAATATAACTCTTCACTCTATATTACTTGGATTTATATATTAATTTTTCAAACACAATCTTAGGGTGTCACAGTTACTGAAAACCCAGACATTCCAAGTTTAAAATTTTGATTTATTTCAACTAACGGGAATATGGTCTTGGACTTCATTTTAATCCAAGGAAATCATTAAATTTTCTAATTTATTATGTATTTTAATGATTAAAATTTCCAATATATATATATTGGAATTTATTTTATATTTGTTGTACATATGTCGTACTCGTAGCCTATAATTTTAAAAATTATCATTTCTTGTCCATGTCTCCGTCTCCGTTTTTGTATCAGTGCAATATAACTCTTCACTCTATATTACTTGGATTTATATATTAATTTTTCAAACACAATCTTAAGGTGTCACAGTTACTGAAAACCCAGACATTCCAAGTTTAAATTTTTGATTTATTTTCATTTGCTCACTATTTCCCTTTCTATAACTTGTTTCGGTTCAATATCAGATCATTGAGAAAGTAAGGGAAAAGAGAACTTTAGTTAGACTTTTTTTTTAGTAATCTACATCGAATGCCTCTTTTATTTAGGGTGTGTTCTGTTTTGGTTACTAGATTTGAAAAAAGATAAAAATGACCACTTATGTTTTCGATCGTTACTGTTTTGGTCACTCGACCGTTAACCTCCGTTAATAAAAAATGTTAATTTTAATTTTGACCCCTAAACTTTTAAAAATTTATTTCCCCACCCCTTTCAAACAAAAACCTAAAATACTCTTCCTAACCTAAATCGTACACTTGTTGTCACCATCGTCGTTCATCTTGCCATCATCGTCATTCGTTTTGCCGATGACTTTGAACAACCCTCAAAAGCCGCCCGTTATTTTTCAACGAACCAAGACCAACAAATGAAAACTTTTCCCCCTTTCTTCTTCCTGGTTTAGATTCCTTTAAAACCCCTTAAAAAACTCCAATATCCCAAATGGAAACCTAGACCTAAATTGTTTGATTTGTCATCGTTAGCCATCTGATAAAGTTCGTTTCAGAGTATGTTGTGTTCGGGTTTGTGTCGAGAGGCGCAAGGGTGGTTTGATTTAGGCGGTCGATGATCGTGAAGCTTGTGGTTGGCTGGTGATTTCAACTGTGTTGAGGGGGAGCAATTAGGGAAAAGGTTGGATTGGGCTATAATTTCAACTATGTAGGTGGCGACAAAGAGGATTGGGGTTAGGGTTTGGACAAGAGGTTAACGGCAGGGTAACGATTGATGACGACAGTAACAGGCGACGACTAATAGCAGCTGAATTTGGCGACATCTATGGATGAAGGATTAGGATTTTTGTTTGAAAGAGGTGGAAACAATAATCTTTTTTTAAAAGTTTAGGGGTCAAAATTAAAATCAACATTTTTTTAATTAACGGAGGTTAACGGTCGAGTGATCAAAGCATTAAAGATCGAAAACATAAGTGGCCATTTCAATTTTTTTCAAATCGAGCGACCAAAATAGAACACGCCCCAAACAAAATGGACGTCCGGCTTAGATTATTTTTTGCAAAACTTGTAGGGGGAAAAAGCTCTTTTTTGTTTTCTGGAATGTGAAACCAGACAACTATTTCTTGTTTATTTTATTTATTCTTGAGACTAGATATGTACCATAACTTATATAAAGCTTGATTAGAGTTGAATCTATGCCTCTATTGTCCTCAACTGTTGTTGTTTTTTGAAATTTTTTATTTCTATATTAGTTTTGTAGAAATGCTTAATTATAACAACTTCTTTTTCATGTAATACTTCTACAATCAATTGTTGTTCTGGAATTGGAATAATTGGATTCAAAATATCTTAATTTTGATGCATTCCCAAGGCTTAAAACATGTCTATTGATCCTAGTGGACCGATGAATTATGTTGACGATGATGCCTCCATGGGCTCCGGAGATGATGTTAACATGCTATAAGGACACAACAAGCGTCTGTCCATGACACCGTCAAGTTCTGGCTGGAGGAAGAAAAGTCGCAAAACTACCAGAGATGCCATAGTGGATGCTATGCTAGAAATCACAGCCGCTTCAAAACTAAGGGCGTCAGCAATTATGAAGAATGAGGACCGGTTCTCTATAAGCAAGTGCATAAAAGTGTTAGATGAGATGCATGGTGTTGATCAAACAGATTAACTTTCTTGCATTGGATTTGTTTGAGATCCCTAATACCAGGGAAATATTTATATCCCTTAAGAGTGATAAAAGTTTGCCATGGTTGCAGGGCAAATGTGGTTCCATGTCTAGTTCATAATGATATAGTTAATGGGGTTATTACTTCATGTACCTTTTAGTATCATCATTTAAGTTTGGTATGTATGACACCACAAATTCATTATTCTTTGATTTGGATTTATGATCTTAAATTGATTATTAGTGGTCCATTCCATTTTTTGTGTTTGAAAAACAAAAAAATATTGCCCGATTTTTGTTGATTGTGTTATTGGTTTTCTTTTATGAGTCATAGGGATGGCGAATGAGTACAATTTTGCGGATTTCGCATCGCATCCTTCCCAATTGGAGCGGGATGGGTATGAGTTTGGTGGGTAGTGCGCGGGTGTGGATGCAAAAAGTCATACCCGCTGTAAATAGTGGGTAGGTGATGGATTTGAGACCTTACCCTCATCGTATCCACTCGCATCCGCTTGTCCCGCCCACTAACTACCCACCATATGAATTTTGGACCATTATGAATTTAAGAATAAGTTCACAACCAATTCTGTAAACTCTAAGATTTTTAAAGGATGTGTCTTATAATTTAACCGAATCTTAAGGTATAAACATTCTTTACAATTGTCTAACGTCGTTAGTTAGATAGATGTAGTTAAGTAAAATTTATATCCGCGTAAATGTGCTTTAGTTAAGTTAGCTATAGTTAAATCTATACATGTGTAAATGTATTATATATATATATATACTTGATCAATCAATAAAATATGCAAAAGTTTTACTCTTTTTTACACAAGTTTATAGTTTATTTTTACATAATTCGATATTAGTGGTTGCTTGCCAAGTGGGTACGAGCAGGTACGGGGCGAGTGGTAGGCATCCAGTTAGGTAGTGGGTGTGTGGGTGGATTTGAGAATGTACCCACATAGACGGATGTGGATTTAAAAATAGTACCCGCCATGGGTGATGGGTACGGGTGGATATAAAAATTTCAGGTGGGTATGTGTAACGCCCTAGTTTTGGGCCTAGCAGTTTTGGGGTTTGTTAGTCTGTCTGGTGGATCGAGTTAGGATTTCGAGTCGGATTCGAGAGTAAATATTTTTCCGGTAAGATAAAAGTATGGAAAAATGGTTAAAAATCATCTTTTATTATATGATTAATATTGGTGAAATCAATTTTGAAAAATGAGATTTGGAAGTGTGACATTTTGGTTAATGACCAAAATGCGATTTTTGAAAATTGGTTTTAAAGGCAACTAAAATGGAAATGATCAAATTTTTATAATCCTTAAGGAGTTGTTTTACCAAGTTTTTGCTGGGGTTTTATCCTATCAATTAAGCCTTTTTAACATGTGTTTTAAAAGTTAATTAAAAGGGAATTTGGTTATTAAAAGTTAGTTATCACTTTAAATAAAATTTACGTAACTTTTATCTCAACTTTTCTCTCAATTTCTTTTCTGCCAAACACTCAAGTTTTCATCAAAAACCAGATGTAAGAGGTCATTTTACTTAGATTATTGATTTGTAATTGATCCTTTGACTTTGATTTACAAAACCTCATTAAAATCTTGTATTTTCTTAGCTATAAACAAGCCAATTGAGGGAGAAATCACACAATAGGGGTAAGGTCTGTGATCTCCTCTATTGAATGGCTCTTTATTGATATTCTTGAGTGTTTGATCCTTGATTTATGGTTTATAATCTGATCTTGTGTTTTTATATTGAATTAATTGATTTAATTCGGTAAATTTGATGAAATAGTGAAAGATCTGTATTGGATTTGTTTCCAGTATTGAAGATTGATTTTAATCATATTTTGGATGTATTATCATGTTGATAAGTTGTTTTTAACGATGGAATCCCGAAATTCTTGAATCCCTAGTTGTTTAGGTTGTTAGATTTGTATTTTTGTGGAGTTGTGGTGGTTGTGTAGTTGTTGGAAGTATTTGGATGAATTAATCCTATTTTGAAGTGTTAATTGATGATTATGGAAGTGTTAGATCGATAGATCATGGTTGGGTTGTGTTTGGAAATGGTTAGATGATATTTTCGGTTGTTGCGATTGGATAATTCTAAGAGCATTATGGAAGTCTGTGAGGATTTGTTGTTGCAGTGTTTTGAATGCATTGAGATGCATTAATCCTCTGTTGCAATGTGTTTAAAATAGGGGAGGTTGATCCAGAAGTGATCGGTGAAGCTTTGGAGGCTTTGGACGCTTAATTCTGCGTTGGCTAATTGAGGTTTCGCGTATCGATTAGTGAGAACGTGATTCCAGCTTTGGAATGTTTAAAAAGTGGTTTATGAAAGTTTAAATTGAGCTTGAAACGCTGGTTTAAATTCGGAAGTAAGTATAATGTGGTTTTCTCTCTCGCTCGTGCTAGCTTGAATGGTTTTATGCACTTGTTTTTATTTACATTAAACCTATTGTTTAAGCATGATTTTAAGTATGTGAGATACTGTTTTGAGCATGTAATGCTGAAAGATACACATGGTAAGTGATCTTTGTAAGTATATTGTTTATATTTGTGGTTTAAAGCATGGTTTGTTGCTTTGGAAAATGGTTTGGTTCAATGTTTGGAAAAACAGTGAGGTAAATGGTAAATAGTTAATTATATTGGCAAGTGATGTGATTTAAAAATGTTATTGGATATTGTTGGCCGGCCATAGGATTGATAGTGCACTATAATAAGTCGTCTTGGATGTTGAGGAGTTTTGATTTGGTGTACCGAAAACTCCATCCAAGTACCCTAACGGTTGAGGGGTTACATGGTACCATAAACTCTGTTAGTGGATTAAGCGTCTAACTAATGAGTTGGGTTGGTGTCCTAGTGGGTTGTAAGTGTACCCGGTTGTAATGTACCGCGGTTGTGATTGTATCGCTATTCCGATTGAGATGGCTTGAAGTATTTTGATGACACTTGTTTGAATCCGTGTATCCGATGAACTATTTTTGGAAATAGAACTTGGTTATGATCACTTGTAAGCTAATATAATTGTTAATGCATCATTGAAAGGTTTATGTTGTATAATGTACTTATACATGTTTACTCTTTAAGCTTTGCATATGGTTGTTATGCATGAGAGGGCTTAAATTGAGGTTGAGCAATGGAATTTTCTGTTGGTTAATGATACATGTTGCACATGGTTTAATATGCTGGTTTTAAAGATGAAAAGTGCATGGTTTTCAAGGCATGATAATGTTTTAAATGATGTTAAAAGATGATTGAAACGAGATTTCAATGTGTTGTAGAGAAATGGTTTTAATGCATTGATGGTGTGTTGTTTTTGAGCACTCCTCACTAAGCCTAGTGTGTTTACGCTCTCTTTTTCCATCAATGTAGAGAATTAAAGACTTGGAAGACAGCATGAAGCAAGGGATCATAACAAGACTTGGTAATCAAAGTATGTTTTTGGATTAGATTATAAGTAATAAGGGCAATGGGGTCCGTTGTTGTTTTGGGAGATGTTTTGTTAAACTGTCTGTTTGAGCAAGTTTGTTTTGTTGCTCTTAGTTTGTAAATGGCCATTAATGATTGTTTGTGGTGATGGTTTGAAGTTTCATGCTTTGCTTGATGGGTTTTCTAGGAATCATGCCTCTAGATTTACAATTGAAGTATGATGCCTTGTGTTGATGTTGAATCTAGTTTGTTTTGGTGTGACTTGATCCTTGAATATGTTGGATGTGTGCTAGGGTTATGTTAGGATGTTTTGGAATGTTCAAAAGCATGTTAAACTAGCAAAAGTGGACATTACAAGTCTAGGCGTACCGGTACAGGTGTTCATATTTCGGTACGAATAAGTCATTCCAGACTTAGCGTACCGGTACGTGGGCAACTGTTTCGGTACGGGTCTAGGCAAATTTGGCCAGTGTTTCTGTACTCGGGAAGGTGTTTCGATACAGTACAATGTTTTCATGAAGGGCGTTTCGATACGCAGGGGCCTATCGAAATGGGTTTTGGCTACTAGAATTCTGGGGTTTTATAATAAGAAATGCGTATCGAAACACCCTTGACCGTACCGGTCCGGTGGTAGTTAATTTGGTTATTTGGAATCTTTTGAAGTTTTGTTTTCTTACGTTCTAGTCCATGAATGTTGTGGACGCAATTGAATGAATATGGATGATTCTTTTGAGCTGATTTTTGACATGTGAGCATGAAACCTGTTAAATTAAAGATTGTTAACATAAAAATGTGTTAAGTCCCTATAATTTTCTGAAATTGCAATTTGGTCCCTAACTTCCAATTATGTTCAATTGGATGTCAATTCGTTGCCCAATTGAGTTAAGTTTTCACATGCGAATAGTATGTACATGTAGGATAATAATTATGCCTTTAGATAAGATAAAAGAAAAAAATGGACGTATTCGAGTCTCATCTTAACGGTTTACTTCGGTAAACCTAATGTAGCTCGCTCGGTTCGGTCTTGCGACTAGGCCGGGTAGAGGGGGTTACAGTATGGGTATGGGGAGGGGATATCAGCACCTACCCCCGCCCATTTACCATCCCTAAGACTCATTCAGTGTTTGCATTGCATTACACAAGCTTCACTTGATTTTATTTCATAGGGCTGCACACAGGAACGGAGCCATAAATTTATTTAAGGGGTCTTATTTTTCAACGATATTTAAGGGAGGTTAATTATTTATAAAAGAGTGTCGTTTTATTTATAAAAGGTTATCATTTTATTTATGAAAGGAGTGTTATTTATATATATATTTTAATTTTTTATATACAAATTATATAAAAAGAATTCAAAAAATTTAGGTGTCATGAGACACTCAATTCTATAAGGTGGCTCTGCCTATGGCTGCACATGTCCCAGCAGAAGATCTGCAGCCTGCACGTTTGATCTGCAGTTTATATTTGTTTATCCAGGTTTGGAAGGATCTGCTGCTGATTCACAGGCATTAAAAGCAGTCTTAGATGACCCAGAACAGAATTTTCCTCCAATTTCTGTAGGTTTTACATTCTAATAAATAAATAAATGTTAATATAATGATAAGATCTACATTTTTGTTTAATTCAAGGTCCATATTTTTGTATCGTGTCCTTTTAGCCCCAGTTTCTATATATCTTGCAGGTCATTTGATTGGAAGTAAACTCACTCACTCCGGACTTTTGCTCTTACAGGAAAATATTATCTGGTTGATATTCGGTATCACCTGCATGAATATATTGTTGTCGTGGATATGGATGTTGTATGTGTAATTGCATTACTTGGAAAATGCCAAAACTTTTTTCTCTTTATATATGCATATGTATATGTGTGTATGAAGTGTTGATATGTATACGGATAGTGATAGAAAATAAATTATTTAATATGAAGATGAGCCATGCCAGGTCAAGGTTTGGATTTTTTTTTTTTGCCGATTGCTCGGATTGGATCGATTCGAAAGCCAAGAGACAAGAGCAGAACACAATGGAACTAGTGGGATTCTAGTCCCCACAAAAATATTAATTTTTTTTTTGAAAATCATACGATATACTTTACTATTACACACTGATATATAATTTATCAGATGTAGGGGTGATAATAAGTCTAACCAGCTCGCAAGTTATTAGGACTCGGCTCGGTAAAAGTTCGGCTCAAGTGAGCTCGGCTCGAGTGAGCTCGACTCGTGTTCGTGCTCGGCTCGAGACCTTAACAAGCCGTGCTGAGCCGACCCAAGCTCGACTCAAAAAACTCGTGAACAAGCTCGATATATATATATATACACACTCCATATACACTTTATATTTTCAGTGTTGTTAACTTCTTATCATAGTTAAATATTTTAAATCCCCTTCTCCTTGTGGATTTGTATAATTTAGAAAATGTACTATGATTTCTTGTGGACTACATAAATAAATATTATTCTTTTCCAAACAATTTTTCACATGTTATTTTTTAAAACTTCAAAAAAAATTAAAAGTAATTTGAGGAAAACAACATGTCAAGCTCGATCTGAGCCGAACTCAAGCCTCGAGCTAAGCTCAAACTGTCTAATTCGAACCTAAAATTTTAAACTCGACGAGCTTCAAGCCCAAATTGATCTGTACATGTGAGCATGTGATGTGGCTTCCAATTTCGCAAGATGCTATAATACTGTTAAGTGAAAGCAAGAAACACTCCATACCATTACATTGAAAAATGGAGACCCTCATTACCCATAAGGAGTTTATGTAAAATTTGATACTAATGTTTAAATAAATAAAAAAACTCTATTAGACTTCTAATATGTACCCGTATATGTTCTTATTAATTTAGAGGTATACATTAATGTATTATATATTAATTTATATATTATTTTCTTATTTATGAATTTATCTTTTAATTTTATTAGTTATTCAAATTTATGATATTTTAAAAAAAATTAATTGTGAAGGACAAAAGAGTATTTACAATTCTTTTATCTAAATCTCTATCTCAAGCAGTTTTTTCAAATTAAGAGGTTTCACCTCACTTCACTATTACAATCATCTATCTACCAAAATATCTAAATTAGGAAATTTGACTAGTCAAACCTCTAATTTTGGTTCAAAAAATTATTTACCAAACATGATCTTTGTGATTTTTGTATATGATTTTATTTAATTTGACTTTGCACAGTAATTATGGAAAATTTTATAGATTTTTTTGAAAATTTCAGTTTCAAATTATATATATATTTGAAAATCAATCAAGCGAACAAAAACCATTTATCCCTTTTCGATGTCTCTTTCTATACTCGAACGTTAAAAAATTAAATTCATTTTAAATCATATAATTTCCTAAACCTTAAACTTATTTTTTAGTGTGAGACATAAAAAGGCACAGAAGTTCACGGGTTTATATTCTAACCAGTGGGCTTTAAATTTACATATATCCAATCCGCTACAATTCATAATTCAATCCCTACAATCATGATACAAACTTTCTAAAATTAGCCTTCCTTCTTCACCTTTAATATTCTCTTGTCTTCTTTACCTTTTCCCTTCATCTCCAAAAAGAAGTTTAACCCTCACCTCTCTCAAATGAGCTCTTTCATTTACATTGTCTTCCTCGTATCCCTAGCACTAACATCACTCATCAATGGAGATGCTGACTTAATCCAGAAAACTTGCAAAACCACCGAGTACTACGACCTTTGTGTCTCCACCCTCGCATCCGATCCGACAAGCATGGATGCGGACACAAAGGGCCTAGTCGTAATCTTGGTCGGAGTTGCAACGGCTAATGCCACGAACACATCGACCTTCTTATCATCCGAATCACTCGGCACCACAAATGACACTACCTTGAAGCAAGTTCTAAAAGAATGCTCCGACAAGTACGCTTATGCCGGCGATGCTCTTCGATCTTCCGTTCAAGATCTTGCCTCGGAGTCGTACGATTACGCCACCGTGCATGTGATGGCGGCTGCGGATTATCCGAACGCTTGCCATAACACGTTTAGAGAGTATCCGAAGCTGATCTATCCGCAAGAGATTGCACTTAGAGAAGATGTTTTGAAACATTTATGTGATTTGATTGTAGATATTATTTTTCTTGATCTTGACGTTAATTAACTTTTTTTTAATCGTATTACAACTCTTTTTGAAGCAAATAAACTTGCCATTGTCTAATTGGTTGCGTTCATTGTTTTATGAATTATTATTTAATATATTGTTAGGGCTGAAAACATAATTTCACAAATGACTTTAATTTTAACTTTAAATTTTATTTGACGACCCTCAATCCTAAATTAACTCTAAATTATAAATAATAAAATCTAAATATTTAATATTAATTTTAGTCTTACAATTTTATTTTAGGTTAAAAATCAACAATTGCTATATTGAATTAGACAAGGATGGCCATCGAGAAGAATTTAGTACGCGAGAAAAGACGATGGGGACAACCTTTGATCTCTTTTAGACTAGCCCCCTCCATTGACTAGGAATATAATATAATATAATTTTCTTTACTTTCTTTTTCTTTATTGATTGGCTTAAACTAAAAAATAGCAAACTGTGCTTTTTTTTGTTTTTGTTTTTGTTTTTGGGCCTTAAATTATGATTCGGGTAAAATAGGACCTTAAACTATCATTTTTTGTCACTTTAAGTCTTTAAATTATTTTTTGGTCAAAATAAGTACATTCATTTTTCTTCTTTTAGCCCCCAAAACTAGGGGTGTTCAAATCCGAGCACCAGGTGTTCGGGTATCTGAAGTACTGGGTACCCGGATCTTCGGGTAGTAGAAAATGCGGCTCGTGTCCCGACCCGGTTTTTGCGGGTACCCGAAAATTCGGGTATTTGAGTACTCCGGATATAAAAATATATATTTTTTAAATATAAAATATTTTATTAGTTTAATATAAAAATATGTATTTATTAAATATAAAATATAAAAAATCTTAGATTTTTTATTAGTTTAATATAAAAATATGTATATTGAATATAAAAAATATTAATTTTAAATATATCAGGGTACCCGAAAATTCTTAATTTTAACCCGGGCTCGACCCGAGAAGTGACCGGCCGGACCCGGGTAAAAAAAATTATGGGTAAATACCCGGTTATTTATGTTCGGGTAATCGGGTTGGGTCAGTCGGTCGGGTATTTTTGAATATCCCTACCCAAAACTATTAATTGGTCAAAAAATATTTGTGATGTGTCAACATCTTATTAATCGAAATAATTTTCTTTTGACTTAAATAACTATCAGACTTAAAATGACCAGAAATGATAGTTTAGGGGCTTATTTTGATATATGATATTTTAAAATTTAAAAAGAACATAAATATTTATATATGTTAGAAAAGCCTATAAAATAATATTTTTGTAACCATTGACTTAAAGTGACCAAAAATGATAGTTTAAGGGCTAATTTTGCCCAAATCATAGTTTAGGGGCTTAAAGTGGCCAAAATGATAGTTTAAGGGCCTATTTTGCCCAAATCATAGTTTAAGGGCCAAAAGTAAAAAAAAAATGCATAGTTTGAGGGCTTTTTTTTATTTAAGCCTTATTGATTTGAATCTAAACATAGGGTTAGGTTAAGTTATATATAATGTTGGATTTGGTTTGATCACCTTTTAGGTGTTAGGCCATTGTAATGTAATAAAATTGAAAAAATATACAATATTTTTTATACATTATCAATGAATTAGATGATATTATAGTCTTATTCGATTTAACCAAAGTTGTAATTCAATATTAGATTTTTTTTATGTTCAAGTCTAAGTTTGAGTTTGTTGGATTACTTGTGTAATAGATCATTGTAGGCTTATCAAACAAAATTTATAATATATATTCTCTAAATGAGTCATTGTCTTGGTTTGCTTTTTTTTTTTTCTAAGTACAATAGTTGAGATTTGGTTTATCACTTTTTGGATGCATATTTGTAGGTGGGACCGAGTTATCAAGCAGTCCAAGCATTACCATCATAATTAAAATTACACAAGCTCTCAACATTAACTACACATGTTTAATGAACCCAACAAGTGTTTCAACATAAAAGCGAATGGTGTCCATCTTAGGAGATATGTGTTCAAATCGATTTGTCTATAAAATATATGCGCATTATTAAAGGGTTAAGAATATGTATAAACATATACTACCTTCTAATCATCTTTAGACTATTAAAAAAATTGCACTAAGTTAATAATATCCTTAAGGATTCTTTAAACACACTTTTCAAGATTAATATTTAGTGAATGATGGTATATGATGTTATACATAATTAGTGAACTAGATAACAACATATCATCATAAATAATTTAATTTTAAATTTTGTTATCATGTATTTTTTGCTCAATCAATATTTATTTTTTATTAATAATATAAAAATATCAAATGAGGTTTTTACAACACAACATTCTTTAACCTATTTTATTTTCAACAAAAACAAGAAACCTTAAGATTAGCTGCCATCCAATTCCATGGACATCACTTAGCTTCAAATGCAAAATATACATACGTTGTCGAGGTCACATCCTAGAAAATTAGATTCTTTTTATCAATTAAAGCATTAAATGCTATTAAACACATAATTTTTTTAAAAGAATAGTTCTAGTTTAAAACCATTTACTATTAAATTTATATGAAAGACAAGCTAATAATCGATTACTTCACCCAAAAAAATTTCCTAAATAAAACATGGCACAATTAGATAGAACTACTTAAGACAATATGTTTTAATTAAGGATGTAAAAAGCTGATCCGACCTGAAAACCCGACTGAAACATGTTCGAGTCAAAACTTGGTTTGACCAGAGGATGCGATGACCCGAAACTGATCTGTAACCGACTGTTGTTGACCCGAACTCGAGTTGGACATGTTACTATAGTAACCGAACCCGACCTGCATCCGACCCGAACCCGAATTGAACCTGTTAATGTGGACCCGAAACCCGACCTGCACCCGACTGAAACGAACCCAAACCCGAGACTAACCTGGCAGATAACCGATATTACCCGACTGAATCGAACTGAGATCCGATTTTACCCGATATGTTAATTGACCCGACTTGTTTTGAACCAACCTGTTGTTGACCTGAACTAATATTTACTCATTGAACGTTTTTTGTCACTCATCCATTAACTTTTTGACGACGTCTATTTACCGGCGAACGAAATAACTTCTTTAAGATCTTAACAGTGGAAAGATTTATCGGCACGAGAGAAGCAACATACAGGCTCCATCCAACGACGGAAGTGGGAGATCGGCGAAAAAAATAGAAGATTTTTGGTCAATTCTTAAACTTATAAGCACTTTAAGGCAAAATAGAGGTCGAATTCAGATTCATGGGGCCGAGACGAAGTGACTGATGAAATTTAGGACCGAACGACTACCATCTACAATCGTTTGAGGTTTAAGAGTGACCAAAAACGTTAAACGCCTAAACTTTAGTAACAAAAAATGTTCAATGTCTAAACTTAAGTGAGTAAATTGAGCGTTTTGGAACTTTAGCAACCAAAATAAATTTAAGAGTAAATTTCAGTGATGATTTACGTAATTTACTTTATTTTTATTCATTATTTCTTTCAAATTTTGAAAAACTGACAATACCAATATAATGATTTTAATTTTTAACTAGAAACAATTTATGACATAAAAAGAAGAAATAAACACATTTCTTTTAACATTCTAATTTGATTACAATATAATATTTTAGTCTAATTTCACATTTGAATAAACTTACATAACCGTAACCGGATCACATAAGAGAATAACTTACCCTTTACCACTATAACAACTGAATGATTCTAATAAACACATATATTGAAATGAAAGTATTGAAAGAAAATTATATTAAACGTCCTGAAGCAATAATGCAGTGAGATATCTCTTGAGAAAGGACAAATTAAGAAAGAGGAAGCGATTTGAGGATCTTTAATTGTTGCCTTGTTGGGGCTAGGGGTGATAACGAGTCGAGTCAAGCTCAAGCCTGGGCAGATTTGGCTCGAAAATATTATTATTAAGCTCGGCTCGTGCTCGAGGCTCGTCGAGTTCGGGCTGGGCTTGGGCTCAAGGCTCTTCGAGCTCGAACTCAAATTGGACAGTTTGAGTTCGGCTTGTTGCTTTCCTCAAATTGCTTTTAAATATTTTTTTGTAGTTTTGAAAAATAACATGTGAAAACTTGTTTGAGAAAAGATAATATTTATTTTTAAAGTCCGCAAGTAATCATAGTACATTTTTTAAATTATACAATTTAAAGTATTTAACCATGATAATAAATTAACAGCACTGATGCGTACAAATGTATATAGAGTATATATATAATATTATATATACATATAATTTATTTTGAGACTATTCACGAGCTTTTCAAGTTGAGTTTACTCGAGTAGAATTTTGACCGAGCCGAATCCGAATAGCTTGCGAGCCGGTCAAGCTCATTATCACCCCTAGTTGGGGCAATGGAACTCATATAGTAAAGAAGGTGAAGATGGGTGTTATAAGTAGTTAAGGTGGAGCATCCCCACGATCCAATTACTAAAACCCAAAATAAATATGATTTATCATGGTACATCAAAATTAAGAAGAATGAGAAAAAAGTAATAAAAAATAGAAGAATTGAGAAAGAAGTTACTCATAGCGTATATTGCCTCCATTGCCTTGTTTGTTTGTCATTCAGGGCCTACCTTCTCCTCCATCATAGGTTCAGTTTTTCATTGTTTCAAATGATGTTATATCTGAAGCTTTTCTCAATGTATTAGTTAGTGGATCAGATTTTGCATGCATGCCCTTGAGCTTAGAAAAAAATGAGAGAACTTATGGCCAACTTACCAGGCTCTATGGAGACGGCATCAATGTGAGTTCCCTCTCATCCCCATCTTGCTTTTCTTTGTTAGCTTGCACTGTGATTTGAGTTGGATAATTCAACAATCCATTTGATTTTTTCCAGCACCAAAAGCGGTAAATTTCCCAACCTAATTTGCTTCATTTACATTCTAATTCTTGACTTAAGAGGTTTAGTGCCTATTGACAGTTGTTTTTTACAATTTAATATATTCTGTGGTTAATAATCTTTTGTTTCTTCAATTAAACATTCATTTGCAGTGAGGCCATATACAAAAGAAGGCTAAATAAGAACAAAGTGAAAGATGTTGATCACAAGCCTTACCATCTCCCATCAGTTCAAGACCGCAGCTCTTGTTGCTGCAAATATCCTCTGCTCAAGCTTCTCTTCCTTCTCATGGTTTGTATCACTTTCGTTAAGCTTTTCTACTCTCCAAGGCTCAATCGCACCGACCCTTCGTCGCCCACGAGTTCTTGGTATGTCTCTCGTACACATAAATACGTACATACATAACAAAATGGATGCTCCATGCGTGCATGCAGGGCGAATTTCGTAAGCAGGTGGATATGGGGAGAAGCAGATTTTCGATATGGGTCGGATATAGATATCAGCTGGGATGATGTAATCAAAGTTATTGAGGAAATGGATAGAATAATGATAATTACCAGGGAATTGGACTTTTGAACTTCAATGATACCGAAATCAATCATTGGAAGCACCTTATACCTGATGCCAACCACATGGTTCTTCGGCTGGATCATGCCGACATGAACGTAACCTGGGACTCGTTGTATCCCGAAGCTTCCTTGTAGGAAGGAAGGGAATTGGTCTAGGGATGTTGCTCGGTTGCATCTGCAGCTAGCGGCAGCCGGTCTCGTGACATCGGCCAAGGGGTTTTATCCGGTGCATGTTCTTTTCGTTTCGAACTGTTTCCCAATACGTAACATGTTCCCTTGCAAAGAACTCGTCGGACGACAGAACAATGTCTGGTTATACAAACCGGACTTGAATGTCTTGAGGGAAAAGATTCAGCTCCCAATTGGTTCATGTGAACTTGCACTTCCAGCTGGGATCAAAGGTCAGTTCTTTTCTAGACTTTTTAATGCCCAAAACTTCAAATTTTCTTAATTTCAATGGGGAAAAGTAAGTCATACATTATGTTAAATGCAGCGCCAAGCATATGCAACAATTCTCCATTCGGCTCATGCATATGTATGTGGGGCAATAGCAGCTGCTCAAAGTATCCGCATGTCCGGCTCGACTCGAGACCTCGTGAAACTCGTCGACGAAACGATCAATGTGTATTACAGGAGCGGACTTGAGGCAGCTGGATGGAAAGTCAGGAAAATCCAGAGAATCAGGAATCCGAAAGCCGAAAAAGATGCTTACAACGAATATAACTACAGCAAGTTCCGGTTATGGCAGCTCACCGAGTATGACAAGATCATATTCGTCGACGCCGACCTGCTAATTCTTCGTAACACCGATTTATTATTCGGAATGCCCGAAATATCAGCAACGGGAAACAACACCACGCTTTTCAACTCCAGTGTTATGGTCATCGAGCAATCAAATTGCACCTTCCAACTCTTGATTGATCGCATCAATGTGTTCGAGTCATACAACGGTGGCGATCAAGGGTACTTAAACGAGGTCTTTACATGGTGGCACCGGATTCCGCGACACATGAACTTCCTCAAACATTTCTGGAGCGGCGACGAGGAAGACGTCAAGCAAAAGAAAACCCGTCTTTTTTGTGCCGATACGCTGATCCTTTACGTACTTCACTACCTAGGCATAAAGCCATGGTTGTGCTACAAGGACTATGACTGCAACTGGAATGTGGACATAATGCTAGAGTTTGCTAGCGATGTGGCACATGAAAGGTGGTGGAAAGTACACGATGCGATGCCGGAGAAATTACAGCAATTCTGCTTGTTGAGATCGAAGCAAAAGGCGCAGTTAGAGTTCGATAGGAGGGAAGCCGAGAAGGCGGATTTCAGCAGCGAGCATTGGTGGATCAAAGTGAAGGACAGGCGAAGGAAGAAGTGCATTGACAATGTATGTGAATGGAAAAGCATGTTGAAACACTGGGGTGAAAGTAACTGGACTGATGATGAATTTTATGTCCCAACACCACCGGAAATCAACACTGCTTCACTCTTGGGCTTATGAGTTAGATTTCTGAGTATGTTTTTGGTAAATTTTCCTTTTTATTTTTATCAATCATTTTTATATAAATGACACTGTTTTAAAACTGGGTTCTCACCTTTATTTTTTTTATTCCTCCTCACTTATAAATAAAATATTGAGTGATTAAACATATTTGATCTTCGTCTTCTTACATATCGTAAAGATATTATTAATATATTACATAATATGATTCATTTTTCTTTAATGATAAAACTACATATTCCATAAATGCATATGGGTTGGTTAAGAAACAAAAGTAGCATATATTCCATCCTAATTAATCAATAAGCTATTATTATTTTCTATAAGTAAAATAATTATACTAACATGGCATAAAATATTTCTTTTTGGTTAATCACTGGTATTAGATTTACCTATCGGATTTTTCAAAAGTCTAATATAAAAGAGTCCTTTTAAATCTAATTTTCTTCAATGTTGGGTGACCATCCAAATCCAATTTTATTTAATATTGGGCCATTTAATATTGCACATACACAAACAATGAAAATACAAGTCATGCATGATGCATACATAAAAGAGAAAAACTTCAATACACAGCCTGTGTAAACTTTAAGGATTTAGTTTAGAGTTTAGAGTTTAGGGGTTTGGATTGTAGGGTTTAGAATTTTAGTTTGTGTTTAGAATTTAAGGTTTTGGGTTTAATTTTTTAGGGTTTAGGTTTAATTTTGATTTATAGTAAAAATAGACAAGCCTGTGTAAAATTTACACAGCCCGTGTATCAAATTTAAACCTTACATAAAACACTAATTTATGCATAATAAAAACATCCAAAACCATTAGTTGAGTCAATAATGTAAAAAAAAAAATGAATATACACATAAAACATCATCAAAAACAATCGCACGTGCTTTTACACACTAGAAAGATACTTTCCACGTGCCATCAAACGGAAAATAAAAGAGTTAATATAAATATTGAGAGTTCAATTATCTAACTTTAAAATTAATAAGGACTTAAATTTGTTTGGTAGTTCCGGTGAAAATAAAAGTGTTATTATTCTTAGAAGATTCGAGTTTGAGTGTTTATATGTACAGTGTGTTTTTTCAAAAAATACTTGTACTATTTTATTTTGTATGAGTCTAAATATTGATATTTACCTTTACAATGTAAAAGTTTATCACTTAATAAAAAAAGTGTAATCGAACAAAAAAAATAGAGGACCATTTGACCCGGTTTGATCCGCTTAACCCAATCAACCTAGTTTAGCTAGGTTGACTATAATTTTAACATGGATTGGGTCTCTTATAGGCTCGTAGGTTTTGGGTTTTCTTAAAGTAGGTTTGGGCTTCTATTACAACTTTTGTAGAATAAACCCAATATTTATTGTTTGAATTTAGATTTGAATTAAATAAATTATTAGTTGAATATTTGCAATTTTTAAATATATGAATTGACTAAGTTGGAAAATTTTAAATATTTTTATAAATTAAAATATCTTTTTACAATTTTAACTCATCGGACGACAGAACAATATCTAGCTATACCAGGTTAACTTATAGGTTAATCATTAACAATCATTTTTAATGGTTCGGTTAACCAAAATCGTTTAACTTTAATAATTCAATTAATTAACCTATTAAATATAATAATTATATTAGTTAACGATTACAATTAACAGTTACGGTTAAATATGCACACCGCCAGGTGCTACCATCATATATGAATTCCATTATGTACCGATAAACACAAAGAAAGACAAAATAAGGGAGTGGTGCCTAATGGCCATTGCTTTAAGATCCACTTGCAGACACGCCTCAATCTCATCATCACCAACAAACACACTGCTATATTGCTGCAATCGGATCCACAAACAAAAGAAAGATTAGTGGAGTTGAATGTTAAAATATGCATTATGGGACTCATTCAGTGAAGATTGATGGAAATGGCATGCCCAATTTCTTTTTTTTTTATTCATTAGCGGAGTGGAGTGCACAATGAGTCTCATTCAGTGAATCATAGGCACTGAGGTCACCCCAGTTCTTATCCAATAACTAGGGCAGTCTAGGGGTGTTTATGGCTAACCGTTGTAGTATTTTAGTTAACCATAATGAGATAAACGCGTTATCTTTAGACATTATCATCTGATTACACTAAAAACAAAACCTACAGGTTAACCGTTATAGAATGTTTGTTAAACATGAACACTCTTATACACCACTTTGGCTAAAGGGGAAACGAAGTGGCCATAGTGCTTTCAATCCATAAATTGAAAATAAAATATTCAAAGTCTGTTTATTCCTAGAAGGGACTGTAACGGAGTAGAGGAGGGAAATGTTGTAAAAATCAAATAGGAGGTTGAACTGATCAGACTTTCCTTAGTGCAACTAGTTAGGTTGGAGTTGGATATTTAATTATTATAATGGAAATGAAACTCTTGTTAACAAGTATGTTGTAGTGTAGTTAATTAGGAAAATGATTTGATGTATTGGCTGTAAAAAACAAATTTTTTCACACACGTGCATTTTTAGAGTTTAGGGTTTGATTTTTAATGTGTATAATTTAGTTCTTCTAAAATAACATGTGACATTATTTCAAATCTTGTGCAAAGAAAAAACTCCTGGCGATGTATCAAATATTAGCCCAGTTAAGTAAGGCATTTGTTATTTTTGAATGGAATATGGGACAATTGCATTGGGTTTTATATATGAACCGATTATTTTGGAGATTCGATTTTTGAATTTCAAACGATTCATAACAACAACATTTAAAAAAGACGGTCAGACTGTTGGATAAATTATTAATAGCGGAATGAGCTGTTATCTTTTTTAAACAACATTCAAGGTTTAAATACTAGTATTTGAATAGATCAAGTTGGATTAGAAGGATTGTTCGTGTAATAAACTTTTTTAATACTCAAATTCAATTAGTTGATTAAAAAATTAAATATCGATAGTTATAAAAAATTAGTAGGCATAAGGCAGTTGGGGCACATGCAGATCTAATGTGTTTTGTTTGGATCCACATGAGCTTCATTTGACATTCTCAAACACCGATTCCACGTTTTTCACTAAACCCAAGCATAGACATTCTCTTTCATAAAATATAACCACTAGATACATTTACAATGTCCCATTTACTTATCCTACTTTCTGTGTTTTTGTCACACAAAAAAAGCAATTTACTTGTTGATCTACATTAGCAATTTAAGTATTTTAGTTTTTTTTGACATACTTATGGTAAAATGTTAACTCATAAATAAGATTAAAATTTTTTAAAAATATATAATTAGGACATGCATGTTTTCTTATTTATTGTTCAACGTCTTGTTGATGCTAAAATGAGAAGGTACCAAATAAAGGAAGTGGAGATAGCGGATTAAGGTGATTATGGTGGATTCAGGCGGTTCACTCTTTGTTCAGATGGGGCAGAGAACCGCAATCAGCATGGCGACTTAAACCATGAAATGAATAAGAAGAGATGATAGAGGAGAAAAGATATTTTCCTTAAGATCCGGCATGCCTTCTCTCTTTGCTAGCCCAGATATTTATAATCTTTGGGGCTATTGGTGATTAGATGGTGCCAGGCCTAATGATAGTCTATGAATGGATTGACAGAGGTAGGTCCAACATCCGAGTACTTAGGCTTTGTTGTTGGGCACGTGGACATCATGCAGATTTATAGGCTAGGACCTTCGAGATCATTATCTCTGGAAGGGCTTTTCTTTATAGAGACAGTCATTGTAAATCATTTATGGTGTTCGTCAAATATGGAGAAGCCAAAAAAATATTTTAAAGTTGTGCAAAAACAGCAGATATGAATGTAATAAGTCTAAAACTTTTTTTATTTTATATTTTATAATTTTATAATTTTGTTTCGACTCTTATTTATTTCAACACGTAACATATTTCACCCGCCACTAGATGGAATAGTTGCTGACGTTAAGCAATGTAGGGGTGAAGGCGTAAAGCAATGGGCAACCAACCCTTAGCTTAGACAAGTATGCAACTTGGTATGATTTCCGACTCTCCCAATAACAGCTTTGTCATGAAAAGCAGTTGCCCAACGTCAAAATGTCACATATCCATTAATGCATTTGCTTTGCCCCACCCCAAGACTTACAACACCCTTCAAGACTTTTTTAACCTAAGCTTTTGATTATTATATATTTAAGAATTCACATTTATTGTGTTTGAAATTCGAATTTTATAACGGTTGAACATCGTTGTGAGTTAAAATTAAATGTTTGAATTACTTTTAAAGGATTGACAAGTCAAATTCATTAATTTGATTGTTTGGTAAACAAAGGATTATAACAACGAATTGGGGTGAAATCTCCTAAATTAAAAAAACTGTTAAGAATAAGTTTTTAAGTTTACAGGTTTGTATATAAGAGTTGTAAAGATTCTTTTGTCTTTGAAAAATTACAAAAATAGTTAAATTACAAACATAGTTTTCCAAATAACCTAAGTTTTCCCTTAAAATAAAGGAGATGCTTTAAATATCATTTAAATTTAATAATTAATAAAATTGTATTAAAAATATAATTTCTTAAATAAGAAGTTACTATATACATCCTTCAAATATGCTTAGTAATGTTATATTAAAAACTAGTTTTTATAATCTAATACGCATATAGATACCAAATATTGATAATCAATAAATTATTCAAACAAATATTAAATATAATCACGTTCTTACATCATTCTCGTTGTTCAAATAAGTAATCGATTATCATTTATTTTATTAAACAATTTTATACAATCAGTTAATCAAATCAAGTAATGCAATTTATAGCCAGTAATCCACTACCAACTAACCATTTTCCATTGTTTTCAACAAATGTATAACACGCAAGTCTGATGATTTTACACCATTCGAATTGTTATTACTTTGACATAACAATCAAGCAGATTCATGGTAATATTAATGGGGAGAAGAAGATCAAGATGATGTTGGGATCCACTGGTCTCCTTGAATGAAATTCTCGACAGAGTAATTATATACATACTGTGCTGGTATTTGCGTACTCCATGCAACTCTGGCGGACACGTTTGAACCCGGTCCGGAAGTCCGATATTCTCCGTAGAAGAGTGTTTTCAATGCAAAGTCGCCGGTCCACGGCATCCAACCGTCCGGCGATATAAGAGGTCCCATGACACAGTTTACGTAAACCGTCCTCGAATATTCCTTCCACGGCCTTCCCAAAAAGTTCTTGTGCACTTTGGGGTTACTAAAGTAGTATTTCATGTATTCATCAGTGCCGTTGAGCAAGCAGTTTTGGAATATGAGACCGGTTGATTGAGCGGGATCGGTTCTTCCGTGAGCTGTGATAGCATTGTTTTCTCCTTTCCCGGGATTCAACTGCCGGGGAACAACCAAAATGTCACATTCTTGGAATACGGCGGCAGAGTTTCCGAAGATGAAGTCCACGTTCCCCTGAATCCGACACTTCTTGTAGAACTGGCGGAGCGAGTGAGCGTAGAGAGTATCTTGATTTCCGATGAATTCACAGTTCTCGATCACGGAAAGATCGCTATCGGATCGGAAGGCTACCGCTTGGTGGGCATCGGGGCCTGCCGTGTTGGCGAATGTGAGGCCGCTGGCCATAAATCCATCCCCAAGAACTCCTGCAACAGGATAATGTTTATGAAAATTTGATTTATCCTTACTCCATTATCATTTTAGTAAAGTTCATTTCTTTTTCTGATGTAATTGTATCCAGAAATTATTGACGTCGAATTGAGTTAAACTTTAAATATAAGAAAGTGAATTACAATTCCAGTGTTTACGTTCGAATTCGAACTCATGTCGGTAAAGTTGACGTTAAAATAAGAGGGAACTCACCGACGGTGGCAGAATTATAGGTGGTCATTCCAGGCTGCCCCACATTTAGAGATCCTGTAATAACGGTTTTACCCATCCCCTCCCCTAAAAACACCACGTTTCTCTTCGACAACGGAATCCTCACCGTTTCCTCGTACACCCCTTCCTTTATCAGTATCACGAACCGCCGCGTCGCCTCCGCATTATCCGGCGCCGCGTTCACCGCCTCCTGGACCGTCTTGTAACACCCCCAGTTCCCGTCTTTACACACCGTCACGTCCGGCTTCAACCCGGCCGGGACTCCCCCGCCGGAAACCAACGCCGTCCCTCCCGACCCTTTCTCGTAGAACCCGTCCCGTTCCGTCTTGGGAGGGGCCCAGGAGCTCATGTCGTCCCCATAATTATCGTAAGCGGCCATCATGCTCAACGCGTTGCTGGTGTGATGCATCAGAGAGTCCAGAAACGCCATCGTTTCGTTAACCAACTGGGTGTCGTTGGCGTACTTGAGCGCGCCCCAGCAGTCGTACTGGTAGCAAAGCGCGGCGCTCATCCATGCACGTGCGTCCTTGATCTTGCCGCGCGTCAAGCCGTCGGCGGTGGAGTTGATGCGGTGATCCGAGTTGGAAAGGATCTCGACGCAGATGGCGGCGGCGTTGGTGCGGTTGAGGTTTCCCTTGGAAGAGTCGAGGATGGATTTGACCATGGACTGTCCGGTTTTTAGGTTCTGGGAAGATACTGAAATGGCGGATTGGATGAGTTGGAGGAAAGTTGGGTTTGGAGGGAGAGAAGAGGACTGTGTTAGAGCGGTCTCACACGGTTGCGGGAAACGAGTGGATTGGCATGCAAGGCGGATTTGGGAGGCGCTATGCGGTGTGTTTTGCTGGAGGTGGTGGCGATGGGAGGCAGAGAGTGTGAAGAAAAAGGTTAGAGTGAGAAGGGAAAGAAGGAGAAGAAGAGACATTGAGATTAGTAGGAGGCGAAAAGTGAGTTTTTGAAGGTTTATTGTTTAGGTGGGAATGTTGTGGTGGTGAAGATGAATTGGTATTTATAAATCCATGTGATGGGTTGGATAATTGGGGAATGTTAAGAATAGGTGAGTTGTATTTGGTTGATTGGTTATCTGTTAATAGGGTTGGTTGTTCGACCAATTGATTACTCCTTTGGGTTTTGGTTACTAATTGGTTAGTAGTCTGTTAGAAGAGAAATTATTACGTCGGGTCTCGACTCATTACGTCATTCATAGTTTTATCTAATAAGATTCATTCATTTAATGACATGTAGAAAAGAGGTGAAAATTCATCTTGAAAAAAAATGAGATGGAAAATTATTATTAGATGGGACTATGGATGACGTGGTGAGCCAGGCTCATTTAATAATTTTTCATGTTAGACCCTATTGTTACTAAAATGTTAAACAACCGGACCACCATTTCTGGTTATAAATAAGGGTAAACTACTAAAATGTTCATTTATGTTTAGGGTTTGTACACTTTTTGTCACAGATTTTCAAATTTGGCTGTTATAATCACTTATGTTTTCGATCTGTAAACTTATGGTCACTAGAACGTTTGTTGCCGTTAAACGTTAATAGAAGGCTGATCTGACACAATAAAAAGAATGATAAATTACCTAGATAATTCTTAAACTATTACTTTACTCCTATTTTGACCACCGAAATAAAAAGAATTTGTATAATTACATATTTAATTCTCCATATTTACAATTTTTTTATTTTTGATCCTCTCCACCATCTTCCATATTTTTCTTCATTTAACTCCTACTATTTTAATTCTCAATTCACACCGTATTTTTTTTCTACTTTCCTTATATCTACTATATTTCTTCATCACTTTTTTCTCCTTATTTCTCTCGATCTACTTTCCGTCTCCATACAAAGTTGAGAAACCCATGAGCCTTTGATCACTTCAGGTTAGCTTTCTAAGATAACTATTTTTGTTTATTTTTTATTCTACAATTTGTCTTTGATTTCACACTTCCTTGTTTTAATCCAAGATTTTATGTATTTGATAAACTGGGTTTCTTTTTCTTTTACATATGTTTCAAATTTTGTTTTTTTTTTAATTTCACATTTTATGGGTACTAGTTTTTATGCATTTGATTAAATTTATTAACCATGATTAGGGGTGCTTATTGAGTTGAGCAGCTTGCAAACAATTTGAGTTCGGCCAGTCAAAATTCGATTAACACTAAATTTGAGTTGACTCGACTCAAAAACGAGCTCGACTCGAGATCTTAGTAAGTCGAGTCGAGCAAGGTCCAACTATACTCGATAAGTTTGTGAGCAGCTCGTTATTTTTTAAATAAATTCTTTTATGATTTTTTGGTGGCTACCTTAAAAAATTATGTTTCAAGAAGTTTAAATACTAGTTGAAAACTCTAGAAAAGTTGAGTGAATTGCTAGGTAATTTACTCATAAAATTTTGGTTTCAAATTTCCAAAACATTTTGTATTTCCTGAAAATTAAAAAAGTTAATTTGTATTAATATAAAATTAAATTATAATAATGAGTCTTTCTTTATTTTTTAAAGTCGTGCATTTTTCTTTTATTATTACTTTATGTATAAAAATGGAAAAGGTTTCTAGTTTTCACTTCCCATATAAAAAATACAATTGAAAGTTAAAACTCAAAATTTTTAAGGTATTCTCCCTTTCGTTGTTTATCGAATATTGTTGAGAAACTAAAAAAAATATCACACTCAAATATCAACTCGGTCATGTTTTTTTGTGAATTCTATGTTTAGTTAGTTATTAACTCGGCCATGGTAGCTATGTTTATTTATCTCCTCATTTTACTGGTTGTTATATGGTATCAATTGTATTCTGCTTCTTGTTCTTTGTCTCTTGATTCTTTTCTTTTCTTCATTCAAGAATCATGGTTATTCCCTCAACTACTTCGACTTCTGAATCGAATGATGAGTTTGACAATGGAGGAAATTCATATACATTCATCAATCTGACAATCCTGGCATAATGCTTGTCACTCAGCCTCTTGGCAATGACAATTGCAACAGCTGGAAGAGATCCATGTTATTGGCCTTGTCTGTCAAAAACAAGATAGAATTTGTTGATGGATCTATCTATTCTCCAGCATCTTCTTCTCTAAATTTCAGTGTATGTACACGAGCTAATAATTTGGTAAGTTCTTGGATCTTGAATTCGGTTTCCAAGGATATAGCTGTTAACTTTTTGTATCATTCCGTAGCAGCAGAGATTTGGAAAGATCTTGAAGATCATTTTCTACGAAACAATGGTTCGCGAATCTTTCAACTGAAAAAGAAGCTGAGTGATCTGGTTCAGGGTTCTATGTCCATTAGCACCTATTACACCAGTCTCAAGATTATTTTGGATGAGTTGGTTTCGGTTAAATCAACTTGTACTTGTTTACAGTGTTCTTGTGGTGGTCTTCGAAAAATCTTGGATGATCAACAAAAAGAGCTTACCATACAATTCTTAATGGGTTTGAACGATTCTTTTTCTCATGTGCGTGGTCAAATCTTGCTTAGGATCCTATTCCATTCATAACTAAAATCCTTTCATTGGTTATACAAGATGAAAATCAAAGAAATGTGTCTTGTCATAATCCTGTTGCAGAAACTGCTTTTGTGGTCAAATCCAATGTACCTATTCGACAAATTCCCCCTCAATGCAGTCACTGTAATATGCTTGGACATACTAAGGAGAAATGCTACAAGCTTCATGGTTATCCTCTAGAATAGTTTTCTCGATTCAAACAGTCAAACAAATAAAATTCATACTAATGTTGTTGTTGATCTCAGTTCTCAAGTTTAAAGATCTCCTCAACAGTTACTTCCAAATACTTCAAACGATTCTCTTACCACTACTCAATGTCAACAGTTGATTAATATGCTCACTAGTCAACTACAATCTACTTCAAATGCTTCTAGTGCAGAGCTGCCTTCCTCATCCATCAACATGGCTATGCAGGGTAAAATCCTCTCTTTTATTAATACTTTCAGTTCTTTAGACACACAGACTACACAGACTTGTTGGATTATTGATTCTGGTACTTCTAGACATGTGTGTTCTTGTAAAGATCTTTTTGAATCTTTGCATCCCATAGAAGGTGGTAAAATTCTTTTTTCTAATAAGGCTTTTGTTCCTGTAAAATATTCTGGTAATATTATACTTTCTTCCCAATTAACTATTTAGGATGTTTTATATGTCCCAGAATTTAAATTCAATTTGTTATCTGTTAGCTCTTTAGTTAAAAATTCTAATCTTCAAGTATTGTTTTCTTATGTTCAATGTCTTATTCAGGACCTTTGGCGTTTGATTGGGAAGGGTGAGCTTTGTCAAGGATTGTACCTTTTGAAGTTTCTCATTAGTTCTTCTATTTCTGGAAATTAACCTATCTCAGATTCAACTGTTAGTGCTACTGTTGCTTTTGTTAATTGACATGACAGACTTGGCCATCCAAGTTCACAAGTTTTACATTCCCTTAAAGATGTATTGCCTTTAAACATCAATGCTATCAATAAAAATCATTTTTGTTCTATTTGTCCTATTGCAAAGCAGCACCTCCTTCCTTTTCCTAATTCTTCCACTCACACACAATCACCTTTCGATTTGGTTCATTGTGATATCTAGGGACCCTTTAAAACTCACACTTATTACAATCAACGTTTCTTTTTGACCTTGGTAGATGACTTTTCACGAAATACTTGGACTTACTTGTTACAACATAAATCTGATGTTTCCACTGTTATTCCAAACTTTACAAGTCTCGTTAAAAGACAGTTTAATTTTGATATAAAATGTTTTCGATCTGATAATGCTCCTAAGCTCAAATTCAATGAGCTATTTTCTAAACTAGGCGTTCTTCATGAATTTTCTTGTGTTGAAACCCCTCAACAGAATTCTGTTGTTGAAAGGAAACATCAACATTGTTGGCTGTTGCTCGTGTATTATTTTTTCATTCTCGAATTCCAATAAGATTCTAGGGAGACTATGTTTTAACAGCAACTTTTTTGATAAACAGGTTGCCCTCTCCTATTCTTGGTAACAAAACACCTTATGAATTGCTCAATTCTCATTCACCTTCTTATCAACAACTAAGAACTTTTGCTTGTCTTTGTTTTGTCTCCACTTTAAAGGCTCATAGAGACAAATTTTCACTGTGTGCTTTACCTGATGTATTTTTAGGTTATATTCTTGGTGTTAAAGGTTACAAAATACATATATATTACAGTCTCAATCCATTGTTATATCACGTGATGTTGTTTTTCATGAAAATATTTTTCATTTCCATACTATTACCTCTCATTATTCTATTGTTGATCCATTTTCCTATTTTTCTTTACCAAAGGCTATAGCTGATAATGTTGTTCAGGATAATACATATCAAACTTTACCAGCTCACCAAGTTCATGATGTTGCACAGGACAATAGTTCTACTGAGTCATAAACAAATGAAGCTGATGTTCCTCCAGTGCAAGCTGTTGAAACTCGACGTTTCATGCAAGTTGATGAAAATAGAGTAGAAAGTCAACCTAAGAATCATTCTGAAGAGAATCTTCATAATAATCCTCTTGAAATAGATTCTCTTCATCCAATAAATCCACCTACAGTGCATCCACTTGTTCCTGATCCACCCGCTCCTGATCCTCCAATGGTTCTTCGCAGATCAACAAGAATCACTCAAAAACCTTCTTATATTGAGAAATTTTATAACACCAATTCTATTTCTACTTCTTGCCCACATCCTATTGAAAAATACATATCTACTTAACAATTATCTCCATCTTATTTAGCCTTTGTTTCTAATATTTCCCTCCCTACTGAACCTTCTTTTTATCACTAGGCAGTGAAAATTCCTGAATGGAGAACTGCCATAAATGAAGAACTTCATGCAATGAAAACTTTAAAGACTTGGTCTGTTGTTCCACTTTCTGAAGGCAAACAAGCTATCGATTGCAAATGGGTATATAGAATTAAGAAAAATGCTGATGGCAGCATAGACATATATAAAGCTCGACTTGTGGCTAAAGGATTCACTCAAATCGAAGGGATAGAATATATTGACACATTTTCTCCTGCGGCCAAGGTGATATCCTTTAAGCCAAGGTTTTACTTTCCCTTGCTGTCATTAACGATTGGCATCTTCTCCAACTTGATGTAAACAATGCATTTCTTAATGGAATGCTCGATGAGGAAGTTTATATGAAGCTGTCATTAGGATATAAGTCTGATGCCTCGGGCTTAAACTTAGTTTGTCACTTACACAAATCAATTTATGGGCTCAAGCAAGCTTTAAGATAGTGGTTTTCTATTTTTTCTAAGATGGTTCTTCAATATGGCTTTACGCAATCACCATCTGACCATTCTTTATTCATCAAAGGCTCATGAGATGAATTAGTGGTCTTATTAGTATATGTGGTGTCGCAACCCTTTTTAAAAAGGTCTTGACGTTTAAAATCAAAACAACAGAGTTGCCACCAATTTTTTTAAAAGGTGTGATTGGATCACCTAAAAACGGGTCATTTTAATAAAATAGTTAAAATAACAGTTTTGGTATGCAAAAACTCAAAAACAGGTTTGGGAGTCGATTACGCGTGGGGAAGTGTTAACACCCCACAATGCCCAAAAATTGGTACCTAGCCGATTACAAAAAAGTTTTAATGTCGGAATTCGCAAGTTCGTGTAAAATTTAAATTATTGTCCATTTATGAATATGACTCCATTTTAACAGCCCTACCATCCGGAAAGTAAACTTTAATCACCGCCAACACTTCTGGCGCTAACCCGTTACTTCCTTTTGGTAGGACACTGCATTAATTATATTTCACTTTTTTATCAAACAATCACAGAAATAATTAGTGTGTTAAAGTTTTATTTATTTATTCTAAGTTAGCGATTATTAACCTAAAGAATTTCTAAATAAATTTTACCTATTGGGGTTCAGATGTAATTAAGTGTGTCTTATGAATTTTTGATGTGAAGAAAGTTTTTTATTAAAATTTAAGGCTCTAACTAAGGTTTTAAGATCCTAATCCTAGGGTTTTTTTTAAAACTAAAGCTTTAATTAAAGAACCTAGTATTTAAAATATTAGGAAAAATAATTAACAAATCATAAAAAAATGTGAAATTAAATGGATCAAGAAAATAATTAGATAAAAAACACGATTCTTAAAACTTTTAAAAATTTTAATTAATAGGGAGATAGATTTTTATTTTAAAAAAATAACAAATAAAAATGAACTAAAAAATTAAAAAAGTGACTAAATTTAAAAAAAACGAAATAAAGTTAAATTTGTGGAAAATAGTGACTAAAGTAAAATGAATGAAAATGTGGTACCCGCAGAGCAAAATGTGGTTGGGTGGAGGGATTTAATGAATGCAATTAGCCCAATTTGTTTTAAAACATGTGGGTATAAAACCCAACTTTTAAAAACACCTTTCTATTTTCCCTTTTAATATTTTTGGATCAAACACCCTTTTTATAAATTCTCTCAAATGTTCATCTTGTTCTTCAAACATGAAGAACTCCGGTGACCCACCACCGCCGTGACCACCGGCCGCCTCATTCCAGCGACAGAAAACCCAATTTTCCGACAAGATTTCGAATCTCGATTTTATGGCTCAAAAAACAAAGGTAAGATAGCATATATTCGAACCAAACAACATAAAAAGATTAAAATAAAGATGAAATAAAACTAAAAAAATACCTAAATCTTGCTTGAACACTTGAATTCTTGGGAAAAAAACTTGAATCATTTTATTTTTCGTATTTCTTGTTGTGTATTTTTACAAAGGGAATAGGGGTTTTTATAGTGTTCAAGAACCTAAAGAACAAGAAAGTTTGGGAGACATAATCCCACAAATACATCCATAATTCAAATTTGATCATTGACCTCTACAACATGATTGAAATCAATCCCACAAATACATCCATAATTCGATCTGATCCGATTTTGGTCTAATTTTGAGCAATTTGGGATGATTTTCCCTAATTTTTGAACTAGGGTTTGAACCCTTTTTTCCTCTTGTTTTGCAGGTGGTTAGATGGTGGGGAAGCAGTGACGACCGGATCAGGAGTCGCAGGTAGGGCCGACGGGCAAAGAGGGTCGATCGGCATAGCCCAGCGGTGGCTGCCGGTGCCGGTGCACGCTAAAGCAGCTGCCCAGCAGCTTCGATCAGTGGGGTTGGGAGAGCCAAATCCGCGCGCGTGCAGCACTCGCGCCAAGCACGTGGCGGCGCGAGTGGCTTTCCTCTCCCCTTTTGCTGATTCAATTTGGTCCATCAAATCCCCTTGCCCTATATCCAAAGGCTCCTATTAACTCTGCACAAAAAACAAAAAAAGGTTAATTGGTTTTGTTAGGCCAAAATTGGGTTTTTATTGTATCATATATTTAAAATAAGTGAGCTCATTATTAATGGACACCTTATTTAAATCAAATGGACCCTTTTATTTTTTGGGTTTTAGTTCCAACAATAATACTAATATTATACTTTATAATATAATTAAATATAAAAAGGTAAAAACCATAAAGAGTGAAAATTCAGTGACAAATATTATTTTAAATTTAAATGGTCCTTTTATTACTATTATTTTAAAATTATCATTTTTGGTTTTCAAAACTAATACCACAAATATTATAAAAATAATATATATACATATATACAAGAGAAAGAAACAAAAAAATAAAAGGCTCGGGTGAAAAATCGGTGACAACAGCTGCCCCCTTTCTTTGCTTATTCCAGTGAAACATGGATATAGCAAAGAACACGAGGCACTAATTTTCACCAATCACCAATTTGCTGCTCGACTCCGTTCTCCTAATGCCCGAACGGATGGGTGGGTTCTATTTTCCTAATTTTTGAATAGATAAGCAGGATCCATTCTTCTTACGCCCGAACGGATGGGCGAGTTCTATTCTCCAAATACCCGAATAGATGAGTAGGGTTTCATTCTCCTTACGTCCGAACGGATAGACATATTCTATTATCTGAATGCTCGAATAGATGAGCGGGGTTCTATTCTCCTTACGTCCGAACGGATAGACAGATTCTATTCTCCAAATGCTCGAATAGATAAGCAAGTTTAAAAAGGGGTTCCATTCTCCTCATGCACGGATGGATATGCAGGTTTTATTCTCACCATGCTCGAATAGATAAGCAGGTTCTATTCTCCTCATGCTCGAATAGATAAGCAAGTTTCATTCCCCTCATACCGGAATGGATATGCAGGTTCTATTCTCCTCATGCTAGAATAGAAAAGCATGTTCCATTCTCCTCATGCTTGAACGGATAGACGGTTCTATTCTCCTCGTGCTCGAATAGATAAGCAGGTTCTACATCTGTCAAAATTTAACAAATGCTATGATTATGATGAGCATGTTCCTAGGGATGCCTATCAAAATGAATGCATGCCCTTTTCTTATGTTTTTTTTCATTTTTTAATTTTTTTCTTCTTCTTTTTTTATTTTTTGTTTCTTTCCAGGTTTTTCCTCTTTGCTTCCTTGCGCATTTGCTTGTTCAACCCAGATAGACTACCATGCTATCTATTTGTTTCAGAGAAAACATTTGAGCTTTGCACATTTGCTCACTCAATCCAGTTATCTTGTATTCTTGGTTGGAAGGACCTTACATTTTTCAACACTCTTTTCCTTTGTCTGTTTGAGAGAACATAATCTCTCACATCTTCCCCAAAGCTTGAATCAAAGCTTTAACATCACTGTACATCTCTTCTATTGTCTGCAAAATTGTTCTCATTGTGGGAGAAGGTGTAGCAATCATGCTGCCTTAAAATAATATCAAGCATCCCCAAAACTTCTTGTGAGTTCCCATATGCTTGCCCCTGTAAGGCTCTTTGAAGCGTTTGCATGTAAATCCTTGCAGCAAAGCTTATTTCTACCTTGAATGTCTTCGAATAATACAAGCGTTTTCTTATCTTCAATGCAGATTGCCCCTCTGGCCAAAACTTCCTAAGTAGGAACACCAGAAATTGCCTTGTGTTGCCTTTACCAAATTGACAATGTATGAGGATATGAAATTCCTTCCAAGATGCCAAGTTTTTGAAAGATTCATTTGCTTCTTTCCTATTCCAGACTATTCAAACCGCTCTTTGTGGGTTTTCAACTCGAATCCTCATTTGGCTTCAAGATGCCCTTTGCGGGTTTTCATCTTGAAACCCTCTTTTTTTTCTTTTTTGGTATCTAAGGCACTTTTTGTGGGTTTTCAACTTTCGATAATTTTCTTTTTTCTTTTTCATTTTTTCTTTTTTCAGCTTCTTTTTTAGGCATAAAACTTCCGAACTCATCGAATTATGAAGCTCATCTCGATCTATCTCGACCAAGATCAATGTTCTTCCTGAGAAAACCTTCGTTACGACGTAAGGCCCCTCTCAGTTAGGCGTCTATTTTCATGTGGGTCTCTATAGATTAGCAGCATTTTTCCTAATATGAAATCTCTTTCTTAGATGAACTTTTTTGTCATGAGCTCGTGAAATTTTTCTCTGATTCACCTGACCACAACAGATGACTTTCAACCTCTTTTTCATTGAATAACTCAAATGGTCATATCTTGCTTGGACCCACTCTGCTTCTTCTAGTTTTGCTTCCATCAAAACACGGAGAGATGGAATTTCAGTCATTGATTGGCTACTCAACCTTTATCCCATAAATTAATGAAGACGTGTTGCCCCTATTATTTCTTGACGCGATGGTAAACAATCACTCCTGGATTTGGAATCAATACCTAAAAACCTTTATTTTTCATGAATATATGTCACTTTACTTGTAAGATGCAAGAAAAATATTAGCGATGAGAAAAAAAATAAAAAAATAAAAGGCTAGAAATGAGGATTCAAAGAAAAATAAAGGCTAGAAATGAAGGTTCAAAGGAAAAATTCATGGCAAACATGTAGAAGATCAAAGTCATATGCCCCAAATTCATAGTATGAATGATTCATGAATCCATCAACCGGATAGAGTCCCGCTTTTAGGTGACTCTCTTTAACTCACCCACTCCCCGAATTTTAATTTTCCCACTTTTCTAATCTCAATCAGATATTAGAAGTTTGGGGTCCATGAAGAAAGGTTAACTCAACTGGGCGAAATGTATTCTGAAAACAAACTTTTTTCCTCAGATATTCATGTTTAATCCAAATGGTCTTTTAAGGCTTGTAATGTAGGCTAGGCTCGGGTTACAAAAAAAAGGTATATAGGCTCAAATACATGCTTAAGGGTGGTTAAACCAATGATCAATCTTTCTTGAATTCTCTATTCTTTTATTTTTTGTATCACTCTAGACTGCCCATTTTGGGTTTTCACCCTAGAGTTCATTTCCCTTTTTGGCACATGTCTCATCTGAAGGATTCCACACATGTTTTTCTCATGTTTTGAATTTTCCTTCGTATTCCAGCTTTTATTTCTTCCTTTTCTTTTTATTTTTGACTTTTTGTTTTTGTCCTTTTATTTTGAATTTAGGACATTCAACTTGATCTGACATGTTTTCTTTCTTGCTTACGAACAACCTTTCATCCTCTTTGCCCCCCAGTGTGGGGGTGATCCTTGGTTGGAGTTCAATTACAAAAAAATATCCAGCTCAAAAGGGGACCACAAAGGATTTTTCTTATTCGTGAAGGGAAATGAAGGAATGACAAATGTCATTTCACACACAAATATCATCAAAGAGAAGCAGTCTTCAGTTGGTAGATGTTTTAGAGTTATCACTTTATTCAAAGACCTTAACAACAATGTCTGAGAGGAAAATTCACTCAAAATAGGATTTTCCCATTAATCTTGAACACACTTTACTGCCTTTCTATCTCGGGATTAGATCCAAGAATCATTCATACAATCAATAATGGGGATTTTGCAAAGAATATGTATTTTAAAAGAGAAATGGATGAAAAAAATTGAAAAGAGAAAAAATGAAATGTTTGCCACTTGAGAAAAATAAAAAATGCATCTTTAATTAAGTAGATTAACATAGAGGCCCTTACAAAAAGATTCCTAATGCTTGCGAGCAAATGCAAAAAGGTTGGTTCTAGGTATGATTCCACCATTTTCCAGGAAAATTATTGATCATTATTTCGGGAAACGTGGGTGAATTCCAGCAAAGCTTGACCAGTCTATTTCCCGACAAGATTCTACTGCTGAAGTTGTTCAGGTTACAGGGGACTCGTCATATTTCTTCCTCGAGTCTCCCACTTTTGATGGCCGCCAATATCAGTTCCCCATTTATGACCATGTCTGTGAAACCTTTGGTGGCATGGTTTAACATATGGTTGTAGAAAAGCTCATTTAAAGTCTCCACGAACTTTGGAGTAACCTCGTTTTCCAATAGTGGAGGTTGAACTTGGGCTGCCATGTCTCGCCACCTCTGAGCGTACTGACGAAAACTCTCGTTGGGCCTTTGTTCCATGCCATGTAGTACGATCCTACTTGGGACCACATATGTCACATGCTCGTACTGTTTAAGGAAAGCTCTTGACAGATCTCTCCAAATGCGTATGTTGACCCAGCTTAATTGGGTATATCATCGGGTGGCAGACCCTGATAGACTGTATTGGAAATAATATATTAGTAGTTTCTCATTTTCCAAGTGTAGTGACATTTTTCGGCAATTCATGGTCAAGTGCGCCAAATGGCAAGTGGTCTCGTCATACTTCTCGAAGTTGGGAGTTTTAAATTTTGGAGGAACCACCAAGTCAGACACTAGACTTAAATCTCTAGCGTCTATGCCACCATAGCCACTTTCTTCTTGTAGGGCTCTGATGATCTCTTCGAGCCTGTTACACTGATCTTCTAGCCTCTTATTCACTCTGAACTTGTCAACTGCCTTATGGAGATCTTGTACCTTAATACCTTGGTTTTCCCTATGATTTATCCTAGACCTTTCTGGAAGATGAGCTGATGTTCCTACCGTGCGGATATGGAACCTCCCCTTCGGTGGAAATGTCTCCAAAGTCACCTCGGGTTAGGGCGACAAAACATCAACAACTTCAACCGCCTTTCCTTTTTCTGGGGAGACAATGTTTTACAGGAAAAGACTTGCATCTTTTACAGGATGTACAAACTTTTATTTAGACACACTTCAAACTTTAGGAGACTTGAAGTATTTTTTTGGATTCAAAATTGCTCGGAATTCTACTAGGATTTCTCTCTCTCAGAGACGCTATGCTTTGCAACTTCTTGAAGACACGGGCTTTCTTGCTAAGAAACTTGCTGATCTGCCTCTTGTTGTGGCCAACAAACTAAGCATGCATAAAGGAGAATTGCTTGAGGATCAATAATTATACATAAGGTTAATTGGTCGTTTGCTTTATCTCACTCATACAAGGCCTGACATTGCCTACACTGTTCACTTAGCCAATTTATATCTCAATGATGTACATCATCTACTAGCCTACATTAAAAAAGCTCCTGGCCTTGGATTGTTTTTCTCGTCCTAATCAACCATGCAATTAAGTTGTTTTGTGAACTAAGACTATAGCTCCTAGCCTGAAACAAGACGATCCACTACTGGTTTTTGTACTTATCTTGGTGATAGCCTGATTTCATAGAAATCCAAGAAGCAAATTGTTGTCAACCGTTCTTTATGTGAAGCTGAATATAAGGCCATGGCATCAGCAACTTGTGAACTTGTCTGGTTGTCAACTCTCTTATCTTCATTCCACATTTCAATTTCACAAGCTGCTCTATATTGTGATAATCAATCAGCCATTCAATTAGCCATAAATTCAATTTTTCATGAGAGGACTAAACACATTGAAGTGGATTGCCATTTTGTTCAAGAAAAATTATGTTCTAGATTTTTCAAGATCTTTCATGTGTCATCGATCAACCAGTTGGCAGACATATTCACCAAAGCTCTTAATCTTTCAGCTTTTCGCTCCATGCTAGTCAAGCTGGGTCTTCTCAACATCCATCAGACTCTACCTTGAGGGGGTATTGGAGTTAGCCGAGTTGTTTAGTTAGTTATCTATTTAGGAGTTAAGTTAGTTATCCAGCTAGGATCTGTTAGTTAACTTCCATCTATAAATAGCTTTACCAAGTTCCTTTTTACTCACTTTTATTTCTCTATAAATCAAAGTTTACATTAATTAATAAAGGTCTTACGCCATTTTACTGGTTGTTATATTAAGCTCTAATCGTATCACTAGATTTTACCTATGTTTTAAAAAAGGTAAACTACTGTAATAGTCACTTATGTTTAGGGTTTATATAGTTTTGGTCATCGATTTTCAAATTCGACCATTATAGTCACTTACGTTTTCGATCTGTAAACTTATAGTCACTGAGACGTATGTTGCCGTTAAACATTAACGGAAGGTTGATATGGCACAATAAAAAAGGCTAAATTACCTAGATGGTCCCTAAACTATTACTTCACTCCTATTTTGACCCTCGAAATAAAAACAATTTGTATAATTACACATTTAATCTTCCATATTCTTCTTCATTAGACAACGTGATTAAGATACTAGGGGTGAGCAACAATACGCATCAACATTTAGCGACACTAACTAGTCACCAATGACTAATATGACAGGTTGCTTGGGCTCACCTAAAGTTTGGCTCCTTGCTTGCTTCGTGTTCATATGATGGACGAATGATTACTGGACCCTGTTCAGAAACTTTGCTCTGGAGGATGTGATAACACTATAAAGGTGTTGAAGCTTTACAATGGAACATGGAAGTTGGAATACTATCCAGCTCTTCAAATGCATACCGATTTTGTAAAAGACGTAGCTTGGGCGCCTAATTTGGGATTACCGAAATTAACCATAGCAAGTGCATCACAGGATGGGAAAGTAATTATATGGAGTGTGGCCAAGGAAGGGGATCCGTGGGAAGGTAAAGTATTGCATGATTTTAATACCCCTATCTGAAGGGTCTTATGGTCATTGACCGAAAACATATTAGCCATTGTTGATGGAAACAACAATGTGACATTGTGGAATTAGTTTCTACCAATTCAATTGGGCTATAAAAACCATTGAATGGCACTGGCCCAAATCACCTTTAGTGGCCTACATTGAAATTATCCAAACAAGAAACTCTCTCAGTTTATTCTTTCACCGTCTTTTCCTTTTTCACTAATTAGGTCATCGGAGGTCCTTCAAAATGGTATCAGAGGGTAGTCAGTCCGGCCATTAGTTCTATCGTTGCTTTAGTCGCTTGCTTCTGTCATTCATATCCTTCGACCCTTTTTGTTCGTTCCTTCTCATTCCCGTTATGGTGCTCATCGAAGAAACCTCTGATTCGTTGCCATGTTTCTACAATTGCTCAGATAAATAGCGGATCTAGTGAATCTGCCTTTGTGAATAAGTAGATTAATATTTGGCTTGATGATACCAATTTCCTGCTATAGAAGAAGCAAGTTGTTCTGATGGTTCGTGGGTGCGATTTAGAACACTTTCTTGATGAGTCTTTTCTAATTTCAGCTAAGGTTGTCATTGATTCCACTGGTCAGTTAACTCTAAATCCTGTATATCGTAAGTTCAAGAGTCAAGATAGCTCACTTGCCTCTTGGCTTCTTTCTACCGTCAGTCTGAGAATCTTACCATAACTTGTTAGAGTTGAAATGACTGTTTCGATCTGGAGCACGATTGTCAAGTTGTTTTCAAATTTATCTACTACCAAGGTCATAAATCTTCACTGCTGACTTTGTGTGATAAAGAAAGCTTCTCTCCCGATTAGAGATTACACAATGCAGATTAAAGAAATCTGTGATTGCTCGCAATAAGTGACAGTCTCGTTTCTGAAGTAGAACAGATCGCCACTATGTTGAATGGGTTACCGGTTAAGTTTGAACCTTTCATTGCTGTAATTATAGTAAGTCATGATCTGTATATCTTGGAATCTATTCAATCAGTCTTGATAGATGCTGAATCTCGACTTGTTGATCCTATGAGGCTTCCGATTGGAGTTAATATGGCTCGATGTGCCAATACTAACAATACTAGGGGCACTGATTATGGTACTGACCACACCTATAATAGACAACATGGCAGAGGAGGTGGTCGTCAGTTCAGTCCCCCGTATAGAGGTCAGTTTCGTGGTCACCCTCGCCCACAGTGTCAACTCTGTAAAAAGGTAGGGCATCTTGTCGATCGTTGTTGGGCGTTCAAAGGAGTTACCTCACAGTAAACTAATTCTCTTACTAAAACTCATGCCAATCTTTATCAATATGCGACTGAAGATACTGAGCCTGGCTATACACCGTATGTTGAAGTCAATAATGCATCTGCTGAAACTGTTCCTGAGTCCAATGATGACACAGCTATTGTTAATTCTCTCATTGTGTAAGAGGTTCTAACTCTCTCTGACAGGTGGTACCCGAATTTCGGTACCACACACCATGTCACTCGTGAATAGCATATGGGGCAACAATGTTACACAGGTAAGGGTAAGTTATATCTTGGTGATGGCTCTACTGTTAATATTACACATGTAGGAAAATTTTCTATCCCCATTGCACCTAATCCTCTAGTTCTTGATCATTTGCTTAGTGTATTACAGATTACCAGAAATTTAATGTTGGTGTCTCGGTTAACTCAAAATAATATTGTCTATGTTGATTTTTATTCTAACAAATGTTTTGTGAAGGATGAGGTTTCTAAAGCTGTATTGTTGGAGGGCTCCTTAGAGGATGGTTTGTACTACTTCAAGCTTGATTCTTCATATACGCTTGATGGTTCGGTTTGTCACACAGTCTTTACTCAAGATGTTTCACACCCTGATACTTTATAGTCACAGTCCCTTTATTGGCTTTAGCATATACGACTTGGTCATCCCTCTTCTGATACAGTTAGTTTAGTTCTTAATAAGTCTGTTTCTGTCAATAAAAATGTTCTTTGTACTACTTGCCAGCTTGGAAAGAACCATAAGTTGCCTTTTAAGTCATCTACTACTGTCTATCACACACCTTTTTGAGCTAACTGAAGCCGATGTATGGGGAACTGCCCCAAATAAGTCATCTGGCTGGCAACCTTATGTTTTCTTTGTTGATTTGTATAGTCGCAATACCTGGGTTTATCTGTTGAGAAATAAATCAAAAGTTTATACTGTATTTCAGCTATTTCTTGCTCTTGTTAAGAATTAGTTTTCTTCGAATATTATTGCTTTGCAAACTGACGGTAGGGGTGAATTTTGTGCTTTTGAAAAGAACTTGCACAATTAGGAATTCAACATAGGGTCACTTGTCCCCACACTTCTCAAAAAAATAGAATTGTTAAACGTAAACACCGCCACATCATTGAAATAACCTTGACATTACTAGCACAAGCCTCGGTTCATTTTCAATATTGGTCATATGCTATGATGAGTGTTGTTTACTTGATTAATCGGATGACTGCTACTGTTCTTGGAGGACTATCTCCACATGAAAGGTTGTTTGGTAAGAAGCCTAATTATCGGTTCCTTCGAGTGTTTGGATGTCAGTGTTTTCCCTGTCTTACCTCATATAACAATCACAAGTTTAATTTTCGATCCAAAGCTTGTGTATTTCTTTGTTATTCACCTAAGCACCATGGATATCAGTGTATGGATGAAAAAAATAGAGTGTTTGTCTCTCATCATGTAAAATTTAATGAGTTTTGTTTTTCTTATGCTTCAGATCTTAAGGCCAAGAATGACTCTAAGTCTTCTATCTTTTTCCAGTCCTCCTTTTTTCCTACTACTGAATAGTGCTCTCATACTCCTACTGGTTCACATGATAAGGCATGGATGATTGAAAATTCTGTGAGGCAAGCTACTATGGGTACAACTCATTATGCTGGCGTTTCTACTGAAGCAACTCATTTTGCTGGTGTTTCTACTGAAGCAAAAGTTGTAGCTGTACTTGAGGTGGTCCGTGAAAATTCAGCAGCCAGTGTTAATAAGGAAGCAGCTAGTTATTTTGATGCTTCTGCTGGTGATTTTGAAGAAATAAAAGTAGAACATATTGAGAAAGTTCCAGAGACTTCTGCTAATGACATTTCTGTAGAATTTGTTGAGAGTGTTGATACTTCTACTGACATACAAGATGCAGCACTTGATTATTCTGGTTCATCAACCTCAGTTTAAACTTGAACCTTCAGTTAATATCATATGATAACCAAAAGCAAAGTTGGTGTTTTCAAGCCCAAGGCCTACACAACTGTGTACCATGAGACACCCTCTACCATTTTTGAAGCTTTGCAGCAGCCTCAACGGAGGGCAGCAGTTCAATCTGAATATGATGCCCTAATCCAAAATGGCACATGGGAGTCGATACCTCTATCATCTCATAGGAAGGCTATAGGATCAAAATGGCTCTTCAAAGTTAAGCACAACTCAGATGGGACAGTCAACAGATATAAAGCTCGTTTAGCAGTTAAGGGATATTCATAGGAGCCTGGTTATGACTTTGGAATAATGTTCAGCCCTGTTATTCGATTTTTCATAGTGAATGTTTTGTTGTATCTGGCTGTAACCAACAAGTGGCAAATACACCAATTGGACGTAAACAATGCCTTCTTAAAAGGTGAGTTGGTTAAAGATGTATTTATAAAACAACCCGAGGGCTTTGAAAGATATGATCAGCATAGGCAACCTTTGGTGTGCAAGCTCAAGAAAGCCTTATATGGCCTTCGTCAAGCTCCTAAGAATTGGTTTACCAAGCTCAGGGAGTTTTTCTACACACTTAATTTTTTTATCATCAAGGGCAGATAACTCCTTATTTGTTCATAAATCTGAGTCATTCATTACTTATGTAGCAGTTTATGTAGATGATATATTGGTGACAAGGGTTTCGGCTACTCATGTTAGGGATGGGCATTTCACCCGGACCCGACGGGTTCCGACCCGGCCCAACCCGATCGGGTCGGGTATTTTTGTGAAAAAATCGGGTTCGGGTCGGGTTTTGCTAAGGTTGATGTCGAGTCGGGTTAGGGTAAAAAAATCCGACCCGGGACTAATAGTGTAATTTTCCCTTCAAATTTTTAGTAATATTTGTAATAATACCCTCTCTTTATATAATTTTTTATAATAAGGTCCATAAAATTAAAATTTTATTTACAATTTAGTCCTTAAAATATTATTCTTTACAATTAAGTCTCTTAAAATTATTTTTTTACAAGTAGGTCCCTAAAAATTCAATTTTTTCTATAGGTCGGGTCGGGTTTTTAGAGAATGAGGTCGGGTCGGGTCAGGTTTAGTTTTAGGGTTATTATTTTCGGGTCGGGTTCGAGCGGGCCAAAAACCCGACCCTACCCGACCCGTGCCCATCCTTAGATGTGATTGATGCCTTACATGGAAAGTTCTCTCTTAAAGACCTTAGTCAAGTTCATTATTTTCTGGGCATAGAAGCACTGCGTACATTTGCAGGTTTGTTCTTGTCTCAGAAAAAATTTCATGAAGAACTGCTGGTTAAATATAATATGGCCAGCACTAAGTAGATACACCTTTTGTTGTTTCCCTCAAACTTGGGAAAGATAGTGGGCTTGAAGGTACTGATGCTCAACGATATCGTAGTATAGTGGGGGCACTCTTATACATTTGTCATACACGCCCGAATGTGTTTTATGCTATCAATAGAGTTTCACAGTATATGTAGCAACCAAAAGATACTCATGGATCTGTTGTCAAAAGGATTTTAAGATACTTGTAAGGCATTGCTGATTATGGTTTGTGGTTTAGATCATAAGATATCAATGTTGAGTTACATTCTTACTCGGATACTGATTGGAGAGGAGATATTGACGATCGTCGTTCTATTTCTAGGTATTGTATTTATCTTGGGACTCATCTTTGATGGAGCTATAAAAAATAGCGATTATCAACTGCTGAGGCTGAGTATTGCAGTCTTGCTGATACAGCCTTTGAAGTTCTGTGGATTAAATCGATTCTGGTTGGTATGGGAGTTCAGTTAGAAGTTATTCCTAAGATTTGGTGTGACAACGCTAGCACTGTCTCCATGGCTGCAAATCCAATTCTACATACAAAAAATAAGCATGTTGAGTTAGATTTGCACTTTGTGCGTAAGCGTGTTATGAATCAACAACTAGAAGTGAATTATGTACCTGCTCATAAAACCCTTGACTGTGACACAATTTTCAGAGTTACGTCATCAACTATCAGTTTGGTCGAGAAAACAAGTCAGAAATAAAGTAAAATAGGGTAAATATTAGTCTATGTAATCAGAATTCGGTTGAGAAATTCTGTTGATTAAAGGTTGTAACTACCTTCAGATTCTAACGGATTGGTTTCTACCAATTCAATTGGGTCTTTGTTTGGGCTATAAAAACCATTGAATGGCGCTGGCCCAAATCACCTTTAGTGGCCTACATTGAAATCATCCAAACAAGAAACTCTCTCAGTTTATTCTTTTTCTTCTTTCACCGTCTTTCCCTTTTTTACTAATTAGGTCATCAGAGGTCCTTCAATAGCTGTTGATGGAGAGTGGCAACAGGTGACTATCGTTGAGCCATAGAATTGATATCTTATTTTCTCTTGCAATATTTTACATGTTATAGAACTCATTTAGTTACATGTACGTGAACGTTAGGGTTTATTCATTGTCAAGTTGTCTTGCTAGAAATTCTAGAACTCAAATTTTGTGCTTAAACTTCATCCAAAAGTTCTGTTGGTTTCTATTGCTAATATCCCATAAACTTTAAATGTTTATCCAGCTTTTAATTTGATTGGTATGTTCATCTCTGAGTATAATTTTTTGTATGTTTCATCACTTATTGCCTTGTGCTAATTAGGGATTAAATGTAAATTAGGGATTAATATAGTAGAAAATTAGGGATTGGGTTAGATGAAGAAGAACATAGAAGATGGTGGAGCGGAGAAGAAATAAAAAAATTGTAAATATAAAAGATTAAATGTGTAATTATAGAAATTGTTTTTATTTTGGTGGCCAAAATAGGAGTGAAGTAATAGTTTAGGAACTATCTAGGTAATTTATCCTTCGTTTTATTGTGTCAGATCAGCCTCTCATTAACGCTTAACAGCAACAAACATCCCAATGACCATAAGTTTGCAGATCGAAAACATAAGTGACCATAACGATCGAATTTGAAAATCAGTGACCAAAACTGTACAAACCCGAAACATAAGTGACCATTGCAATAGTTTACCCTTTAAAAAACAAGGTTAAAATTTTGGCGAGCTTAACGAGCAACGAGTTGAGTCAAGCAAAGGAATTTTTTAATAAGCACGAGTTGAGCAAAATTTTATCGAGCTTAACGAGCAACGAGTATTTTTTTAGTTTGGTTTCCTATTAATGGGGGTTAGATATCTGTGGGGATCTCAATTGATATTTAGTTTTAACATTTTATAAATAAGATTAGTGATTATTGGATTCAGTTTTCATCTGGGTTGATCTTAAATTGTGTTTTTATTGTTCTTTTGATTGTTGGGTTTGGTTGAAGCTGTTGAGGGCTTTTTATTCTAATGAGGAAATGGTCAAAAAGTAATTGCAAGTCAGCATCCCACAAACTCTTCAAGGACAATGCAAATAATCGAGTAAATGATTTGTAGGGAATGTTTTTGGATCTGCAGCTTGCAAAGAAGGAAAACCGCAACATTGATGTTGCAGTTCTAGAGGAGCAAGTCCATCAGATGCTCCGTGAATGGAAACCTCAATGAACCTTCTCTAGCTTCTTCATTGCATCAAGTTAGGACTACCACAAATTCTCATTTCATATTAATTGCATTTATATGCTTCATCAATTAATTTTGTTTAGTAGGAAAAAATATAAAGTGTAAATTGGGGATTAATATAATAGAAAGCTAGGGATTGAGTTAGATGAAGAAGAATATGAAAGATGGTGGAGGGGAGAAGAAATAAAAAAATTATAAATATAGAGGATTAAATGTGTAATTATACAAATTATTTTTATTTCAATGGTCAAAATAGGAGTGAAGTAATAGTTTAGGGACTATTTAGGTAATTTATCCTTCTTTTTTATTGCACTAGATCAACCTCTCGTTAACGTTTAACGACAACAAATGTCCCAGTGACCATAAATTTACAGATCAAAAACGTAAGTGACCATAACGGTTGAATTTAAAAATCGGTGACCAAAAGTATACAAATAGTTGCACTTCCGCCACCTATGTTTTGTTTTCACATAATATCAGAGTTTCTCTTATGTGTTATAGACGATTTTGACAACTGCTGTTGATTCTCTTTCTCACAAACGCTGCCTACGCTGTCATTGTCTTCGAAAACTACAACAAGCTCTATGAAAAATTATTAGATGGATCCGGTTCATCACGTCATCCGTGGTCTCAGCCAATAAAGTTTATCCATCTATTTTTTTCAAAGTGAATCTTCACCTTTTTCCAATTGTCAATAAAAAGTGGGCAGTTATTTGGAAGTTAAAATTAAGTCGATAGACCTTATTAGTTGGGACCACGGATGACGTGGTGAGCCGGGTCCATCTAATAATTTCTCAGCCTTATGGATTGTGCCCAAATTTTTTTATATTAAAAAGTTTAATGGGATTTTTATCCCTCCAATTTTTAAATCCTTTTAATTATCCCCTCATTTTTATGGCTAATTATATTTTCCCCTAATCTTGACTCTGTACTACAACCTTAGTCTTCGGCCTCGTTTCTTCTACATTGTCAGCTTCGTTGATCTTGTTCTACCATATAGCTGTTGGTTTTTGTTTGTTCCGATAAATATTGTCTATTTTTGTAGTCTCGATCACAAGTTAATTGGACATCAACTTATTATCAAAATTAAATATAAAAAACAAATATAACATTTTGTTATTTTAGAAAATTCACACCATAAGAAAATCGACATTTTTAAGAATCCGCCAAGAATATCCTGACATCTTGATACCTAGCTCAACACTAGTTAGGACGACTCTAGCTCGAAAGACATTTAAACAATGTTGGAGGGGAAGGTTACCCGACATGATGAATCTGTCAAAGACTTGGGAGAGATGTGGTTGATGTCTGTCTTGAAGAGTTGGACACTAAGGGAGACCAGCTCAAAGAAGAGTACCAAGGGCTACTCAACGAGACGGTCGATCAAGTCCACGATGCGCTTCAAGTCGTAATAACGACGCTAAAGAAAGAAATGAAAGAGCTCAAGAGAGAATTGTTCTTTTTCAAGGCCGCTATGACTAGTGGCATGGTGTTCCTTACACCAAAGCCCAAGTCGATGTCCCAAAGTCAAAAGAGTTCAAAGGGACAAGGTAGGCCCAAGATGTTAAAAACTTTTATGTGAGAATTTGAGCAGTATTTTAAAGTTGTGCGAATCGTGAAAGATGTCGAAAAGGTAAACACTGCCTTTATTTACTTGACTGATGTCAGTCTTTTGTGGTGGTGACGTAGGTGCACAGAAGAAAAACGTGATGACATCGTTATTCAGATATAGGTTGAGTTTCAAGGCGAATTCAAGTAGCAATTTGTCTGGAGTGTTATTAATATTTATCTATGTAGATGTTCATTATGATTAGAACTCTATCTCTATTTATTAAATAGGGATCTGATGTACTTAGAATTCTATATGATAGCTACTTCGTATGCCTATAAATAGAGAGAATGAAGAAGACATTGTATAAAACTCTACACTAAAAATACAATGCAAATTTCTCTATATGTCTCTCTCTTATTTTTGTTCTTTACTTTATTTACAACATATATAGTTTTATTAAAATATTTAGTATAAATACACACGTGCGCTCGCGCATATATATTTAAATATGTAATGATACTTTTGAATTTAAAATTAATATTTTTGATATTTTAGTATATATTTTAATTTTAAGATATCTAAAGCCTATAATTTAATACTATATATTTTATTTTTATTATTTTATGCATATATGTATATATATTATATTATGCATTCATATTCGGTTTTCGTAATCAAGTTTTTTTACAAAGGTAAAGCAATATTCTTTTATTTGGGATTTTCGAGAAAATTGTGTCTCGAACTTATAGGGCGTGCTTTTTTCGCTAATCCTAAATAGAAGAATATTCTTTTAACAAAATTACCATATTCGAGACAATATTCCTTTATTTAGGAATCTTGAAAAAATTGTCTCAAACTCATAGAGACTTAATTTTCTCGTTAATCCTAAATAAAGAGATATTCTTTCAAATATATTTTTGAACAAATATTTTTTTATGCATTTAGGGGGCCATATTTTTAAATTTTATTCGAGTTCGTAATCTTCAATACAAAGACACTAAGTAATCAACATGGTACCAAATTTGGGTGTTATGGGATGCTCGTCTTCCACCATATGTAACCGACTCCCGAACACGTTTTTTGCTTTCATAGACCAAAAATAAAATTTTAATAAATTTATTAAAATATTTTTATTAAAATAGTCGTATTTTCAAATGATCTAATCTCACATAAATAAAAACATTGATGGCGACTTCAATCAAATTTATTTTTTGAAATCCGTCGGACTTGAGGAGCAATCCGACAAATTTAATCATCAAAATTTATATTTTTGTTAATTTGACTATTATTTTGTTTTAGTTAAATCTAATCATCGATTTTTTTAATCAATATATTTTGGCTTAAAGAAAAATGATGATTAGACTACTAGATTTTACGCGACGATGACGTGATAATTTGTGTGACAACCCATATGTCCTTTATAACTAATGTGGCATACTGGCATAGTGTTAGATCGATAAATAATTTAAAATTTTAAAAATTTATATTTTTAAAAATTAAATTATTACAAAATGATTTGAGGTGAAGCAGGCAGTCATATAAAAAAAGTGTAACGTTAACAATGTAGTACGTGTTGAGCTGCCATGCAAATTGCAACCTCAGCTCTTAAAAAGTTTAATAATCTAATCATTATTATTTTTTTGTTAAAAATAAGAGAAATTTGATTAAAAATTGAGGTTGATGGAGAATCACAGAACAAAACCATATAAAATGGAATGAAAAGTGAGCTTTCTCCCATTAGGTCCAAGCCCTGAAATGGAATTTAAGCCCACATTCCCAAAAGAGAATTAACCCCTTGATAATATTGGGCCAATAAAAATTACTCATTTAAAAAGGGTATTATTTTAGTTTATGTCTAATTTTATTTATTTAAAAAAAGTTTAGACACATAAATTACGATTAAACCTTAAAATTTGGAATAAGCTACATCTCCTACCCCACGATGTTCCTCCATTACGTATATGAATTTTCAGAAAACATAAAACATATCTACGTGTAGAAGTTTATGTAAATTTAAAATAATTCGAACAAGAACCTAACAAATGGTCTTAGTAGAAAAAACGGGTGATATTCATTTTAATAGACCCGGGTTCAATCGTTCTATCTACAATGTGTGTGCATTGTCAAAAGGTTAAAAATATGTATGAACATATACTACCTTATAATCACTTTTAGACTATTCAAAAAATAAAATAATTTGAACAAATAAAATAGACATACGAATATTTTTTTATATTGAATTATTGTTATAAACAATGATATGTAATAAATAGAGATACAATATAAATATTAATTTCTTTAAATTGAATTATTATTGCAAAACCTATAAAATGCATGATGGATTGTGATACAAAAAAACACAATACAATATAAAAATAACTAATATAATATAAGAGAAAAACTTCAATCTGTGTAAACTTTTTACACAGACTTTTTAATTTTAGGGGTTAGAGATTTTAGTTTAGGGTTTAGAGTTTAGGGATTTAGGTTGTAGGGTTTAGAATTTAATGTTAGTGTTTAGAATTTAGGGTTTAGTGTTTAGAGTTTGGAGTTTAGTTTTTTTAGGGTTTAGGTTTAATTTTAATTTATAGTAGGTGTGTCAAATTTAAACACATAATATAAATATTTCAAAGTATAATAATAATATTATTATATTTCAAACACACAAAATTGATGATTATTTTCTTTTTTTTTTTCCTTTCGTTTTTCTTCGTTACTTTTTTCTTTTCCAACCCAATTTTCGGTTTCTTTGCTTTCTTGGTTCTTTCCCCGTAAAAGATTGAAAACACATAAAATAATCCTTTGAAAACCTTAAAAGATGATCGTGTAGTTATCCTAATCCTTGTATTTTTTAAAGCTTTTGTTATCTTTTCTTTAATTGATGATTATTTGATTATTTTATTGATCCAACGTTATTTTAAATTATTGAGTTAATTTTCTCATATTGATAAATACTCACAATCACCCATATATATCATACGTGGGTTGTGACAAAGTCATATGCCCATTTGATATCATGTTTCACTATGATGTTCATGTTGATACTGGTTATCATTCAACGACGACAATGATATTAACGTTGAAAATTATATTTATTTGCATCTTTTATATTTTTTGAGTTGCTTGATTGAATTTTTAATTATTTCCTTACATGATTCTATTTTATAGAACGAACGAATTAGAATTCATATTATATATATATATATATATATATATATATATATATTTTACAATGTATAACTTTAGTTAATTACAATGTGACACCTTACTAACAAGGTAAATTAAATACTAATGTTATTTTTTCTTAGAAACCCCCTTCATATAATGTATCATTTAGCGATATGTACATGTATTTATGTTGTGATTATATTATTTTTCATAGTATATTTGTATGTGTGTCTTTACTGTTTAGAGTATCATAAATTTATATAAAATATTTTATATAAGTTAATTATTTATTTTATATATACTTTGGCATATATGTGCAAGTCTATCGTGTTTATGTCATTTTGCATGCTGTCGTGCTTTTGTATGATTTATCGTAATGATACACTTTCGATAATAATATGTGTGTTCCTATCATGTTCGTGCTGGTGTTGTATCTCAATGCATATAATGTTTTGCATAATTTGTAATATTGATTCAGTTTAGTGGAAAAAACAATATGTTTATGTTGTGCTCGTATTAATTTTTGTAGGTTAAGTTAATAAATTATAAAAATGCTATACTAATTAATAATTCGGTTTCTGTAAATTTTGACATTTTTTTATGTTTATATTTTGTTTGTCTTATGATATATTTTTTATTTTAATAAAATATGATGTCCTTTTTAAATTTTTTATTATTCTTTCACTTTTTTAGAGATTTTTTGTGATTAATTTAGATCAATCTACATTACACATTTAATTTTAGTGAATGAGTTTTTTAACTAAATTTTTTTAAAATATAAAATTTTAAATTTACTTAAATAACATCAAATTACTTATTACTTATAATCCATCGATAATTATAAGCTATGCGAATGCTTTTGTTGAGAAAAGTGAAAAAAAAAGCAGGCGGAAAACAAAAGAGGACTTTGTGGCAGCATGTTCCCAATGCAAAATAGAAGACGAGGTTTGCAGGTGCTGTTTTGGAGCCGACAGGTCAGATATTCCACTTTTCCTTCTCTTTCCTCCCTTTTATTTTATTTTTCTCTATTCAACTTTCTCCAACTCTGAGCCCTTACCAAGTCACCCTCCAGTCATGGGCGTGGGCGTGGGCGTGGGCGTGGGGATCTTCAATTTCAGAACCCCAAGGACAAACATTTAATTTCCAATTCTAATCATTTTTTCATTCCAATTCAACTTTCTCAGTTACTTGCACAATGAATGTTGTAACGATGATATAATATAATACGGGTGAATTATCTATTTAGTCACTAAGCTATAGCGTTATTTTTTTCTAACCACTAAACAAAATATTTTGTAAATCAGGTCACTGACGTTTCATCTGTGTATTAATCAAACCATTGATTGTCAACTAATTAACTAAATTACTGACGTGACAGTTTTGAAATTTCTATAGTAACGCATTTAGTTGTTATTACTTACATTCTATTATTTTGGTTCTAAATCTAAATAAATCAATTCATCATTTTCAACTCCTATATTCAAATCCAACGTTTGTTTCTCTTAAATCTTCTTCAAACAACTGAAAAAAATCCCTAACATGCGAATTCTTTCAATATGATCTCATTCTTTTATCGTCTGATGAAATTGATTTCAGAGTATGTTGTTTATAATTTAAAGGTTAGTGTTTAGAATTTAGGATCTAAATGTTAAGGTTTAGGGTTTAGTTTTTTTGGGTGCATGCTCTAAGATTTGGGCTTTATAGTTAAATATGAATGCGTTGCAAAATTAGTTTTACGTTGATTTAGACGACAATGAAAATCATCAATTTATTCCTCACTTTAAATATAAAGTATACTCCCTTAGTCCAACTAATTGTGTCACATGTTGACTTTTTATAGAGTTTTAAGAAAAAAAGTTGTATGGTATAAAATAATTAAAATGACAAGTTTGTCCTTAGAAAGTTAGCTTTTGTTTTTGTTGAAAATTTTAAAAAATAATAGAAAAGTAAATTTGTTTTAAAAAAGTTGTTGAATTTTTTAATGTGACAATTTAAATGGGATAATTTTAAAATAGAAAAGTGATAATTTTACAAGGAGAGTATTTATTTTTCACATATCTTGCTAAAGCCCTAAAAACAAGTTGTTTTGAACAAAAAACCCAAAATCCCGTAAAATCATCGCCTAAGATTAAACTCCAAATCGATTAAAACCAATCCGGTGTTGAGTGCATGCATTGTAAAATGGTTGTTTGAAACCCAAATCTTACGTTGAAAACCCATGTTGGCTTAACCTAGAAGACAATGAAAAATCATCCATTCTTGATTGCCAACCATCTTGACTAAAAGAGACTATCGTCTTAGACAATGATATTAGTCAATTTAACTGGTATTTACCCAATGTCCTAAAAATGAAACATTAATGACAAACCTCTTGATAATATTTTTTGGAATAATCAAAGTAATTTGGTCCTCAGCATCTTTTGTGAGTAAATGATGGTGGCGGTGGTGGCACTCATATCACATCCTTCTTTTTGGTTTGGGTTGTTTTTGTGATTTGTCAACTATGTACTAATATCGATTCAAAACATAACCAATGATTAAACCCCAAATCGGTTAAAAATTCTTCTCATTCTAAAATCCAAGATTGAAACCCTTAATTTCAAAACTCAGAAGAGATAGAAAAATCAGTTTTCATTCTTGATTGTTACCATTTCAATTAAAAGTAGTTTTTTCAGTTACATTACTGATTTAATTTATTGAAACCCTTCATAAAATGAAAAGTTTTGACCTAAATGTCTTTTTTTCAATAATCAAAATTTATTGATTTTATTTTTAGTGACTAAATAGGTAATTTTTCTTAATAGTAATCATAGCATCGTATGATGACTATAATTTAAATCTCAACACTTGTCATTTCATTTGTTAGAGAATGGATTTCATTTGTTAGAGAATGAATGTAGGGTTCTAGAGCTAAGTAAATAATAATAATAATAAACAAAAATTGATCCCAATTTTAATATTTAATTTTTCGGTTAAGAGACTAATTGGGTCTAAAAATTTAGAGATTTGATTTGTTTTCTCAAAAAAATTTTTCTTAAAGAATTTTTTATGATGACTATAATTTAAATCTCAACACTTGTCATTTCATTTGTTAGAGAATGGATTTCATTTGTTAGAGAATGAATGTAACCTAGTAGATTTAAAATACATAATTTTAAAAAATATCCCAATTTTAATAAAAATTTTTCAGAGACTAATTGGTCAAATTCTGATTTGAAAAAATTAAAGACTTTAAAATTTTAAAGATCTGATTTATCTAAAATTTTTAGAGTTCTGAATAAAGTATTGCCACATAGTTGAACAGGCAATATATAAATTTAAACCCATGAAATACAAATATTATATAGTTAACAAAATATACCGTAATTTACCAGCTAATTTATATAAATGATGTAAGAGATAATAGTCCACAAATACTCCATCCCCAAAGCAAACGTGGACCAATCATAGGATAGGAGCCCTAAAACTTGGTTTCTACTTAAACTATAAACCATATATCACCTACCCAAAACCAAACGCATCACAAGTTTAGTTAAGACAAAAATGAGTACGTCACCACGGCTCCATTAACATTTCCTCACGGAACCAAAAACATTACTCCCTTTATCGTAAATAAATAATGATATATAATATAGTTGTGTACGGACAAGATTATTATATTAAATATTGTCGGCAAAAAGAAAAAAATTAGTGGAATGTATTTTAAAAATATAAAAATAAATGTGATACATTGTTGATTGAGGGATCTCCGGCTTTTTTCCTAAAAAAAAAAAAAATTAAAATGTTATTTGTCAGAAATGGGAATGACTCCAACCATTAACCAAAGGCATATAACCCACATATTTGCAAGTGTGTAAAGATCATTTTAGTGATTTAGTTCGTTGTCAAAAGACAACTTGTAAGGGAAAAATAGTCCTTGGTATTAGGGATGGAAACGGGATAAGAAAGTGTGAATACTCCTTCCCACATTTAGCGATGGACTTAGAAGGAAATTAAAAATGCAGCCGACCTGTTAAAAATTTGAAATTTATATATGATTTAAAATATTTTAAATTTTTATATATTTTTTATTAAAAATCTATTTTCACCTCTTAAAATTTTATAAGTTCGACCCCTTAATATTTTATAAGTTCACCCCTTAGCATGAAATCTTACGTCCATCTATGCTATATCATACTCACTTAAAATTTTCATATTTATCATCTACTAAGACAAGTATAATTTTTAAAACCACATCCACCCATGTGGGTATACTCCCAAATTCACACCCATACCCACTACTAACTAAATACCCACCAACCAGTATGTACTTACCTATACCCACCAAATTTGTCAACCAAATAGCCACTAATATCAAACATAACACAAAAATGTCAAAATACAAGACACGTCTCTTCAAAATCTTATAGTTTATAGAATAGCTCATGAACTTATTTTAAATTTATAATAGTTCAAAAATTTATATGATGGGTAGTAATATGCGGGGATATGAGACAAAGTAAAGGTCTAAAATGGACCATCATCTCAAATTCATTATTTATCCACGATTCTCGACAGATATGACTTTTGACATCTACACCTATTAGGTCACTTATATTCCATATCCACTCCGACCGGAACGTATGCTATGCGAAATCTGCATAATTGTAATTCCTTGCTATCTCTACTTGGTATATATTACCACAATCCAAGTCTTGTTTAATCGATGTGGGATGATTTTTCTTCTCGACAATATTCAATAACATTTTTTTCTAAGCGACACATTACTTTGCATTCTTGAGAAACTTCCTCAATTTTCAATGCCTCTTTTAATACACATAGCATCAAACAAGGTCACCTTTTGCATAAGAAACAAAATTTTCATTAATATAAACCAAGTATCCACTGAAATCCAAAGCTAAAACCTCCAATTTTATCCACCAATAATCAACGACTATAAAAGATTTTGTCCCTAATCCAACTAGTCTTTCCATCTATTCAAACAAGATCTTTGTGGTTAACCATTGAATTGAAACTAAATATGTGTGGATTTAAAGATAAATTTTAAAAAATATATGAAGTTCCATCCATGGATTTTAATTTTAAACAAATATATACATATAAATTTGATTTTAAATCAATTTCATACATAAATTCGATTCGATTCGATAAATAATTTATTTCACTATTTATATATTAATAAATATTAAAATGTATTCCACTACCATGCGAGAATGACCAAAGTCCAAAACTGCAATCTCCAATTTATTGTCAGAGAAGATTGTTCACAAATAACGAAACTCGTCGTTGTGAAGCCAAATTTGTGTGTCTCTCTAACCAAAACAATATCCATTGAATCTTTGATGATTTGAGTTCTCATAACATGAATATCTTTTGCATTTAATACATCTTTTTTATTAAATTCAAAAAATACATTAAATATCTTTTTATTAATTTGTTTCGTTTATATATCACTTAGGGTTAATAGCAGTGATAGTCATCAATTTTTTTATTAAAAATTGAATGGGGTTTTACCTATTTGACCCCATAAATTTGAATTCATTTGAACTTTGCCCTATTGTTTTTTATGATTAATTATACTTTATTCCTCGTAATCTTATCCCCGGTTTCGTCTCTGTCCGTAAGGTAACCGAACGAAAGGCTACTACAAATGTTATCCAACTATACTTAATTTGCTACAATATTTGTAATATATTGACAGAGCCGTCTCGGACATTTCGAGCCCTGAGCGAAAACTCAAAAATATTCTCATATAGAATGAAAGTATATTTTATCACATTGAACAATTAATTTAATATTGTATTAATAAACCATAAAAACATGATTAAATTTTATCAAACCCGTTATTTTTATTGTTTTGTTAAAAAACACCTTAAATATAATCAAAACAATAAGCGTCAGCCACTAACTTAAAAGATTATCACTTGAGTAATTGATAAAGATGTGAATATAAAAGATGAGGGCCTTGAGCAGGAGCTCATGTTGCTCTCTCTTTGATACAGCCCTGCATATTGGGTATATACACAAATGTTGATAACGTTTTAGATACATGCTTAAAATGATACAGATTAGGTATAAAGATTAACGTTTTAAATATCATGTTTTAGTTATATATATATATATATCAATCAATTACAATGTGTTAACAACTAACTGTAAACCGAAAATTTAACGGAACTTTGATACTAAACTTTGCAATTAGGGACTTTATTGATATATTTTGAAGTTAGGGGACCTGATTAAACTTCAAAACTAGCAATCAAATCCCCAATTATAAAGTGTCACTAATCGAGTGCAAACAGAAAAGCTAACTGGACATCCGATAAAAATACCACATTAATACTAAACTTTGCAATTTGGGACTCGATTGATACGCTTTGGAGTTATGGGATCATTCATGCTATTAACCCTATCATCTTAATTGAATGAATCTACTAACATTTCCCAATACTAGTAGTAATATAATTTTTTATTAAGTAGAGAGATAATTAATTCTCAATACAAATGTCGGGATTCGAATTCATATAAGATTCGACAACATGAACATTATTGACTACTAATCTGAGTAGTAATATAATTGTTGAAGCGTCTGGTTTGTCTTTTTTTATTTGTGATGGAAGTAAAAAAAAAAAAGTGAAGGGTCATATTGGTATTAGGTTACATCATGGATGTTGGGGAAGAGGCAAGTGAAACTCTAGGAAAAATAATGATTGTTTTGAGCATGCGCAATTCACGAGCAAGTATAATTATAACATGGATTCAGGGGAAGTGACCAAAGTGTATTTGTTGCATTGCATTTATCATCATCATCATTATTTATTTTTTTATTTGGGAAAAAAATGAGATGATCGAAGCAATTTATCTGGCCGTCGAACATGGGTTGAATCCTTGGAAGTGTGTGATGCAGTAGATTGTTGGTTAATTAAGTTCGAAAAAAAACTTACCAAAGTTTTTCATGATTGATTTAGCAAGAGATGAATTTTTTAAAAAAATACATAATTTCGAGATCTACTAATTGACCTAGTGGTCAATGACGTTTATATTAGTTCATTTTGTATGAGTTAAATTGTCAATATTTTTATTAGGAATATAATATGTTTATATTTTAATTAAAAAAACACAATTGCAAACTCTTTACTAATTATGATGTTTCCAAACGGACAAGTTGTCTGTCCCGTTTCAGAACGGAATAAACTAACACATAATTACATATTAAACTGTTTGAACTTTGATCTAAAGAATTATTTATGAAAAAAATTAAAAAAACACTATTAAGCCTTTATGAAAAAACAAACCCTATCAATAATAAATGAATTTGTAAAAATTAAGGAGTAAGAATTGTCTACGGATTGAATTTAAGATCAATGTCAATTGAATATTTGATAACAAGTTCTTTGTCATTTCATCCTGGTTCAATTAATAGAGAAAAACAATCTTTTTTATTAAATAGAAAGATATTACATTTTCATGCCAGAATTTAAATTGATACAAAATAAAATAATATGAACATCCTTAACCATTAGGTTAATCAGTGAACTTTAAGATAAACGATCTTTAAACCAATTATTCAAACTTATTAGTGATAATATCACCAAAACTTATATTTAACTTAGGTTTCATTATGACTTCAAAATAAAATTATTTTTTTGAAGCAAAGATTCAAATTTGAGACCTTTGTCAAAAAGGTGTCACTACTTGGCCCTTAAACTAGGATAAAATTTTGTTTAACACATTCCATCGACAATAATATTTAAGTTAGATAAATTTTAAATTAAAGAATAAGCTAAAATTGTTTTTTCACTTCATTTGGAAATAAAAATAATTAAACAACTATATATATTTATAAAATTAATATTAAATCATTCTAAAATTAAATTTATAATATTATTTAATTTTTAAATAGTTTAAATTAATCATAAAAATAATTTAAAGTTGGGGTTTAGAATGATTTTAAAATTAAATAAATATTATAAAAATTTAGATTCTATCATAAATAATTTAAAAATTATATTTATTTAATTTTATATTTAATCTTAAATAAAAAATTTGATTTTAGTTTGAGAATGATCTAATATTAATTAATTAATTAACTTTTTATTCCCAAATGAAGTGAGAAAAATGTCAGTTTAATTTTAAATTTAAAAGATATCTAATTTAAATATTAGTTTTGACAAAATGTTAAATAAAATCTTAGCTCAGTTTAGTGGCTAAGTAGTGGTATAGTTTAGGAGTCAATTGACCCCATTTAATTTGTTGTGGTATAGAATTTTTAAAAAGTTAAATGGAGTTTTTAAGGAATTAGTATACCATTTTTCATGGAAATATTAGAATTTACCCCACTTAATTTGTTTGAGTATAAGGTCAACAATATTTATATTGTAGAGGTATGTGAATCCTCATACCCCAAAGTTTACTCTGGCCCTACTATATGATAATTCTGACTCCGCCACTGATGGTAGCTTTGAGTTAAAGTTCTCAAGTTTAAATCAATGCTTTCGGAAAATCAATTTATTTTGTGGTTTTAATGAAGTATAACTTAAATATAAGCAAAACCATTTTCCTTTGGTTTAATTCCACAAAACCATTAAAAATGTCATTGGATTGCTAACAATGAGAGAAAATGATGTAGAAATTGAAAAATAAAAAAATGCACCATTAGCATGACTGTTAATTTGTTAACGGTAAGATACTCAAATAAAAATAAAATGTAACATTAGATACAATTTTGACAAAAATAATAATTAGGTGGCCAAAATAAAAACATAAAAATAAATAAAGTACCAAATAAGTAGTTTTGAGCAACAGTCCCAAATAAATAGTTTACCCTTTATTTTTAAGGAAAAATATAAAAAGCTTCCGTTAGGTTTAAGTAGACGATATTATTAGACTAAAAAATGGACAGAAAATTGAGTCGTCAATGAAAACAATGTACCAAGCAAATTTCAAACTGATATATATATATATATATATATATATTTGGAATAATTGAAGAATTTTAGAATTAGGTGTATATATATATATATGGAAGTTTGATTAAAATGCATGCGTTCACTTTATGTGAACGATTTGAGCATTAATTTATTTCACATTGACAGTAAAACGACAGCTATATGAATGATTATAATCTATACAATTTATTTCCAACAACATAAGGTGTAGTCCAGTTGGTTGTGAGCAGCTACTTCCTATGGGAGGTTTGGCTCCAAACAACAATATTCTTCTTTCTTTCTCAACCATTCACAACAATTTTATTTAAAAGAGAAATTTTAATTTTTCATTTTATTTTTTTGTTGTTCTCTCGATTTCACAAAGTTTTATCTTGGCTAATTTGGATCGACTTACATCGTACACCTGATATTAGTCAACAAAAATTTTCTACATACACAAAATCTCGAACTCAATAATACTTAAGCAATATCATGTCGCTTACCACTTAAACCAATCTCTGTTAATTCTCACATTACTTTTTTAATAATAATGACTCACTAAAATCAGTAAATTATACTTTTTTTCACGACACTTTTGAAAAACACTTTTTCTGAAGGCATAATTATAAATCTAGTTACACTTTTTTTTAATTTAGTCATTATTCTTTTTAGGTTAAATTTGAGTCTTAAGTTTCCAAAAAACATCACATTATTTTTAATCAAAACACTGACTAAAACATTAAATTTTTAATGATGTTAAAGTGGTAGTCGTAACGGCAGTTCACGTGTACTTCATGCTAACATGACATTATTTATTTTATATGTCACATCAACAAATAATTTATAATAATAAAAATATTTATAATTTGAAAAGCTATACAAAAAATTAAATAATTTTTTTTTGAAAATAGCATGAAGTATGCATAAACTAATATATCGATTGCCATGTCAACTCCATTAGAAATTTAATGTTTTTGTAACTCATTCTATTAAAAATATTTATTGGATTATTTTTTAAATGTTGAAATTAAAATTTGACTTTTTTTGAAATATTGAAGGCCAAATTTAACTCCAAAAAGAATAATGACCAAATTAACAAAAGATGTCAATGTTGAAGCCTAAATTTATTTTTATGCTTTCTTAAAAGCACATTTCAACCCAACAACAATGAAGAACTAAACCTTAGAATCAATAGTTCTTTTTAAACTAGGATTTTAACTCAAGTAAAAAGGTTAATAATTTATAGAGTCAAAAGTATTTTTACTCAAAAGTATTTGTGTATTTATATAATCAAATATTTTATTTAAAAAAAGAAACTTAAAATTAAATTTTATATATTTAAAAGTTTTTTTTTTAAATAATAATGTTAAACAATTAAATCTTAAAACTACATACGGTTGAGGTTTGTAGCGACTTTTTCGTCTGGGCCTTTTCCTTGGAGGCCCTGTTCTTGATTGGGAAGCCACGTGTTTTAAATAAAAAAATGGAGTCGCCACCGGTCACTTGGATAAGATAGACCGGACACCGAAATGTCAACCAGAGATGGGTTCGGGAGTTGGTTACGAGTGGGGAAGGGTTAGCACCCCACTACTCCCAAAATTGGTACCTAAAGATTCGCATTATTTTTATTAAGGAAAAATGAAAATCTGATTTAATTTAATAATTTAATTCCAAAAATGCATGCACAACAATTTAAAACTGCCTTAGCATTCACGACATTCAAAGAAGATGACACCCGGATGGTCGGGATAACACTTCTAATAGAAATATCGGAACAATAAAGCCTAATATTATATGTAACATATTATTACATAAAAAGAAAATAATAATATAAAAAACAAATTATACATATATAAAATAAAATTAAAATAAAAGGATAAACTAATAATAATAATACAAATAATATAAATATTAGATAATTAAATATATCGGAAAACTTCAAAATTTGTCTCGATATCCACGATATTCAAAGGAGATGATACCCGGATAGCCGAGATGACACTCCCAATAAAAATACCGGAACAATGGGGCAAAATATGATATTTATGTAAAATAATAAATAACATAAAGTTAATATAAATAATATAAATATAAGGTAATAAAATAAAAACAAATAAAATACTATATAATACATATGTTAATATATACATGTAAACATAAATACATTAATATTTTATACATATATTATATATAAATATATATATTATACAAATACTATATAAAGCAAATGTTATACTATATACATATTATAAGTATAATATATATTACACATATTATATATAATATACATAATAATATCATATATAAAAAATACACAAATAAAATAAAATACATCGAATATAAAAAAGAACTGAAACTAAAGAAAGAAAGAAAACGATGCAAAAATTAAAAGTAAAAAAATATACCAATATGAAAACATAATCAACAGAATTATATATTATTATATAAATAAATACAAAGATAAAGACTAAATTTTATCCCACTAAGAGCTCGAATGAAAAACTTGAACTACCCCACCAAGCTCTCGATGCCACCTCGGCATGACCTAAAAATTTAACTAGATCAAACCATGAAAGAGACCATGAAAGAAATCCCGATCGAATATTGGATTTAACCAATTGGGGGCCGAGGGCACTGCCTGGCCAGCCTAGCTCGGCCGGCCTCGGCTCCCCTAATTTTGGGGAGGCCGAATTGCCAATTCATGTGGCATGAATTTGGCCAATTCAATTTGGCTTCCAATTGTTGTTTCAATTTGGCGTGGTGGGTGGCTATTTATAGCCATAAGAGATGGTGGGGAGGCTACGTGGAGCAACATGCTCCACTTTTTTTTGCTTTTTAATATTTCATTCGAACAACTTTTCTATACAAAAAAATTTTGGGTATTAAATACCTAAAAAAGGTAAACATATTAATTTTACAGATCGAAAAATTTTCGGGTGATAGCGTATTCTTTTCTACTTTTCGAGTCCACAAATACGACATTTTTGGATTGGATAAAAGACTTTTTTAATTGGGCATAATAGATATGGATATTGGGTTTATTTGGGTCTAACCCGGACAAAAATTGTTACAACAAGGTTCAACCTTAAAATTTCCTAGTTTTCTTTATACTTCTTTTTTTCATTCTTCAAACTCTTACATGGTGCCCAATGCAAATCGTTAGTAAGCATGATATGTAGACCAAAACTAATAATACATTGTACCAAATAATAATCTAATGCTTTCATTAATATTAAAATTAATAAAATAATATTTGCCAAGAAAAAAAATCTAATACCTTCATTAATATTAGGTTTAACTACAGATAAGCGCTCAAACTATATTTTTTGAGATATGTACTAAAGTATTTTTGGGCAAAACAAGTATCTAACGTTTCATTTTGTAACTATTTTAAAGTTTTTTCATAAATATAACGCATGACAAGTTATAAAAATTATTTTTTAAAAAATAAAAATAAAAATTCCAATTTTCTAAAATGAACCCTAAACTTTCTAAATCCATATACCAAATCCCTAATCACTAAAGCTCATTGTCATCATTAGCACTCCCCTTCGTTGTCGAACCACCACTGTTCGGCCACACCACTTGCTATCCCCCTTGAATCCCTAAACCTAAATACCTAAATTTCTTAAATTTCCTAAATCCTTATTACCAAATCTTAAACCTTAATTTCCACTATTCAGCTGTTGGCACTCTATTGGTTGTCCACCTGTTGTTGTCGTCCTAAACTCCTAAAAATTCTTAAATCTCTAATACCAAAACCCTAGATTCCTAATAAAAAAATCTCATTATCATAGACGACCACCACTACCAACCCTTCCATCGTGGAGGTCCGACGAATGAAAGGATAATCGATGATGATTGAATCAATGATTAAAAGGGAGAGATTTAGGGTTATGGATTTATGAGTTAGTTCTTAGATTTTTTTAAAAATTGATTATTTTATTAAAAAAATAAAGATTTATGATTTTTTAAAGTTAAATATAATTAAAAATAGGCTATATGTCACATTTTTATTGGATGATAATATTATTAACGTCAATAACATTAAACGTCTATTTTATTCCAAAAAATATTTTAGATACATATATCAGAAAAAGACATAATTTAAACGAAAATGCACCAAAAGGAAAAAAGAAATGCATCATAATGCGAAGTAAAACGAAATTAATAAGAACATGGTCCCTAATCATTGACCACTGATAATTACCACCTTTTTAACCATATGTTTGGCACTATCAAAAGAGTCCAAAAGGGTAAAGGAATAGTGTTAGGGCACAGAAACAATTTTGAGAATATATATAAAATAAGGTAAATGCTTTGAATGTACTGCAAGCTCAAATGCTTAATGGTAAAACTAATGCATGCCATACATGCATGCATGCATGCATAATCAGAGGTCTTAAAAAGCCAAACAAAACCATACAACTTTTAAAACCGAAACCCCAAACTCTAATGAATAAAAGCCCTAAAATTTTCAGTGCTTGATAAAGATTGGTCGGACATAAAAAGATAGAAAAAGAAAAAGAATGAAATCAGTCTAGAAAAATGGTAAAGCCTGCTGCTAGCTTCACTAGGTAGGCTCATGCAGTTCAATTCTTGGTTCTAGCTAGAGCTGCAGTCGCGAGAAAAGAAAAAGGAAAAATAGTACCCCTTGTTCATCATTTGATCCAACTAAGAGTACGTCCAAAATTACTACACAATCTCTTTTTTCCAAATTTTTTTATTCTATTCCATGTATATTAGTAGTATCAGTATATAAAATACCAGTATGTATATATAATGTTTTAGTCAATATTTTGATTAAAAAATATATTAGTTATGCCGTGTTTTCTGAGTTCCCAAACACTTTTTGTTACTCTCTCTGAGGGTTTTTACCCTGATTAATTCAGATTAACTCGCATTTTATACCTGATTTTAGAGGTTGAATCTCCCAACAATAACTATTTGCATACATAAAGTCTCAAACTCAAGACCTGCTTAAACGAGATCAAACCGCTTACTGCTTAGACCAACCTTGGTTGAGTTCCCAAACCCTCTGGTTATGACTTATTGGGCATGAAAGCTTCTTAAAGGCAGAGAAACACCAAAGAAGGGTTTTCTTTTGCCAATAACCAAACCCTTTAGCATTTGGTCTTTTATAGAAACAAAGGGTAACCCTTTAATGTGTTATCATAATAAGTGCAAACCACTTCAAACAAGCCATTGAGCATACTTTTCCTCTCTCTTCCTTATTTCTTTCTCTTTTTTTCAAGAGAGAAAACCCAAAAGCTGAATCTTTCATCACTCACTTTTATGGATATCAATAAAAAATTAAAGCTCCAAAATCAACCTTGGAGTGTTGAAATGTCCATGGAAAATCAAATCATCAATCACGAAGCTCCTTTGCACCCAATTTGGTCAAGCTTCCCTTTACAAACCCCATTCCCTAGCTCATCTACATCATATTCCCAAGTACTTAGTGCACCAACTGTTTACACCACTCATGATGAGCAGCTAGGTTACCTTGTTCAAGAGGAGGAGGAGCCTGAGGAGGAGTTGAGCGCCATGAAGGAAATGTTGTACAAGATTGCCGCGATGCAGCCCGTCGACATCGACCCGTCCACCATCCGGAAGCCAAAGCGGCGCAACGTGAGGATCAGCGACGACCCCCAGAGCGTGGCGGCGCGTCACAGGAGGGAGAGGATAAGCGAGAAGATCAGGATTCTTAAACGGCTCGTCCCGGGAGGGACTAAAATGGACACCGCCTCGATGCTGGACGAAGCCACCCGGTACGTCAAGTTCTTGAAGAGGCAGGTTCTGGTGTTGCAACGATCGGATAACCAGCAGCCACCGTGGCAAGTTGCACCACCGAATAAACCTCTCGGTTCCACCTCCTCAACCCCACTGGAGACACATCCGAGCCATGGATTCACTGTTGCAGACAACGGGGGGAAACCCCTTGTGCTTTAATCACGAGGTAAATTAGTGATTATTAGCTCTATGAATTAATCCCTAAATTAACCAACAAGTAATTGCTGTATGAATGATGATATCAGTTAAAACTTAAAACTATCAAAAAGGGTGTGTGTATGTATATATATCATATTTTGTGAAACTTAACCTAGTTAGTTCTTATCATCAATAACAACGAATTTGAGATTTGAATCTTAATATTTGCGACATATTTTCTCGGGACGATTGAGTGTTGGAGAAAAAAGGGTTTGTTAGAATTTTGCTGACTGAAGGGTGGAATAATGATAACGGTTAGCTTGAGTTACGCATAGACGTATATAAAATATAACATATATATTATTGAAGAGTCAAAATTTGGCCGGAAAAGTTTGCTTGGCCGAGTCTCTTTCCCGGAATAAAGCTGTGACGTGAGAAAGCTGTTGAAATCATTGTTCTTCCCCTTCTCTTTCTGCATATAATTATATACTATTTTTTATTGTTCGAAGGTGTTGTCCATCAGCACATGTATGTGCAAACTTTGCATTATATTGTGTTTCCTCATTGCTGAGATTTAAATAATATTGGAGGAAATTTATGTCTTAGAATGTTAAGAAAAAGATGATTCATTGTTAAGTAAATTTATGTCCGAAACCCTAGAATATTGCAAGGTAAAAATGAAAATGAAGAAAATTGAAACTTCAGCTTTGTTGATCCATTAGTAAAAAATGGGGTGGATTTTATGTACAAGTGTTTAGGCAATGTTCATACACATTGTATTCTTAGGGATAGAATTCAGATTTAAACATTAAGTAGTATGGTTGGAAGAGATAATCACAAATCCCAAAAATCTATTTTTACACGCGGTAAAAATAGATATAAAGAACACTTTAGTTATACAATTTAAAAAGGTGAAATTTGGGAATAGAAATCAACCGTCTTTTTTGGTGTCCGTATTTATGTCTAATATTAAAATATTAAAAATTTATGTTTGAATTTAGGGTTGAGTTTAGGATTAAGGTATAAAAAAAGGCATCGAAAAAGGATAAAATTTTTGTTCGAAATTTGGATGGGTTTATGATAAGTTAAAGATTTGTATTTAACATGCTGTTAAACAATGATATTATTTGATAATAAGGAAATTTATGTATTATTTTACTTTAGGATCCATGTTTGTTGCATTGTTTATAAATTTATACACCTTGAATAAGACAATATCATTTCATGAACAGTCTTATAAATAAATGCAATTTTCGTATCATTTCATTCATTGGAAATATAAAATATTTTATCTTATTTCATATTCATGAACAGGCTTATAAATAAATGCAATTGACACTGATTCACACACAAACCCTAAGTTTTAATTATAGTACTCCCTCTCTTTTATAGATGCATACATAGCCTGTTCTTTTCTTCTTATACATGGAGTTTTGGGTTCCTCTTTTATATTTTGCTTATAAGATAGATTTTTTTTTTTATATTTTCACGTTCATTTTACGGTCTATTTTTAGAATTTATAGTTATCTCTTTTAGTATTACAGTCTTCAAGGTTCGAATATATGGATTCTCACATTGATATTGCAATGATGAGTTTATCACTGCCCTCAGCATTTGTTGACATAGAATAATTTTACAGCATAATGTTTTTTGTTCTATTTTTAACCAATTGTTGTAACACATTCGATTTTAAAACACTTGTTAGATCAAATAGACCATTGGTTTCGATCTAACTCGTGCAACTAACCGATCTAGTCCGGTTTTTAATCGATGCCAGGGTAGACACAAAAAAGTAAAAATTCAATTATGATGACCAAAAGAAGATACAAAGTTTAGGAATACAAAGTTGAATCAGTACAAAGAACATAAGCAATTCAAAAAGTAGTAGCAAAGAGCTTGAGTTCTATTGTAGGCAGTGGATTTAGTTGGACCATTTGCAATATAGAATTTTGTTCCCTTGGGAATTTGCAAGCTGGAAGCAAAGCTGATTTTGGATTTGATGAATTAGCAATCCCAGTGGATTTTTGAGAATATTTGGACATCGCAATTCCTGTACTTTATTGTGTTATAATCACATTTAAGATATTAATTGATTATTAGTCTAATAGCATTCATTCATCAAATTTCATATGCTAATAATTAGGGGTGTTTCTTTTTGGACTCGGGTCGTATACGATCTAAAAAAATCGGATATCCGATATTTTGGATCGGCAAAATCACAATCCGTATCTAAATTGAAAATATTGGATATTTGAATTTTTTGGTTGAATATCCGATTTTTTAATTTATTTATAGTAAACTTATTTTTTAAAATAATAATAAATAATAAAATAATAGTGATAGTGAAATATTATTATATATACGAAAATACTAAAAATAATCATAACAAAATAGAAGAAAATATATTATATAATAATGACAATTATAATAAAAAAATATACCAATTGCCGAAAATAATAGTAGTAATTTATAATAATAAAATAAAAATATAATAAATATACAATGTAATAAATAAATGACAAAAGTAAGAAAAAAAAACATGCTAAGGGATAAGGGATCAAAGTGAATAAAATTAGAACATGAAAGGGTAAAATTGTAAGTAATTATGTGAAATTAGACCACGGAAAAAAATGAACTACTAAATAACAATTAATCTTAAAGCAAAAATCCCATTTTTTCGGACTATCTGCTAATGCGAAACTCAAAATATCTTGATCTGTATCCGGTTTAATTATTTATTTTTTTTGGATATCCGATCTGAATTACACATAAATAAAAGAACAAATTAGATATTTAAATTTTCGAATCATATTATTCAAATCGGATCATTTTGAACAGCCCTACTAATAATTCATATTTGGAGAGAAAATAGTCTATTTGAGTTGTGTCGTGTTTTGTATTTTTGTTAAGTTATTTTTCCTATGATATTTGGGTCATAATTGAAATGTGATTCTGATAGGTTTGAAAATAAAAAGTAATCTTAATTAAACTAATTGCATAATCCATCATTTTTTTTCTTACAAATGATTCTCTTCTATTTGTTTTAAATGTTAAATGCATCAACATTTATTATATGGGAGAGCATTCTTGGCAGAAGCTCGTATAAACCTGATGAATTTTTTTTAATGGTATAAAGGTTAGTATCTGTTCATATATATTCTTAATCTGATGAATGTTTCACTGTTAAAAAACAGTATTAAATACAAATTTTAAACTCTTACACACCTTACGATAAAATTATTCTAATTCGGATCTCATAAAACTTATGATTTTTATTTTTTACTAGGACCACTTATTAGGTTTATATCGATCACATTTTTCTGAATGAATAACTTTAACTGAATTTCATTAATCAAAAGGAAGAATTACAAAGTATAACACACCTAATATTCATGGAGATAAAAACATTAGAAAATCAAAGAGCGTGAAAGATAAAGTTAAACACAATCCTTCCAAAGAAAACTTGTTTCGTCTTCCGAATGAAATTTCAGTAAAGATAAACTTTAACTAGAAAGCTCCATGTATCAAACATTCTTTTCGATGCGAGTTCTTGGCACATCGACAAACTACCATAAATGAATTTAAAAAATAACAGACCGCCGATTATCTTGTGACTTGAAACGCTCGATAATACTTGTTATCTGAACGCTAAATTGCCATAATATTAGACAACACTGTCACAAAGTCAAACAAATTCTGCAAAAAAGTAGACAAACAAACTGCCATACAAGCAGACAAAAAATAACCAAAAAAACAGATGTAAAATGATTTTTGACAAAAAAACAAAATTAAAAAAAACAAATAATTTCTCATAAAAAATATTTATATAAAATTAACATAAATACTAAAAGTTAGCCGACGATACGGAAAAAGTTCTGATATATCGATCACATTTTTAAGTGAATGCAAGTGTAAAATATACGGTGGATTGGGTTTTGCGTATGGCCAATAAATTCCTTCAAACAGACTCCAACTTGAGTTAGCCCTATAATTAAACCCACGTAGCCCAAGGTTTCCATAGGATCTTATCTAGGGAAGGACACGTGCTGATTTTTGGTCGACCTGAATATGACCTGAAAATAATTACTCTAAATCTGATATTGACCCATTCAACCCGAAACTTATATATCTAAACCCGATCCCAACATGATTTATAAAAAAATCAATTTTAGGGATTCAATTATAAAAATCAATTTAAGGGCCTAATTATAAAAATATAAAGAGAGGACATTATTGAAAATATCCCCAAAAGTATATAGAAAAATTATACTACTAGTCTATGTTCGGGTCGGATATTTTTTTACCATAAATACGAACTCGACCCGACCTCACGCTTAATAAAAACGAGAACTGAATCTGAATTTTTCACGAAAACCCCCGACCGGATCGGGTCGAATGAAATGCTCATCCCTAATCTTATCATGAAAAATCTCTTAAATTATATACTAAAATTTATTTGTTTAAGGATGGAAGAAGCCCTTGAACTTAAAAAAAAAAATCAATTAAGTCGTTGAACTTTTTTGCATCTAATTAAACCCTTAACCAATAAACTAAACCAATTAAGTACATGAGTGTAATCGAAATTGTGTCTAAGTTATTTTTATGCTATGAGTTGGTTTGAAATCGTTTCTTTATGGATTTTTGAATGAGTTTGTTTGTGTTTGAAATGGTGCTCACACAACTTAAACATCGACATTTTTCTTCAAATTTGACAAATCTCGTTTGATTTTTCAAGGACAACTTCAGGCCATAATTTTTAAAAAAAAAACACTATATGATCTTTTGATTAATCTTCATATTATCTTTTTAACAGTGTCTAAATCGAATGATTTCGAGTTTGTAGACCCTAATACTCAAATTCTTCATCCAAACAGAAAACACATTTTGAAAATTAATATTGAGATGAACATGATTTTGGGATTATACTCATGGTTAGTGAAGTGGAGAGTGGATGAAATAGATGAGTAATATAAACACTCATGGTTACTGAAGTTTTAATAGGTTTTTACGTTAGTCATTAAAGTTTCATGCATTACGTTATAGTCACTAACATCATCGATTTATCACCTCATTATTAACTTCAAATCCAAGGTCCACGCCCCTGCCCACTCTGACTCAACAAACACTCTCATACTATAAAAAAACCGTCTCACCCGCCATCTAACGTCGCTGACGAATATTCGAATTTTGACCGGGCTAATAAATAGTAGATAATAAATAGTAAATAATAAATAAATAATAAAAATAAATGCCTTTTTAGTCCAAATGTCCAAATAGTGTCCAAATTACATTTTTAAAGTACCCAAAGTACAAGGCCCGAATCCATTTACATCAGATTTGTACCCAATTTATATTCTTCCCGCTCATTTTATCATCTAACCAGCCCAAACAAACATAAATCTGATAAAAGCCCATTTTCCCGCCCAAATAGTGCCACATGGCACTCTCCCATTGGTCCGAAAAGCCTTTACTCGGATCTGTGTTTCTTTAAACACAGCTGGCCACCCATGACGTCAGCAACTCTGACCCCTATAAATAGGAGAGAGAAAATGTGTGTCAGACAATTATGATCAATTAATAATAATCAATAAAGTAATAATAAAATATAATAATAGCTAATAATTGAGGAGAGAGTATACCTGGGGAAGCCAAACCGTTCCAGGAATTTGATCGGTCGCCGGTGCGTGAACGACCGCCGTGGATGCCAGGAATAGAACCGCCGTGAAGGTATCATCCTCACTGTCTTTTCATTCCGTGTAAAAATACAGTAGCCAAAGGTTAGATTAAAACATAAAAACAGTAAGTGAAAACAAACAGAGAGCGTTTTGATTTTATGCTATGGCAGACTGAATTTTTGTGGTTGGTGTTGAAGAGGGGGTTTACGGGTAGCCTAGGCCGGGGAAGAAGGGTAGATCCTGTCGGATCTAGGGGTTTCCGGTGAAAATAAGGTTTTTTCAGGGTTTTTTAGGTTCGAGGTGCGGCGAAGTACGACGATTGGCGGTGGCCGAAAATCGCCTCACAGCGACCGGCCGAAGTTATATGGTGGTCGGAAATCGCCCTAAGGTGGCCTGCGTCGTCTGCGGCGGCCGGGATTCGAATCCCGGTGGCCGACAAACTGGTCGAAGCCAACCAGTAGCGGTGGCGATGGATCAGGCGGGTATAGGCCGAAAATGATGAACTTGTTTGAGTTCTTAATGAACTCATTGAATATTCATCCGAAATCGATGAACTTCAATCTATTTTAGGTTGAGATTTATTGAATTTCTATGTTTGTGTACAGAGGATTTTAGGGAGTAAGAGAAACATGAGAGAGAATGGAGAGTGGGAAATGAGAACTGGAGCTAAAAAAGAGGGGGTTTATAAGCTTTCCAAAACGCTACCGTTTTGGCAGCAGGTCAAAGGGGGATCCGCGTCTTCTTATCCGGGCGGGTAGGGGATCCGCGCATTCCCATTCGGATCCCCTTTAGTTTTTGCCCAAATCTTTGCTTTCAATCATTTTAGTCCCCATCCCCTTTAATTGTTTCCCCTTAGGTTTACAGTGTTTCAATTGGGTCCTTTAACTTTGTAATTGGATATTTAGGCTTAGTAATCTTTGTATTTAGTCGCCATTTTAATAAAAATCCATTTTAGTTTCTATTTGTTTCAATTTAGTCATTATTTATTTATTATATTTAATTAATTACTTTAATTTATATGTTTGATGTATATTTTAAAATTGAGCATATAGAATATTGTTAGACAATTAAATACACCTAGTTTAATTAATTATTAGAGCCTTAGTTAGGTTTCTCTAAATAGGAATTCAATAATTAAATAGAATAGATAATTGTAGTAATTAAATGTATTAAATGTAGGATTTAAAAGCCTAATTTGGATGGTGTTCCATCGTTCACAGTGGGGTGTTATCTCAACATGGATTTTAATGAATATATTTAATATATAAATCACTTATAATTGAATATTAATTTAGTTCTTTAATTGACATTAATAATTAATACATTGTAGTTAATTAAATCTATATAGAATAGAATCTTTGAGATTCAAATCTGGATGGTGTTCTATTTTTTACAATGGGGTGTTATCTCAGCCTTGGTCATAAAGGTGTATATTCGATATACTTTTTCACTTATAACACTTAATAATAAATTGTTAGAGCCTTAATTAGGACTAGAACTTTAATTAATTAGAAAGATTAATTAATTAGGAATATGATTAATTTAAGGGCTTTAAATATATGGAAGGTGTTCAAGAAATTGGCATTTTCACATAAAAGCCATTAAATTAATTAATATTCATAGTTTTTAAATAACTAATTAATTAGAGCCTTTTAGGATTAATACTTAAAATTGACAAGACAATAAAATATCATTCATTAAAAACCTTTTATGTTGGAAATTCATTTTTAAATACGAATAGGGGTGCCACTTAATGGGGTGCTTTTAATTTCGTATTCGAATAAAATGAACTTCCTTATAAAAGGATATATGCATTCGGAATTTAAATTCAATTAATAATTATGCGATAAATTAAATTCAAATTATTATTCGAAATGTCAAAATGCCACGTAAAATTAAAGGTATCGATAACGGGCGTTCGTATGGGTGATAATCCTTCCCTACACGTAACCGACTCCCGAACCCATTTTTTAAGACAGAATCTCTGGTTTGTTTTTTCGGTGTCCAGTCTACCACGAAGTGATCGGTGGCGACTCCAAATATTTTTTTAAAAGATAAATAAAGAAAAATCAAATTTAATACGAAAAACCCTAAAATTTCAAGATTAAATTAAAAATGGCTAAAACCCCTAATTTTCCAAAAGGTTGATCGTCAGGCTATTTTTACACGTCCAGATTTTTCAAAAAATGGTCGCGACAGCTTGACGACTCTACTGGGGAATTTAAAAACCGAGAGTCAGGCCTAATTAGTTTTATGTGGCATATTGGCATTTTGGACAGTAATTTGAACTTAATTTTTCCTATAATTATTGGATGAATTTTCAGGAAAAATGCAGATAGATTTTTTCTTGTGTGATATAAATTATCATTCATGCATAAGCTTTCTACTCGGGCTTTTCACCTTTGAGTGGGAGTGAGGCATGATCTTACGTTAGTTATTCAGCTCCGTGATCGAGTTTTGTCCTCCTTCCGGTATATCAACCTTATACACCGTGAGGTTACGCCTCCGCTATAAGGAACTGTATACTCCAGAATCGATGTCTTACTAGTCCAGTAACGACAGTTCGGGTACCCATAGTCTAGATTAGAACCCACATGTTGTAATAGAAACCTACCCCACTAGAGTCAGACAGGGACCTAGGACAGAGAGTTGTTGATTTAAATTCATTTTCTGGTTATTCTTGTGTGCAAAATAAACTGTTCTCTAGTTAATCTTATGCAATATAAATTGTTTTCCAGTAATTATTATTTTTTCTTACAGTATTACGTCACCATACTAACCCAATTTTTTTGTTTTGTTTTATTTTTTGTGTTTTGTTATATGTTACATTACATTCATAAGAGGTATCGGTTCGAGAATTAGTTGAGTAGGCAGTGACCATAAGAGCTGAAGGGTCCGATAAACAAGTAGGGGATAATATGTCACTAAGGACTGGATTCGAGAAGACTCATTACAAGAACGAATATAATATATGTGGAGGTCAGGTGTCATTAATGCAAAATTGTACCAGAATTTTTTTAGTATAATAAGGTTTTGCCAGAACCAGTTCGGTTTGAGAACCATAGGATGAGGAATATGAAGAGTCATTTTTAGAAAGATTTATGGGTTATAGTATTGCAATGTTGTATCAGAAATTTTTGAACATAGTGCAATTCCGCCAGAACTAAGTTTAATTTGAGAATCAAAATATGGGAATACGAAGAGTCATTTTCAATAAATTTTCTGAATTATAGTGTTGATGTCAGACAGTCAAATGGATCAATAGCTGTTTAGGGCCGTAACTTGTCTATGAAGCCCGGTATAATTATTCGTACTTCAGAAAGATACATGTAACGCCATCAATAGAGAAATATGAGGTTTTGTTACATTGTTCAAGTGGTCAAAGGACAAGGTTTATACAAGACTTAGCAACAGTTCAGGGTTCAAGATAGGGTCAGTGGCAGTTACAGAGATAAAAAAGACGCAGTATCTGGAAAAAAATAGTGATAACCAAAAAAATAATAAATAACAGATAGATTGAAGGGGTATCCAAGACGAGTAAATTAAAGGGGCATTTAAAGACCGTTGCTGACAGAAAAGAATCCAATGAAGAATAGAGAATTTTGAACTCAGAGGCGATACCCAGGTTTCACAAATGATGAAATTCACCGAAGAACACCATAACTAAGGGAATGTTGATAAAAATGAGCTGAGGAAATGGCAGAATCAAAAAACGCATTACAACAATTGAAAGACCGATTCCTAAGTTTCAAAGATGTACCACGATGAATGATAAAACACTGAAAGTCAAGTTGATGCAGTAATCCAGGCTATCCAGAAATAGAGTTATGAAATGATTAACTTTGGGAGCTAATTGCGGGGAGTTGCCTAGTATGTGCAGATTTTGTTCGATAAAGTTGTAAACCTGCAACAACATTCTGATATCGACACCGAGCTAGTACAGATGATGATTCAGAGGCTAAACAAAGTGATCAACCAAAGGAGCTGGAGCTAGTGAACATATTGTCTTTGCTCTGTATTCGACCTTTCAGTTAAATGGGTGTTGTTCTAATGACTAGTTCTTAAAACCGATACCTCGTACATTCATGCATTATAGCATTTAAAATATTATGTAAAATAAAATATTGCCCTTTTGTTTAAAATATTGCATTACATGTTGTAATTTAAAGCTTACCCTGCTTGAGCCAGGCAAGAACCTAGGTCAGTTGCTATAAATTTAAATATGTTTCTCTGGTTATTCTCTTTGTTCAATATAACTCGTCTTGCTGTATGCATTTAATTTAATTTTGCCTTCGAGATTATTTCACGTTACTGACTTATTTCTTTTGTTTTTGTTTCATATTCCTTCGCATCATATCATCATTACATCGAGGTATTGATTCAAAGGTAGTCGTCATTAGAAGACAATCATGATGGATAAGAAGATTCATAGGCTGATAGAAAAGAGTGCAAGTATGAAGCAATATTTTAGTCAAAAACAGAAAGAATGAAGGGCAGTTCATCCAAGTGTTACACATCAGGTTTTGTTAGTGTTGATGGTGACAAGAATGAGATGCAAGAGCTAAAAAGACAAATGACTGAGATGATGACGGCTATGACCAAGGAAAAGGGGCATACTGAGCTGGAAGGAGAAGTAAACAAAAAACAATATAGGAATAAACAGTTGAGTTAGGGCACCAATATAACTCGCATCAATAAATCAACTGGAGGTATAATTGAGCTAAACCCCAAGAAAGTGATGACAAGCTAGAGACAAATTCAAGGAAGAAAGAATGATGAAGGATCTTTTAATACAATCCCGATGACATATGCAGAGCTGCTTCCAATGCTGATAGAGAAAAAACTTGTGGCCCGAGCCCCGTTTAAGTCTATAGTGCCTTCATCACCCAAAGGTTATGGTATTAGTATAGCATGTGATTACCATCAAGGAAGTTTAAACCATACTACCGGGAATTGCAAGACTTTGAAGAGCAAGATTGAAAATCTTATCAGAGAAGACATGTTGAGTTTTGAAGATAGAAGGCCTAAATTTCCTAAAATCCTGACAATTAATAAAGCACTTGGAGATACAAAAGTGAAGGAAAGTACAAGCCCATCAGAATCAAGTAAGGATCCAATGCAAAGTTCAAATTCTAGCGTTCCCTCGACCAATTATCAGAAGACAGAAGATCACAAACATCATTTTGATCCAATCCGTATTTCATATAAGGAATTGTATCCTCAATTGTTAAAGGCCCGATTGGTGTCCTTATTGTTTCTTGCACCTCTGTATCCAAAATGGTACGACGCCAATGCACACAGTGAATTTCATAATAGAATCCAAGGACATTCTATTAAGAATTGTCTCGCCTTCAAACGTCGAGTTCAAGCTCACTTGGAATTTGGAAAATAGAAATTTGGAACAGAAAACCAGCCTTATTCAATGGATGGATGTGAAACTCAAGATGACGATATTCAGAAAGAAGGATATCAGTTCAAATATGAAGCTCAAATAAGCAAATTAAAGCAAGATAGAGATGATTTGAATAAGGAGCTGAGAAATCTACAGTTGAACTATCAAGAGCTTTGTTTGATGCTCATGGTGGTTTGGGTGTAACTCTGAAACAGTCAAAGAAAAGAATCAAAGAGTTGAAACATGAAGCCGAATACTGAAAAAGAAGTTTTGAGGCAAGTAAAAGTCGAGTCAATACACTTCGTGTGATCTGCAGGCAATGGAGCTACAACACAATACTTTTATGGATGATCTAAGGGTTAGTGAAGCTAAACGTGAGATGATAAAAATGTACATGCAGATGTGTGAGGATAATGCTATCTAGTTGAATGGCAGTCAAGCTGAAAACGAAGCACTAAAGAAGAAGGTAGACGAATGTCTCAAGCTTATGCTGATGTACAAAGCTCTTGTTGATGATGTTAAGAAAGATTGTCCAGAAAGCAAAGAAAAATGATATGCCTAGTTTCAGATATCAAGAGTGAAGATTCGAGAAAGGGACAACGACATGAAAGATACAATTATTCAGGCAAAAGAAGTTGCTCAACAAGTGGCAGATATAGCTGATGTAGCAATGGCATTGAGCTAGAATATTGATCCAGCATTAGATCATGAAAGGAAGCTGACTTGGCTCTTAGAACAAATAAGGAAGTTGGGAGTTAGAGCTTACCAATATCTATAGTACCTAGTATCTGATGTATTGAATCCTTTTACTTCAATGAAAGTTGTTCTATGATGGTAACTTCTAGAATCAATACCTCCTGCATTCATACATTCATGCATTGCATATTTATTAATATAACATTATTATGTAATAACATGGCATTAACATTCATGGTCTAGAGTAGTCAGAGTTTTAACGAGAGCAATATGAGAATTAGTGGAAGTTTGGGAATCTGTTATCATAGAAGGAAACATGGGAATAATTGAACAGACACAAGAAGGGTTACACTAACGGATGACCAAGCATCAACGAAATGCGAAGAACTACACTACTACACCATGTTTGACAATTTATCCTGGGTATCTAACCCAAGTACAGAGACAGAGTCTGTAAAGCCTATTATCTTAGGACCAAGACTCGAGCAGCTGGAAGATCGTTATGCCAAACTTGAGGAAGAAATCAAGGAAAGAAAATGCGCCGATAATCCCAAATTCGATGCAAAAAAAATCTGTTTAGTTCTTGACCTAGTTATTCCACCTGAATTTAAAGTCCCCAATTTTGAGAAGTATGATAGTTCCAGTTGTCCTAAAGTTCACTTGGCAATGTTCTGTAAGAAAATGGAAGGATATTTCGATGATGATAAATTGTTGATCCATTGTTTTCATGATAGCCTAGCTGGACCTACTGTAGTGTGGTACAACAGATTAAGTCAAGAGCAGATTTGATCATGGGTTGATTTGGCCAAAGCATTTTTTGGGGCAATACAAGTATGTTATAGACCTAGATCTAGATCGCTATTTTCTGCAGAACATGAATATGAAGGTCGGCGAAAGTTTTAAAGACTATGCATTGAGGTGGCGAGGATTAGCAGCCCAAGTTGAACCTCCCATGACAGAAGAAGAAATATCTCTTATGTTTCATCAAACTCTTCCATCTCCTTTATTTGAGGAAATGCTTACGAATTCAAGGTACAGTTTCAGTGATCTTGTGGTGATTGGAGAACCAATAGAAATAGGGATTCGACAAGGGAAAATTAGATCAATATTCGAAGACTATGCTGATCAAGAGGCAAAATAAGGGAAATATGTGAATGAGTGTAATGTTTAAAGTTTAAAGTTTAAAGTACAAATATGGAGATCTTCGGAGTGTCTATTTCAGACTTATTACCTCACCTTATTGAAGGACAACATGTCACTCCTAGGCCAATGAATGAGGTGCCAAGTCCATTTGTCCATAGCTATGATCCAGACAATATTTGTGACTTTCATATGAGGGTACTAGGACATGCTACCAAGAAACGCATACCTTTGATGAAAGAAATTAAGAAGCTAGTCAGCAATGGAATCTTGACACGAGAATTAGTTCAACAATGGCAAGAAGTGGGGCAAGCCGTTATACCAGTCAAGGAATCAGAGAATCAAGACGAGTGCTTTCAAGATTGTCTGGAATTCTAAGAAGTCAGTGCCACCCATATTGCTGCATCATGTGGTTACAACCTACAGGGATCATTACTGAAATAACACTGAAAATAAGTCTGCTACTCTTGGTCTGAAAGTAGTAGAAGTTTTTTTCTAAAGGTATATGTCATGTTTGTTGGTTTTCGTTTCATTGAAGGAATGCTCTTGAAATAAATATATGTATACCTCTTCTTGTCCTTGTGGGCCCCTAGATGCCAATTGCAAGATGTGACACTGATTCCGATACAAAAAAAATCATTTGGGTGTTGTGAAGACAATAAAGTGAAACTTGTTTTTTAGTTTACTCTGGTCGGCAAGGCAAGAAAAGGTCAGATCACTACGCCTTTGATGATGTTCGATGATAAATCTTTGAAATTCATAAATAGTAGAGTGGACTAGACGATTTTAACCAAGTAGAGTTGCTTGAAATTGAAGTTCTAGGTGTAGATTTCTATACCTTAAAAAGAACAATAAGAGAGAAAAAGAAAAAGTGAGAGAAAAAAAGAAAAAGAAGAAAAAAAAGGAAAAACAAAAGAAAAAAAAAGTGAAAGAAAGAAAAAGTTAAGAAAAAAGAAGAAAATAAGAAGAAAAAGAAAAAGAAAATGTGAGAAATAATAAATTATTTGAATAAATAAGTCTCAGAACACTTTGATGGAGCTGTGGGGGATGTCGACAAATCTAATAAGGAGCTATGCTTCGCATGTCCAATACCCAAGCGTCAGAGATGTATCTTTGAAGACATGTATATAATTATTATTATTATTAATAATCAGAATCACACATACACTTATAGAATTTTATTCTTAGAATGATATTTTTGCAATCTACTGGTTAAACAAGTTCGGGAAACTTGAACATATTTATGAATGAAAAGGAATGAGGAGAACGGAAAATGAGTTATTTCTGACTAGATCGAGCAACGCTGTAATCATAGGGTGTGAACCGAGTGATTTGGAAGAAATTTTAACTCTAAAAATCGACACAACATTCAAAGGACTATAAGAGGGTTGAATCAAATACGCTCTTACACTTGGTATCCAGGGCATCCTATTCTGTTTTCTTTATTTATACCCAAATTTTTTTGGGTCTTGAAAAGTATCATTCATTGAAATGTCGATAAGCAAGCTGACATTTTTACAAACAAACAGATTTTCTTGATAAATATATGATTAAGTATGAGAATTTTATCCTTTTTCTGGTAAGAAAGAAGAATTATCCATCAGGGGACATGGAGACGGCAATGACAAGAATGAAAAGTTCAGGGATTTGGAGAAAGTTCAGAGACTTGGAAAGTTCAGGGACTTGAGGCATTTGCTTGCCCCAGATGATAGAAGAGGGGCAAATTCTATGAAATGAGGCAAGGAAAAGAGATTAGTGGGGCATCATAGTGTATAAGAGTTCAAATTAGAGCAGGCAAGAGAGGGTACAGAGCTTGAAAGAATTCGATCACTAAAAAGGGTCAAAATAGGCTCAAAAAGAAGAAAGAGAGCCTAACAACAAAGATTTTGGGGCAAATTTTGACGACAAAAGCTTAGGATAAATCTCAAGAAGATCAAGTCAAGAAAGGTCAAGCCAAGAAAGAAGATCAATCAAAGAAAGATTCAAGGAAAACAATCTTGTTGTTGTAACCGAAACAAAAAGTTCAACGAAGAGGCAAAGAAGATTAGAGCTCATCCGAGTGATCCTCAGTTGTCACAACTCATGCATCATATAATCAGGCATCCTTAAGTAGGAGCATAATAATTCATACATTCAAAGCATTTTTTTGCATTTTTTGGCAGGAATTTGCAAATTCAATCAAGGAAAGATGAAAGTCAATTTATGATCCAGAAGAAATAGATACAAGCAAGAATGAGCAGAGATTTCAGAAAAATATTCAGTTGAAAAAAAATAAAGATTTTGAAAAGATAGATCCAAGTAAGAACGATCAAAGATCTTGGAGGAATATCCAGTTGAGAGTGAATAAAGATTTCGAGGAGGAAGATCCAGCAAGGAATAAATAGAAATCTCGGAGTAGAAAATCCGACAACAAATATAGATCTTAAGATATTGTGCTTACAAAGGCATATTTCTCTAAAATGTCCCGTTTGCAGAGGTGGATCTCAAGATATTTCGTTGGCAGAGACAAATTTTAACAAATATCTCGTTTACAGAAGATTTCAGCAAGAGACTCCGTTAGCAGAATCAGATTTCGACAAGTATTTTGCTTATAGAGGCATATTCGGTCAGATGTTTCGTTTGAAGATGCGGATCTCAACAAAGATATCAATCCGTTTGAAGAGGCGGATCCCAACAAATATTTCAATCCGTTTGAAGAGGTGGATCATAGCAAAGATTTCAATCCGTTTGAAGAGGCGGATCATAGCAAAGATTTCAATCCGTTTACAAAGACGGATCTCAGCAAAAATTTCAATCCGTTTATAGAGGCGGATTTCAGCAAAGATTTCAATCTGTTTGCAGAGGCGGATTTCAGCAAAGATTTTCTAATTGTGTGCACAGAAAATGAAGTGCATTACAATTCTAAATCCTTCAGGTCCTCAGTAAGTCCTTCGGGCATGATGTTAAATCTTTCGGGTCATCAGTAAGTCCTTCGGGCATGAAGTCAAGACCTCCGGGCCATCACCTTCGGGAGTGATATAATTGTTTGCACCGAAAAGGAAGTGCAATGCAATTCTAAATCCTTCGGGTCATCAGTAAGTCCTTCGGGCATGATGTTAAGTCCTTCGGGCCGTCACCTTCGGGAGTGATGTAATTATTTGCACAGGAAAGGAAGTGCAATGCAATTCTAAATTCTTCGGGGCGTCAGTAAGTCCATCAGGCATGATGTTAAGTCATTCGGGCCATCACCTCTGGGAGTGATGTAATGGTGTGCACAGGAAAGGAAGTGCATTATAATTCTAAATCCTTCGGGTCATCAGTAAGTCCTTCAGGCATGATGTTAAGTCCTTCGGGCCAATACCTTTAGAAATGATAAGAACTTTCTGAATGTTATTGCAATAAGACGGTGGGACATGATATCAACAGAAATATTAATCCTTTGGGCCCTCAATTTTAAGAAAAAAAAGAATAGAAAAAAAGGAAAAAGACAAAAAGAAAGAAAAAGAATAGAAAAAGAGGAAAAAAAAACAAAAAAGAAAAAAAGAAAAACAAAAAAGAGAAAAAAAAAGAAAAGAGAAAGGGGGAAAAGGAGAAAAAGAAGAAAGAATAAAAAGAAAAAATAAGAAGAAAAAGAAGAAAGATGGGAAAAAGAGAGAAGAATAAGAAAATGGAAAAAGAAAGAGAAGAAAAAAAAGAAAAAATAAAAAGGATTCAAGCTGCCGAATTAGAAAGCAAGATAGACCACCTTCAGGCTCAAATGAGGAAGATTCATAGTTTCAGTGTCTTCTGTTGAAGCACTTGAAGTTTCGTAATGATATACCTAAATTACACATTTTTACAATCAATGATGGAAGATTATTGATAAATTTAACTTTTGCAGGCATAGAAGGAGGAAGTTGATCAACAGAAGAAGAGAAAACAAGGGATTCCATGCGCTGAAAAATTGAGATATCTTAAGCAGAAATGAGCAATGACACCAAAGATCTCAGTGCTTCAAGCGAAAATTGGGGATACTTCGTATTACTTCATGTTGAATTCTTATTAATCAATGATATTTTCTTGTTGCAGATTTAGTTTTCCCCAGAAAAGGAGATGAATCAACATTCTTAGAAAAGAATAAAGTGCTCCTAATCAGAAGAGTTCATTTGGCAAAGATAGATTTCCTAGTGAGAAGAGTTCACACAGCAAAGAATGAAGAGCTCCTAATGTGAAGAGTTTGCTCAACAAAGACCGAGTTTGCAATGTGAAGAATTTACCTAGCAAAGAATCCAGAGTTCCTAATAAGAAGAACTCGTTTGTTCGATACCCTTGCAGAAAGGTGGATTGCTTGACGAAGGGAGAAAGAAATTCATAATAAGAAGAACAACTTCAAACCTCGGAAGATGAAGAATGTTAAGAACAGCTTCAAACCTCAAGAGTTGAAGAATGACAAGAGTAATTTCAGACCTTGAAAGATGAAGAATTTCATAATAAGAAGAACAGCTTCAAAGCTCAGGAGATGGAGAATGTCAGGAGTAATTCCAAGCCTTGGAAGATAAATAATTTCATAATAAGAAGAACAGCTTCAGATTCCAGAGTTTGGCAGAAGTTTGAAGAATTTCATAATAAGAAAAATAGCTTCAAACTTCAGCATTGTTCATAATGAAAGATCTGTCTTTCAGAGGATGACCAAGAGGTCTGGACAAAATTCGTGTATTTTCAGTCTTTGCTCTATCCCTGTTCTACAGCAATGAGCAAAGAGGGGCAGTTGTTATACCCGAATTTTGATCGGGCTAATAAATAGTAGATAATAAATAGTAAATAATAAATAAATAATAAAAATAAATGTCTTTTAGTCCAAATGTCCAAATTACATTTTTAAAGTACCCAAAGTCGAAAGTACAAGGCCCGAATCCCTTTACATCAGATTTGTACCCAATTTACATTCTTCTCGCTCATTTTATCATCTAACCAGCCCAAACAAACACAAATCTAATAAAAGCCTATTTTCCCGCCCAAATAGTGCCACGTGGCACTCTCACATTGGTCCGAAAAGCCTTCACTCGGATCTGTGTTTCTTTAAACACAGTTGGCCACCCATGATGTCAGCAACTCTGACCCCTATAAATAGGCGAGAGAAAGTGTGTGTCAGACAATTATGATCAATTAATAATAATCAATAAAGTAATAATAAAATATAATAATAGCTAATAATTGAGGAGAGAGTATACCTGGGGAAGCCAAACCGTTCGAGGAATTTGATCGGTCGCCGTTGCGTGAACGGCCGCCGTGGATGCCAGGAATAGAACCGTCGTGAAGGTATTATCCTCAATGTCTTTTCATTTCCTGTAAAAATACAATAGCCAAAGGTTAGATTAAAACATAAAAACAGTAAGTGAAAACAAATAGAGGGCATTTTGATTTTATGCTACGGCGGCCAGAATTTTTGTGGTTGGTGTTGAAGAGGGGGTTTACGGGTAGCCTAGGTCGGGGAAGAAGGGTAGATCTTGTCGGATCTGGATAGATCTAGGGTGTTCCGGTGAAAATGAGGTTTTTTTAGGGTTTTTAGGTTCAAAGTGCGGCGGAGTACGACTGTTGACGGTGGCCGGAAATCGCCTCATGGCGGCCGAAGTTATATGGTGGCCATAAATTGCCCTAGGGCGGCCGGCGTCATCTGCGGCGGCCGGGATTTGAATTCCAGTGGCTGACAAACTGGTCGGAGCCAACCAGTAGCGGTGGCGATTGATTAGGCGGCGGGGCTCGCGGCGGGTATAGGTCGAAAATGATGAACTTGTTTGAGTTCTTAATGAACTCATTGAATATTCATCCGAAATCGATGAACTTCAATCATTTTAGGGTGAGATTTCAAGAATTTCTATGTTTGTGTACAGAGGATTTTAGGGGGGTGAGAGAAACATGAGAGAGAATGGAGAGTGGGAAATAAGAGCTGAAGCTAAAAAATGGGGGTTTATAAGCTTTCCAAAACGCTGTCGTTTTGGCAGCGGGTCAAAGGGGGATCCGCGTCTTCTTATCCGGGCGGGTAGGAGATCTGCGCATTCCCATTCGGATCCCCTTTGGTTTTTGCCCAAATCTTTGCTTTCAATCATTTTAGTCCCCATCCCCTTTAATTGTTTCCCCTTAGGTTTACAGTGTTTCAATTGGGTCCTTTGACTTTGTAATTGGATACTTGGGCTTAGTAATCGTTGTATTTAGTCGTCATTTTAATAAAATCCATTTTAGTTTCTATTTGTTTCAATTTAGTCATTATTTATTTATTATATTTAATTAATTACTTTAATTTATATGTTTGGTGTATATTTTAAAATTGAGCATATAGAATATTGTTAGACAATTAAATACACCTAGTTTAATTAATTATTAGAGCCTTAGTTAGGTTTTTCTAAATAGGAATTCAATAATTAAATAGAATAGATAATTGTAGTAATTAAATGTATTAAATGTAGGATTTAAAATCCTAATTTGGACGGTGCTCTATTGTTCACAATGGGGTGTTATCTCAACATGGATTTTAATGAATATATTTAATATATAAATCACTTATAATTGAATATTAATTTAGTTCTTTAATTGACATTAATAATTAATACATTGTAGTTAATTAAATGTATATTGAATAGAATCTTTGAGGTTCAAATCTGGATGGTGTTCCATTGTTTACAATAGGGTGTTATCTCAGCCTTGGTCATAAAGGTGTATATTCGATATACGTTTTCACTTATAACACTGAATAATAAATTGTTAGAGCCTTAATTAGGACTAGAACTTTAATTAATTAGAAAGATTAATTAATTAGAAATATGATTAATTTAAGAGCTTTAAATATATGGAAGGTGTTCAAGAAATTGATATTTTCACATAAAAGCCATTAAATTAATTAATATTCATAGTTTTTAAATAACTAATTAATTAGAGCCTTTTAGGATTAATACTTAAAATTGACAAGACAATAAAATATCATTTATCAAAAACCTTTTATGTTGGAAATTCATTTTTAAATACGAATAGGGGTGCCACTTAACGGGGTGCTTTTAATCTCGTATTCGAATAAAATGAATTTCCTTATAAAAGGATATCTGCATTCGGAATTTAAATTCAATTAATAATTATGTGATAAATTAAATTCAAATTATTATTCGAAATGTCAAAATGCCACGTAAAATTAAAGGTGCCGATAACGGGCGTTCGTAGGGGTGCTAATCCTTCCGTACACGTAACCGACTCCCGAACCTATTTTTTAAGACAGAATCTCTGGTTTGTTTTTCGGGGTCCGGCCTACCACGAAGTGATCGGTGGCGACTAATGTTGTTTTAAAAGGATAAATAAAGAAAAATCAAATTTAATAATAGAAACCTTAAATTTTCAAGATTAAATTAAAAATGGCTAAAAATCTTAATTTTTCAAAAGATTGATCGTCAAGCTATTTTTACATGTTCCGATTTTTCAGAAAAATGCTTGCGACACTGACCAACGTTGTTTGAATCCTGTTATCATCTATGTTGTCTCACCCAAAGTCATCCATGCCAAACAGTCCGACTTCATGTCAATCGTGCAATGGTACACTGGACTTTCATCCAGACTTCTCTAGAGACGGTCATATATCGTCGACAGCAAGGTTGGTAGTTACGGAGAAAGTGAGTCCGAGCCCAGGAGAGAGGGTTGTAGTCTTGTAGAAGCTTGGTAGGTAGAAAGATGGGATGGAAGAGGGTTTGGTTTGGAATCTGCCGGAGATACTTTCGCCTCCGCCGGAAGCGTTGCTGGCTGTAGAGACGGAACAATGTTTTCACCAGCATCAAAAGCAAGAATGGTGTCATTTTGAAAGACTGGAGCCCGATGGTATATGGAACCGAGTTAATGGCAGCGAGCTCTTCAACATTGCTTTATGGGTCTTTAAAACTCTTTCTATTGATTTTTTTGCTCAAATTTGGAAAGTTGAGCCAAATTTCTATTTAAATTTTCCAATTTGGAGATTGTATTATTAGATTTAGGGGGGCTTCTTTAATTGTAATTCTAACATGGGAAATTTTACTTTTTGTATAATTCACAATAATAGAAAATTGTTTGACACCTTTTCACTGAAATGTGAGCGGTAATGGGTTGAATATCAACCTGGGAAAAATTTACAAATAAGTTAAATGAGGCCAACCTTGAGAACTCCTATAGAGTAACAGGCAATCCATAGTTCTGGATTGTCCTGATCATTCCGTTCCGACTGCCTGCAACAATCACGAGCCCCCATGTTTCCGGTAGGGCTGTGTGATAGTCTTCGTTGTCAATGACAGAGTTGTTGGTGTTCATATGTATATAACTCATCTTCTGCAAATGTTGTATCCCACAACAGAAGCTTTTCTTCGGGCCATGTTGCGGAACCCTTGAAGGAGCCATCAATGGAGAACCAGTTGCCGAGAGAGAATCGTTGTGAATCTCTGACCCGAGAAGCACCCTCTATCTGATACTCTCTTGGATACTGATTTGAATGCTTCTGATCTGAGCCCTGGCCCAACCAAGGTATTGCAACAGACATGTCTTCGCAGAAGAAGTGCTCGCAAGAAGAAACAGATTTTGTATGTTTGGATGTTCGATGGCACATGTCATTGTTGTTCCAGACATAAACACGACAATCTTCTCCAACGGAGATTATATGTCTCCCAGTCGACGTAAAAGATGCCGACATCTGACTTCCGGACTTCGGGAGTCCTGCAACATTCAAGGAAAATATTAGTTTACAAGCATTATAACTTGAGTATCAAACACAGATGGACAGAACAGTAAACCCAGTTTTTGAGTTATAGAGCAAAAATCGTTACCTTTAAATTTACGAACAACATTTATGCCATCTAGTATTCGAAGTTTGGAATCTTTAGAAGTAATCATAACTTTGTGAGGTTCATCCTGGGAAAACTGCAAAGATGGAAAGAAAATAATAAGTAATGAATGAAAATAATACTGCAAGCAACATATATATTAGCATCTACAACTTCAGTGCAAAACCTGAATACTGGTGATTTTGTTGTCCGAAGCTTTCTTTCTGCCATGAATTTGAACCTCGGCCTCCAAATTAATGCCGTTGCCTATAACAACAGGAACGTAAAATTTGAAAATAGTTAGGTTGAATAACAAGGAACCGGAAACCAATAAACGAACGGTAGAAAAGAACTAGGAACATGGAAGAAATGTATTACCTGATACTTCATAAAACTGGCAAGTGCCTTTAATGGAACCCACAATAAATTCCTGTTAGAACAAAAAGGCATGAAATGATTACGACAGATAAAAGTTGTGAAATCTAAAACAATTACTCTAGTAGAAGAACATTGATTCAAGTATTCAGAACCAAACCTTTCCATCCGGCCGGTAACATATAGCAGTGATAATGTCCCGAGCATCCACCCAATGAACAACCCGTTTCTCGGACAGTCCCCAAATCCTAACTTTCCCATCTATAGAACCACTGATGAAGTAATTGTCATCAATGGGATTGAACTGAATGCAAGTGACTGTTTACATACAAAGATTTTGGTCAGAATTTAGACTATGACATAACATATTTCGAACTAACGGAATCGATAAACTATGAATACAAGTATCAATAAAATCACAAGATAGGGAATAATAGGATTGAGTCATTTTGTGGTTACCGTAACTGTTGTGATGAAAAATATCTAGACAATGATCGCAACCGACTTGCCATAGACAAACCGTTTTATCCATGGAAGAAGAAACAAGAACCTGCAATCAGAAAAAATGATTCAGGCATACGAAAAAATGTATAAAGGGGACTGAATCTTTATATATAATAGATTGTTATGTTTCTGCATCTACTCACATTTGAATTAGACCATGCAACATCTAAAACATCACTGGAATGGCCATGAAACTCATGCATTGGTGACTCCTCAATCCAAAAAATCTTATCAGGAATAACAACTTGAGAGGAGGCCAACTTTTCTCTGCCAAACTGAACTTTCCTCTGTCCAACGATCGACCTAAACCGCGCTCAGCCATCAAAGGTTTACTAAAGGCATCTATTGATGTGACACGCCATATACGGACTACACCATCTTCACCGCCACTCGCCAAATACTGACCATCGGGGCTAAACTTCATAGTCCAAACGAAGCCCTTGTGAGCCTGTATTTCTTGTCCCATATAAAGCTCTGAAAACTCCATGTATCCTTTCTTGTTGGACTGCACCATCATTCTATTCGTTTTATGTGTTTTGAAACTCGGTTCTGATCCCATAGACGAACGTCTGCTTTCTCCTCCTTTCCGCATGCTCAAAAAGTGTTTCCACCACTTCTTGAAGTTCTTCCTATTAACTTCAGCATTTTCAGATTCATCAAAATGTTCTTGAGTCTCCAATACATTAATCTGACCCTCGAGAGCTACAATTTGTTCTTGCTCCGGTTCATCGACCAACAAATTAGCTTCACAAGCCATTTCCCTATGACAACCAGCAATACTTCCTCCAACATTGCCAACAGGTGAAAACGAAGAACTCGGGGCAGCATCACCGCACTCTGTGATCCTCTCCAAATCCTTCATCCTTGATGACTTTGTAAACTCAACCAGATCCATTCCGCGAAGAAACCTTTCGCGTCGCTCCTCAACACTCCGAGGCTCGTCCATCCAAATCCCATACTCTAAATTCCCACCCTTTGGTCCTGCTTCGGCTAAAATCGACTCTTCAACCGACAAGCTATCTAATGAATCAAAGAACACATCATTGTCACCCTCTACAGACATCAACATGACTTGTAATCAAGACCAGTTTTTCACATAAAAACCAACTCTTTCAATACAATCCTCTAAGCGACACAAGAACACTTAACTAGAAACCCTTTGAAACCCCAGTTCACAAAGCTTTACTCAATTGATTTTGTAAAACAATGGGATTGAACCCAAATAATTCAAAATTACAAACAGGAAATAATCAAGTAGACAGTAAAACAATGACCAATGCTTGAATGGTATCCAGACTTGTACCTTGGATTCAACAGAACTCGATTTTCAACCTTAAAGAAAACTGAAAGCTAAACCCAGAAAAGCCTTGAGAAAATCTTCAAAGGAAAACCTTAAACAAACATAAGAAAAAACCCAGAATCCAAAACCAAATGTCTTATAGAGAGAATGTGCGGTTCGCCATTCTCAGCCTCGAGATTTGGGATTTTGGGAACGCACGAGCGACAACAATAAGCGGCGCAGCCTGGGAAACGATAACCAAGACTTGTGCTTTTTTGCGACAAAACTTTTTATCTTTGATTTTTGTTGGTGATGATGATTATATATAATCTACCAATATCTGTAAAAACACCAACAAGTTAGCCAAAATGAATGGCCGAACTAAATGGAGGAATTTGAAAAAAGAAGAAGGGTTTTTCAACATGAAAAAATATGGAAATTCTGGTAGAATTGGAAATATAATTCTAATGGGAATTAAATATATTCTTAGTACCCAAACAAAATCCTGAAGATTGGAAAGCAAAACTGACAATTCAGCTTTTAAGTACTGAGATGAAAAGGAAAAAAGTTTTGTTTTTTAAAATTAAGACTTTACTTTAAAGCTTACAGTACAATTGGTTCTGTTATGTTGATTAATTACGCTGCAGGAAAAGGGCATTTAATGGTGGGGGAATTAGACAACCTATGAAACACCAACAACAGTAGTAATAGGCTCAGCAACAGCAATTCGACTCATTTAAGAGCAAAGGGTCCCCAAGAGAAGAAACAAAAAGAATGGTTAAAATAATAATAACATTATAATTACAGAGTCTAGGGGACTCTAGTTCTGAGCTACCAAAGAAACCTCAACTGGTTTAAACAGATTGGGTGTTTCATTTTCAGGTAACCAAAAAGTACACACTCAGAAACCAGACTCTCTTGGGTTTGGTGTTGAAGCAGATTATGTTTTGCAATGTTTAATCTCTGGTTTATCTGATTCTGGTTTTTGAGTGTTGTTGTTTCTAGGGTGTTCATTGTTAAGATCGGATACCGCTACGGTTAACATGTATATTCTGACTGTAGTATAATTAAATGACAATGTTTAAAAATAATATATTCTAATTATATTAAGAATAAAATTTATAGATTAATTGTTGTAATATTTAGGTTAACCATGAATATCCCTAATTGTTTTTGCCATCTAGTTTGATCATTTTTTGTGTCTTGTTTTAGGAGAAATTTTATTATGGGTCATTCCCGTTACGTCATCTATAGGACCAACAAGTTAAATGCATCCATTTCATTAATTTTTCTATTTCATCTTTTTACCAAGTGAATCTTCATTAATATTTACTGTAAGTTAAATTTAAAAACAGTTTTAACCAAGTGAATTCACTTGGTAAAAAGATAAGATGAAAAAATTAATGAAATAGATGCATTTAATTGATTGGTCCCATGAATGACGTGACGAAAATAACCCATGGTATAATTTTTCATGTTTCATAATATAATCCCGGAGTTTAGAGAGAAAATTACTCAACTCAGAAAGTAAAGAAAGGTTCCATCTCTACGAATAATAATAAACACGATATGATCGAAAACATGACGAGACTCACATTTTCATGATCTAGGGGAGTAATTACGATATTATACGGTAAGAAAATAAAGAGGGGAAAGGGGCAAAGATCTAATTTTTCTTTGAGAAGGTTCCAAAAGCGTCACTTTCTTTGGTAAATTGCAGATGGGGTTGAATTGAGACCACAACATTTTCAATCTTTCATCTTTTTTGGTTTTTTGAACCCCATGATTTGATTTAGACTTTTGAGGTGTTTTGGATTATGTTGAAGATTGCCACCACCACTATCATTGCCATTGAGGGCTTTCATGTGACTATAAAATCTCATGGTACCCTGATGAAAAGGATTTGGATAATAACTCTACCTTAGGGTGCGCTAAAGGGAAAATGGAATTACATATATGTATATATATTGGTGTGAACTACATGTGTATGTATTTTCAAAAACACAAGCATGCGGTTAAAAGCTCAGTTAACACTCTTTTATCTCCCTTAAATTGTGAGTTCAATATTTATTAGTAGCAAAATTTTCTCCTTCCATTGATAATTTTTATGCTTTTTGACTTGAAAATTTTAAGATGAAAAATGCCATGTACAATAGGAGAAAAGATTTTATTTTGTTTTTATTTCATACTTTTTTCCATTGATATTTTTTATGTTTTTTCCTTATTAAGATTTTTTATATTTTAAACATATTTTATGAATTTTTAAATATAAATTAAGCATTATTATAATTTTAAAAAATATAAGTCCATAATCAAAAAAGGTAATTTTTTAATTTCTCTAGAGTTTTTATATTTTATGGTTTTGTTTAGATTTGTATTTTCTAAAATAGATTTTTTTGGTAATTTCTCTAGATTTTTTATTTGAAATTTTCTAAAAAAAGAAAATAGAATTCTAAAAATTATTTTAAAAAACAGAATTTAATAAATAGAACTCAAAATATTTGTTTATAAATGTTTTTACATTTATCGATCTTTGGGTTTTTTTTTTAAATATTTTAATGAATTTTCAATTTTTTAAAATATAACAATTATTTTTTAAAAATATATATATTTTTATGATTTTTATGGATTTGTTCACATTTTTATGATTTTATTAAAAATGTATAGAAAAAATGATGTTGTAGAATGAAAGTTGAAGGGTTAAATTGATTGAAAAATAAATAAAATGACCAAAGTATTCTTTTTCCAAAGTGAAGGAACTACATTAGATATTAAGCCTTCATGAAAAACAAAAATAAAAATGACAACCGAAAATGAGTTGCAAGTTGCAACCATGTGACAAAACAAATAACTATCCACACGACTACTTATTGGGGCGTGTGAGTGTAAGAGATCTAAAGAAAATACAAGGTAAATAAATCTTGATTATACTTTCTATTGTTTAAATATAGTAAAAAGTTTAAAAGATACATTTTATTTAGTAATGCGTTTTTTATTTATTTTTAATAACTACTTTTCGACTTATTAGCTGACTAATCTAAATTGATTTTTGTAAAATTTTATTACGGGAGCGACCCTCTTAATCCAATTTTTTTCATTCACAACATCAAAATCCGAACTTATGACGTTGCTTAAGGGATCTAATGTTCCATCCTACTTGACTAACTGATAGTTGGTTAATAATGTGTTCTTTAATATAGAATTAAGAATTTAGGGTTTGAATCTAGTCATCATGTGAAAAAAATCAGGGTTTACTTTTATTATAAAATTTCGACATTGTGAAAAGAGTAAATTGAATTGAGATGGTCATTCTTATAATAAGCTTATGTAGTATATGATTTAGCAGCTTTTGTAGTGTCCAATTTATATTAGTCAATCAATAAATTTGATACCGATAATCAAAATATATATATAAATTATAGTTTTTTTTTTCATTTTCATGGCAACCATACTAAATGATCTGGCTATCAATTCTTCTGCCCCCAATAATAGGATTAGCAGCAAAATACAACCAAAAGGAACTAATTAAATTACTGACAAAAAGTAGAACAAACAGCAAATGGGGGGAAGAAAAAGAAAGCTATCAACATCTGGTTGTTTATTTGTTTATTTCAACTGATAGATTTGAACACCCAAACTTTGCTTGGTCCATCTCTATTGCATTGCTCCTCTTTGTTGTTTTAATTACCACCTTATGTTTTCCTTTTTTTTAATGTCTGAAACTAATAATTCATTGATTATTGAATCAGCTTTGATTTGATTAAAATTACTGTGGTTGCAATGCTTAAGAAATTATGGGTTCAGATATATTTATTTTGTTGGATAAGTGTTGTTCTATTATCTAAAAAAGCAACAAAAACTTCTACAAATCACTTATACGTGCCTTTGGGCAGTTATTTCCGTAAAGAAATTATTTAATTGTACAAAGATTTTTATTTCAATTCGGATATATTTAAGTACGTAATAATCTCTTATTTAGTTAATTGACAATGGTGTAGATAATTTTAAACATTATATAAAAAAATGATGTTTAGTTTAATTGATAATCAATTCACTCTTAAATTAAAGTACTTTTTTCTTTTGTTTTGGGATTTTTCAACAAATTGACTATACATATTATTTTTTATGTTAAATATAATAATTAATAAATTCATGCATAATTTTTGTTACTATATAAAATTTATTGTATATAATAATTTTTAAAAAAATGTCATAAACACACTTGAACAAAATTCTATACAAAAAACTATTCTAATGTCACCTCAAGCTTTGTGCCCGGAAACTTGGAGAGAAAATGAGAATTCCAAAGGCTAATCTCCAAAACCAAGACAAAGAGAAGGAATCATTTTCATGCTATTGACTTTTTCACTTAATAATAATTATTTTTTCTTAGCATATATATATTTTAATTATTTGGTGATATAATTATGCCATAATATTATTAAAATCATCTTTTATGAAAGCTTAAAAAATTAAAAATAATACTCGACCATCAGTATATTGAATATAAATCCTTGAAATTATCCATTTTTCATCTCCATTAAAACCTATAAATTATAAAACCATGTGGTTTGCCAAATGACAACGAAAATATAAAGACAAACACAAGGTTGCCAACTTTCTCATCAAAGGGCAAAGGCAATGGGGGCAACAACACAAGGTAAAACCAAAAAAACAAAAGGCTGTCATTTTGGCAACAAACCCCATGCATCTTTCAATTATTTTTGGTGTTGGGTTTTCCAATTCAAATTATTAGTGTTTGGCCTGTCTAGCATTTGTTTCCTTGTTTTTCCACATATCACTTCTTTAATTTGTCCTATTTTCTTTAGTCAATAACATTGTCTATCTTATATTCTTATTCTAATTTGAGAGTGAGGGTTGAATTTAAATATATTTATTTTTTCAAATAATTATGTTTTATATATTTAGAAAATCAAATACTTTATATCTAATAGGGAAAATGTTATGGATTTAGACAGGAAAAAATCAAGACATATTGTGAAAAGATATCAAGAAAGACCAAATATTATAACAATAAATAAATTAGATAGAGAGAAGTAAAAAGAACTAACCTTGGACAACAATGGATGAACTTACTAGTGCAAGGGAAGGAAAGTCTTAATGTGGGAAGGGAGAGTCAAATATTGTGTGTCGCCAATCAAATCAAATCATATAAATAGATACAATGAATTAATTAAGTAATTCAATAATTAATCCAATATTAGCCACCTAAGGTTTGATTAGTCCCTAGCTGTTAGGGGCATATCTCCGCTCAATCTTCTCTCGATTTCCTCTCATTTAAAGCCAAAAGGTGCATGCTTCTTTTTTAATAAACCCGTTTCTTTAAAGGAAATGTAATTAGTAGACAATTAAACAACATTAATGACATTTTGCAATCAAGCCCCCATCAGCTGCCAAACTATGCTATAATCCTTTCTTTTCTTGGAATTACCTGTCTATTAAAGACTCGAGCCTCACAATCAGTCTCACTTATGAAAGATAAGTAAAAATTACCAACGGATCTAATCCAAGTGGTAAGCAGCTTGGTATCATTTAAACAGGTTTCAAGTTTAAGGACTTGTGTATGCAGAAAATTCCCGCTGAGAGATTTACCCATCAAAACTACTGCTATAATCATTTCTTTTCTTGGAATTACCTGTCTCTTAAAGATTCGAGCCTCACAATCAGTCTCACTTATGAAAGATATGTAAATATTACCAACGGAATTAGTCCAAGTGGTAAGCAGTTTGTTATCATTTAAGCAGGTCTCAAGTTTAAGGACTTGTGTATGTAAAAAATTCCCGCTGAGAGATTTATCCATCAAAACTAGGTGTGTGACGTAGGTTGATCCGGATTAATCAAGACAAAAGCCCTAAAAAATCGAGAGAGCAACAAAAAAGAATATGAGATATTACTATTCCAATACTTATGTCTGATCATCGGTTGTGATAACCTTTACTTGCATAAGCTTCTTTGTATTTAGACGTCATTTTATGATGTTATATTCAACGGGGAAAACCATGATTTTATTTCAGGGTGACAAAATAAAATTAAAATTCCCGGGAGGCCAAAGGCACAAATTTTCCATAAAAAATATTAAAATTGAAGTGTAAAATATTTAGAGGGACCATAATGACAAATTGCTCCTGATCTTCAAGGTTTGAAACACTTTTTTTTCTTGAAAAGAGTAATTTACATTAGGCTTAAAGTTTTGAAAAAAAATCAATTAAGTCCTTAAACTTTTTTTGCACTCAATTAAGTCCTTGAACCAAAAAAATTAAATTAATTAAGTCATTGAACCAATAAATTGAATCAATTAAGCCATTTGACTAATTTTGACCATTAAATCCTGACAGTTTTTCTTTAAATATTACTAGCACATAATACACTACAGTTCTATCATGTTGCATTTACAATTTTTTAAAAAAAATATATATAAATTCTATAAGTTTCTTTAGAACTTTTAAAATTTTTGAATAAAACAAAAAATTCTGAAAATGTCAAGTGGAAACATTGTGACACTACATAGTGCACCAACATGTCCAAAAACAGTTAAGATTTAATGGTCAAAAGTAGTCAAAAGACTTAATTGATTCAATTTCTTGGTTCAAAAGATTAATTGTTTTAATTTATTAGTTCAATGACTTAACCGAATGTAAAAAAAGTTCAATAACTTAATTGATTTTCCCTCAAAAGTTCAGTGATTTCTTACGCCCGTAAGCCCTTTACATTATTATTATATCTAACACTTGGTAGTATACTCAACTTAATTCTAATTATATAAAAGAAATAATAGTATTAATTTTCAAGTTTCTGTTAAAAATATTAAAAACCAAACAAATGGCTGCTATCTCCAAATTATTTGCAATCATATTTTATTCTTTATATAATTAATGGCTTCGTGTGGTAATGTCGAAAAAAGTTTGAAGTAGCTTAAGCAATAAGTATTAACTAAAATGTAGAAAAGAATTATATTTAATTTGTTACTTTTTATTAATATATTATCACATGTGTACATATCTAGTTGAATACATGAAAAAAGGTTGAGTGCAATCTTTGCCATAGAAGCGTATCAACTTTTTAGTTGTTGAGGACATATCTCCTCAAAATCTTGTATTATTTTGATGATTTCGTATCCCCATCAAATCAAGCAAAAGGTGTATTTTGTTCCTATATTGCAATTGCATCTCTATTATTTGCAATTATTATATGGCTTGAATTATTGTTTAATTAATAAAACATAATTTTACATTGATTTCAATGTGTTTTTAAATAGTAATTTGAATTATGATTAATAGGGTAAACTACATGTTTGGTATCATACCTATTTTCATATTTATGTTTTGGTCATCCAATTGTTTTTGGTAAAATTGTATCTAATGTTACGTTTTATTTCTATTTTGGTCATTACCGTTGACTTAACGGAAATAGTGATATGACATGGTATAATATTTTTTTAGTCTTTAAAACTTATCAATTCTGTCAATTTGGTCTTAATTTGAAATTAGTCAATAAATCTGTAATGTTTAAGAAACCTTTCGATTGGATCCTCTTTTTTATTTAAAATAATTTAATAAATTTAATACTCATGATTGTCATTGTCTTATCAGAGAAAAGAAATGAAAATAATACAATGGACAAAATGCTAGCTTAGATCAAACTTAGGACCTCAAGTCCCATAGCCAATGCCTAACCACTGAGCTAAGCTCATTTTGTGTTATTGTTTGGCAAAATATGTTATTTTTTGTTTTTATAATTCCATATATAAATATATTCATTGAATACAATTTTAACCTGTGACAAGCATCGTAAATTGTCAAATAAATATTTCTTAATTTCAAATTAAATAAATTAAAGTGTAGTAAAGAGAAGAAGGGTCGATCCGCAGGGACTGAGAAATTTCCAATGTTGAATTGCGTTGATCCTGTTCTAGTGAAAAATAAAGAAAGAAAAAGGGGATTAAAATTCAAGAGTGAAAGTGTTAAAATTAAATAAAAGTAATTTAAATGAATGACGGAAAAATAAAAAGGTAATAGTTGAAAACAACGATGGTAGAAATACAGCCTACAAGGCCCAACCCTTGTAACTTACTTTTCTCTCCCATAAATCGATATTCCCAAGCCTATCTCCAGAATTCAGTCCTTGCTAGACTAACCACGTCTATTGTCGTTAGCACCAATATAGCTTTAAGCGTTGGAAAAGCTCAACTCAGATTATGTTGTCTCAACGAGAATCGAACTCGGTCTCAATTTCCCTTAGCGGACCGCCACTAAGTGTGTTCACAGGAAGTCGAAATTGCTATCAGCCGATTCTTCCTCCCAACGGTAAATCAGAACAACATTCACACCAACGCGCGCTTTTTGAAATGCAAGTGTAAAGATTTTTAAAAGAAAGGCCGATTGTCAATCTAAGTTTATATAAAATTGAAAATGATATGTGCTTTTCTTTTCTCATTGAATAAATTGAGTCATCGCTAGGCCATCGGCTAATTAAAAGTTTAGCTATGCATGATCGAAATCATACTTAGCATTTTCAAAAAACAAAGTAAAAACTTAAAGTAAAAATAAAAATTGAAAATAAACCGAGAAGACTTATAAAATGAAAGAAAGAAAAAAAATGAAAAAGATACATCCTAAGCTTTACCCCAAATGGGGTATTTATATTCACACCAACGGCGAATGTTGTTGCTGATGGCTTGGCTAGGATGGTTCGGAGATCCTTCCTTTACTTGTCTCTGATCAGTGTTATTCATAGTTTTTTTCGGTTGGTTGGTTTGTTATGATCCTCTATGTGGCTAAGACATTATTATGATTGTTCATATTACTATGAGTACTCTTTTCTTCCGACTAGGTTTAGGGAGCTTTTTAATGAGGCTCATAGTAATATTTTCCTTTTCATAAAAGAATATATTTGACTTCAAGTAAAATAACTATTGTAAACTTATATTTAATTCTATGATAATGAACCTCGAGATGATTTCTGTTAGGAATTTGTTATGCGGCAAAATAACCTAAACGATAACGACATAGACCAAGACATGCACATGAGACAAGATTTAACGTGGTTCAGCATAGCCTACCTCCACGGACGAGAGAAATCAACCCACTATCAACGTAGAGAATCTGAAGAGTACAAATACATGATAATCCATGTAATTTCAAAACCCGGTGTACAAATCTCATGACTCGGTTGAACCAAAACACTTTTCCCAACATCCCTACAATGCCCATCTCTATAACGTAGGCACAATAGTTGTAGAGAACCTAAAAGTGGTTATATCTCTCCAGAGTAATTCCCCCTCTCTTGTTCTCTTATTCTCTCATAATTCAAAAGATTAAACCTAGTCTATATTTATAGACCCAAATACTTGGTCACCAAGAAACCTTATTCAATAAGATCTCTACCTAAAATAGATATTTACTCATTAAAGTAAATCCTAATTACCAAGTAATTTTCAACCACTAGAATTACAATAAATCCCAACTTAATTACCGATTAGAATTTGATTCGAAATATAACAAATCTCCCCCTTGACACAAATTTTATTCGAGCATTGGTCTTCAAGTCTTCAACAGTTTAATTTTGCGTAAGCCAAATATTCGTTGAAGCACCGCCGCCAAGTCTTCAACAACTCCAATTCTTACGTAGTATTCGTTGAAGCACCGTTGAATTTTGAGAATTAACCCCTGCAATTGAAAGCTCATTGCAACAATACTCATCTAGCATGTCTCCAACATCGCACCGCAAAATCTGCAACAAAAATTCCTCCACAATCGCGCAGCTCGAACCATAGCTCATGATACCATTTGTTAGGAATTTGTTATGCGGCAAAATAACCAAAACGATAACGACACTGACCAAGACATGCACATGAGACAGGATTTAACGTTGTTCAGCATAGCCTACCTCCACGGACGAGAGAAATCAACCCACTATCAACGTAGAGAACCCGAAGAGTACAAATACATGATAACACATGTAATCCCAAAACCCGGTGTACAAATCCCATGACCCGGTGGAACCAAAACACTCTTCCTAACATCCCTACAATACCCATCTCTATAACGTAGGTACAAAGTTGTAGAAAACCTAAAAGTGGTTATATTTCTCCAGAGTAATTCCCCCTCTCTTGTTCTCCCATTCTCTCATAATTCTAAAGATTAAACCTAGTCATATTTATAGACCCAAATACTTGGTCACCAAGAAACCTTATTCAATAAGATCTCTACCTAAAATAGATATTTACTCATTAAAGTAAATCCTAATTACCAAGTAATTTTCAACCACTAGAATTACAATAAAATTTAACTTAATTACCGATTAGAATTTGAGTCAAAATGTAACAATTTCAATAAAACATTTCTTAAATCAATTAATTATCATTATTTATAATATTTTAACGGAAAAATAAATTGATTAAAATATGAAAGTAAAAAAATAATTCATTTCAAAGTTAAATAATAACACGTGTTTGCATAATATATTATTAAAAAATAAAAGAAATGATCAAAGGAAAATATAATAAACATTCATGGAAATTATTCCAAAAATAAACTTACTTATATTAATCGAAAGGTCTAATTCTGCTTTTTAGTCCATGTATTTTTTTTTTAAATTTAGTTCCTATGCTTTTAATTCCCTCTAATTGTTAAAAACTAAAGTCAAAATTATAACATTGTTAAACTTATGTTAAAATTGAATATGTGCTAACAACTATAGTTTGACTTTTAAATCAAACATTTTGAATATTAAAATTCCACTTAAGTTTAAAGAACAATGTTACCAATTGGACTTCAATTTTCAAATCAAACAAATAAAGAGATTAAATTTATGGAAAACATATATTATGACCAACTTATATTTATATTAGAATATAATGTATTTTATAATTTAATTTGGAAGTGATTAAAATAAATTTATAAAAATTATAACTTTTAATTAAAAATAATTGAAAAAAATAAAGAATATATAATTAATAAAGGATAATTTCAATCTTTTATTGAAAATTCAATTAATTAAAAAAACCTTAGTAATGAATTTTCCTTTGACACCCTTTTTGCCCGTTTGGTTTTCCGGCCACTTTATTAGCTATGTTTTTCCTTTTTATGATCTGTTTCAGCGGAGCTTCGCTAACCCTTTGTACCGTTGGTGTTTTTTAAGAATGTTTTTTTTTTCTAATAAAAAAAGTTAAAGAAATTTCAAATTATAAGCATATAAATGGAAAATTTATCCAACCTAAGTAGCTTTGAATATTTCTCTCTCTATAGGTTAAATAAAAGTTAGCCACCAATTAGGGTGTGCAGTTTCAAATATCAGATCTGATTTTATCTAAAAAAATGAATATCCAAAATTTTGGATATTTGAAATAGCGATATGTATCCGATTTAGAAATAATCGGGTATTCGATTATTCGAATATTGGATATTCATATATTTGATTATTCAAACATATAATATGATTTAAGTATTTTTTTCAGATTTGGCGGCGTGTCTATAAAGATTTTAGATTTTCGAATATAACAAGCAACAAATTACCAAATATAACAAGATTCACATCTATTAAAATTTTGAATTTTCGGATATAACAAGCATCAAATTGCTAAATATAAAAAAATTATATCCATTAAATTTTAAATCTTGGAATAATTCGAAACTTAAAATATTGTGATCCGTATCCAATTCAAAAAATAAAAAATAGATCGAATCAACATATAAACATATAAGTCAGATCATATATTTTTACACACCCCTACCACCGATGCAATTTCAAACTTGTCAAGGAAAGATCTCCCAAAATCTAAAAATATTTGAACAACAGCAAAAAAACAAGGTTTTATATTTGATTATTAAATATCGACCCTCTCCTCCCACCACTTCAACTAACTTGATTTCAGTCATAAGAATTGCACATTCCTCGAAAGTCCCTACCATTAATTATCACTTAATTTTGTTCTCTAACTTATCTTGGTTATTAAACTTTTAAAACAATCAATTTACTCACTAAACTTTATACGTTGATCTATTTTTGTCACTTATTATTATTTTATTATTATTAAATACAAAAATTATAAAAATAAAACTCAAACATCCTAAATTCTAAACACTCCAAAACCTCCCCCACCCTCACCGGCGGTAAAAGTGACCAAAATAGGTCAATATATAAAGTTAAGTGAGTAAATTGATAAGTTCAGTGACCAAAATAGATCAGAGAGCAAAGTTCAATGATGGTTTTTGTAATTTACCCTTACTTCTATATGACTTAATTTGATTGTAACCCTTTTGTATTTAATTTAATTAAGTAAAAGCTTGTAATTTTAGTTGATTATATGACTTAAATATAATATAAAATAATATTAATACGAAAATGTATCAAATTTATTTAATACAAAATATTAATTTATAAAAAATGTATACTCATGATAGTTTAAATAAAATTATTATAATATAAAAAAGTAATAGCAATATAAGGGAATTTTAGGGGAATAATGTAGTTGGGAAAAATAATTTGGAAAATAGGGTTCTCATATCTTTATTTTGGTTTCTACAGCAAAAGGAATAGTGAATGGGAAAAACTGCTTCTACAGAAGCCGTTTAGATTTATTTAATTATTTTTAACCTTGATTTGACATGGCTGCAGGATTCAGCAAGGGGCAACTGGGTATCTTAGTCACGAACGTCTCCTGCAGAAGACGTTCGTGGTGTGAACAGTGACATGCAGCTTTTGTGCAGAAATGACCCGTGAACGTTGCCTGCACAAGTCATCTAACATGCAGCTTTTATAGCTTGCAGCATGAACGTCCCCTGCAGACCCGTGAATGTTGCCAGCAGACCCGTGAACGTGCCCTGCAGAAGCCGTTCATGCATTCGATAGTACCTTCCCTCGTTCTATATAAGAAAGGACGGTGGGTGGGCGGGGGTATTGTATTGTGAAAAAAAAACCTGTAGGATAGTAGGAGAGGAGAAGGGTTGAGGTTAGTATATTTTTATTTTACTGGGAAATTTATTAATTATTATTTTGTGTCTTTATTTATTTATTTGTTCATTATTTTATATTAATTTAGTATTAATAATAATATAAATTTTTATTTTTTGTGTAGGTAATCATTTTCATTTTGTTGAAGGAAGAAATATTTATCAAGTAGGTTAGTAAAATTTTAAGTATTTTTAGTCATCTGAAAATAGTACTGTATTAGAAATTAATTTTTAGGGATGTTAATTTCGTAATTAATTCTCTAATTCATAATATTAGGATTAAAATGCCCTTTAAATTATTGTTGATGTCATGTTTTTATATTAACGAATATTTTTAGAGGATTTAGTGACAAATGATTTGTATCTTTAGTACATATTGTAAAATTAGTATAAATTAGTTGGGTGGGGTATGGTATTTAAAAAAAAAGCTTGAAGAAATATAAAGTTTTATTTTTGAGGTTAGTATTTATATATATATATATTTAATTTATGGATAAATCAATTTATTATTATTTTGCATTTATTTATTTATTATTTTATGTTAATTTGGTATTAATATAAAATTTTATTTTTGTGTGTAGGTAATAGCATTTTAATTTTGTTGAAGAAATATATATCAAGTAAGTTAGTAAAATTTTAAGTATTTTTAGTCATCTAAAAATAGTACTATATTAGAAATTAATTTTTAGGGATGTTAATTTCGTAATTAATTCTCTAATTCATAATATTTGGATTAAAACGCCCTTTATTTCCTTTTAAATTATTGTTGATGTTATATGTTTTATATTTACGAATATTAAAGTTAGTATAAATTAGGGAAGTTGGGGAAAAATTCCATAATAAATATTTATAATATTTAAAATAAATTAATTAATCAATAAATTAAATATTAATAATTATTAAAATATACCTAAATAATAGTAGACATACGTGTTTGGAACAAATGCTAAATAAATCTAATTTCTATGTTGGTTATAGTAGTTAGTTATACTTAGATAATAGTAATTAACTACCTAAAAAATAAATTTTTTACTAACTACATGGTAATTATATAAATAATAAAATATGCCCTTATATGATATTTTATATACTAAATTTGTATACTAATAATGATGTTGTAACACGAACTATTTTAAATATTAATAATAATATTTTATAATTTTTAGCTATTTAATTTAGTTAGTAATATAATTTAGATGATATTTGCGTGATGATAATATTAGTAAATATTTTAATTTACTGTCTATTTAGTGTACTATAAGTTCTAGATGATAGTATCAAATGTTTTTATAAATTTAGATCATTGTAATTAATATTATTATATAATATTAGGGAAAAAATTCTAAACAGTTGTTTTGCAGATTAGTTAGAAATATGGCATCTCGACAAGTTTTGTTACAACTTGATCATGTTCACATCTCTTCTCATCTTGTAAGTAAACTTATAAGTTGTTTAATTATTTGCGAATTCATAATTATCTTTTGTTCAGTCTATGTAATTATTAAAATAAATTTATTACAGGACAATTATCGCTTTCAGACTCGACGAACGATTCCGAAGATATCATCTGATCGCATAGTTATTTACTTGCAGATTGCCGGATTTTATGATGTAACATTTCTTCACGGATATAAGTTGGTCCCTGGGTTGATAACTGAGCTGATTGAACGGTGGAGACCAGAAACTCACACATTTCATTTTTCAGTCGGGGAATGTACAATAACCCTACAAAACGTAGCTATACAACTTGGTGTCTCAATAAATGGGAATGCAGTGGTAGGATCTGATAGCTACAATGTATTTCAATTGTGCAATACGTTACTCGGGAAAGTACCTTATGTGTCAAATGTGAGAGAGGCACATGTAAAATTGTCATGGTTGGAGAACAAATTCAAGGTAACCGAGAACTCTACTGAAGAAGAAGTCGTTTATGTCGCGCAGGCATATATGCTTCACATTATTAGAGGTACATTAATGGTAGATAAATCTGGTAGTTATGCGCATACACAATATCTGCCATTGTTGGCAAATATTTAGCAAACACGTCAATATAGTTGAAGATCTGCTATATTGACATTTTTGTATCATGAAATATGTAAGGCGGCAGTTCTTCATAACAATAATAAGAACGTGGATATCGGTAGATGTCTTACTTTGCTTCAATTTTGGGCATGGTATAGACTTCCTTATTTAACACCGGTTTGCAGATCACCCATTGAATATCCATTTGCAGGAAGGTAATACAATGGATCAAATTTTGTTGTGAATATGTTATTGATTATTAGCTTTATCTGAAATTACTTAGAATAAAATATTTAATTTCTATGCAGATGGAGGTATGATATGAGAAACGCGGGAGTGGTGCATAATAATGTTGTAGATATACGACTCCAGATCGAATCTGAAGGAAGAAATCAGGTATCATATATTTTTTAAATACACTCCTAGCTTATTGTCTTTCACTTAATCATATAAATAAAAATATAACGTAATTTTGTTTACAGTTTATTTGGAGGTCGTACGAAAGTGAAGAAGCGATTTCTTGCATACCACGAGATGTGTGGGAATTTTCTACATTTTGGGGTGCGGTTATACCGTTGATCCATTTTTCTATTGTGGAGTATCAGTGTGATGATCGAGTGTTGCGACAATTTAATTTTTTCCAGCCCATTCCTAAACCTCCGATTGATATTGAGTATATACATACTCGAGGTTTGAGTGACGAGCTAAAAGATTATGTCATTACTCTATGGAATGATAAAACAAGCTGGCTGGCAGAAGATTGTACTCCAATTGAAACGATGCTTTTGATTGTTGTCCAGAGTACTCGGAGTGGTTTAATAATAATGGAAAACCATTCTTGGTAAGCCATGAAACGAGTCAAAAATGGCAGATGGAGCATAGATGTTCATATCAACACGTTGACAGAATATTCAAACCAGAACTTAATTAGAGCTTGCCACAATCACCGAACAAGACAACAATAAGTGCGCCTACGGATTGGTCTCCATGAGGGTTAATACATGCGCCCACAATAACTATAGAGGGGTCATCTGGACCTAGTAATCCTTGGGAACAGGCAATTCGTAGATATCCAACAATTAGTGAAAACTTATATTAGCACACTGAAGTGAACTCATCCGGACTGAGTAATGTATTCTAACAACCATTTGAGCATCATCAATCACATGGATATGGTCACAGCATGAGTGTTGATAGTATGACATCTTTGTTGTCGACTACGACCATTTCCACTCCATTATTTGCACCAAATGTCTATTCTACACCGCCTGCAATACAAATGATAGATGATCAGGTCAATTAGGATGAGCAGACTCCAATGACCCACAATTTCCACGAAGAATGGTACGAGCCCCTCGAAGGTATGATCAAACGATATCTCAACATCGACAAGAATTACCAAGGAGGAGGGAGAGATAATTTTATGGTTGTTTGAGAAACATTAAAATTTGTACAATAGATTGCCAAATATTTGTTTGGACTTTTCAAGTTTGTTTGGACTTTGATTTAATTTTGAAGTGTTTTTGGACTTTGATTTTGCTTGTACAATAGATTGTCAAATAGCTTAAAAACTATAAAATATTATTATTATTATCATTATTATGTAAAATAGCTCGTATATAACAATATTATTATTTAAAATTTAGTATACAAATTTATTTTTTTCTACCTAAATAATTTCTTTATTACTAAATAGTTAAATAATCGTATAACACTATCATCTAAGACGAAATGTATGTCTTATTTTTTAATCATGACATTAATAACATTAAGTCTAATATTTTTTCGGACTTTTCAAGTTTGTTTGGACTTTGATTTAATTTTGAAGTGTTTTTGGACTTTGATTTTGCTTGTACAATAGATTGCCAAATAGCTTAAAAACTATAAAATATTATTATTATTATTATTATTATTATTATTATTATGTAAAATAGCTCGTATATAACAATATTATTATTTAAAATTTAGTATACAAATTTATTTTTTTCTACCTTAATAATTTCTTTATTACTAAATAGTTAAATAATCGTATAACACTATCATCTAAGACGAAATGTATGTCTTATTTTTTAATCATGACATTAATAACATTAAGTCTAATATTTTTTCGAACTTTTCAAGTTTGTTTGGACTTTGTTTTATTTTTAAAGTTTTTTCGACTTTGATTTTTCTTGTACAATAGATTGCCAAATAATTTTGCGTGTACAATAATTTGCCAAATAATTTTGCTTGTATAATAGATTGCCAAATATTTCGAAACCAAAAAGCATTTTAAAATAAGTTCACATTAACAGAAAATTAAGTTGATGGCCCAACACGATTGTTGGAAAGATTGGATTTGTTCGGACACTTATTTCTTGTGTGACCTGGTCCTTTGCAAAGTGTGCAATGCTTAACTTGAACTCCTCCTTCTCTATCATCCGGATCATCCATATTCGTATGAATACGAGTGAAAGTTGGTCGACCCTTCAACTTTCTACGAAGCTTTGGATTTGGCAACCATTCTTCGTATATTAGCTCTACCGACCAATAATCTTGGTTCGGGATGATGTTGAACTGAAATCTGTATATATTTGCCATAGTATGCAACCTATAACACTCATCCGCAAAGCTGTAAGGGTCCATACGAATATGCATACATGCGGCGTGTGCGTGAGAGCAGAGGTATTTAAATGCTTGAAATTCACCACAATCACACCATCTCTGATTAAGATTTATGGTGAACATTCTTTGCTCACCTCGGACCTTGGCTTCGATAGAAAATTCAAAATTATTTGTGTCGAAAGTTCTGACTCCCATAGAGGTGGCATGAGCTTCAAGAGTGATCATTCTATCCTACAAGGTTTGAGACCAATTTTGTCCGCTGTTTATCCGGGAGTTAACTTCCTGCCCTTTATCAGACCAAATTTTACCCAATCTGAAGTAGGTCTCCCATACAATACTTGCAATTGGAAGATGGTGTGTCCTTTTTAGCACCAAGTTTATAGCCTCAGCAAGGTTAGTTGTCATATGGCCATAACGCCGACCTTCATCATAGGCTTGTGACCATCTTTCCCTGAGGATGTCATTTCCAAAATTAAATACACATTGACCGTGTCGCCTCAACTTTCTTATCCTCGCGTCGAATTTTGCTTTAACTAGTTCATACCCTATTTAAAAAAATTGTTAGGTAAATCAAATAAGAAAATATAAACTCAAAAATAAATTAATATAATTTTTATAAACAACGAATAACAATTTACCCGCACCTAAGATCTCTTTCCGTATCTGATTGTTTCTGAAATGCGTCTTTGCATTTGCCGCAATATGGCGTACACAATATGCTAGATATGCATACGGCGTCTTCCATAAACTCCTCTCTCTGTTAATAACTAATAAGAGTGCAGTTCCTCTATCTGAAATCATACAAACCTCGTCTTCTTTTACTACATGGTTACGTAAATGTTTCAAAAAGAATTCTCATCCATCAACATATTCCTTTTCAACTATGGCAAAGGCAATTGGGAATATGTTACTGTCTCTATCTTGTGCAACGGCCACGAGTAATATATGATCGTACTTCCCATACAGCCAGATACCATCCACTTAAATCACGCGTTTGCAAAATGGGAACCCTTCAATGCACGCATTGAACGCCCAGAATAACTTACTGAATATCCTTTTACCAGGAAGTAGTACGCCTTGTAAGTTACACGCCGATTTTGTTTCGTATTCTACCATGGTTCCTGGGATGAATATTTGCATTACTCGTAAAAGAGCTGGTAGATCATTATACGATTTATCCCAATCACCATACACCTATGCCATTGCCTATTGCTTTGCCATCCATGTCTTGTAGTAAGATGGAATATATCCAAGCTGATTCCTGGTGTATGCTACTAACACTGCAATTGAAATCATTGGATCCTTTTCAACCAATAACCTAGTGTAGGCACATATTAGATCGGAGTCTAAATTTATGTGGTCTTGTGATGATGATATATTTGAATAGGTGTGCTGCTCATTGAACCGTGTCACCTCCCACATCTGACTCCTCTGTCGGTATGAAATTATTATCCTCCGATGACATTTGCTCTTCCAATTAATACACCTGGTGTAATATGTATGCCTACCAGACTCAGCAACACATGATCTCGTATGCCGTTTGATGCAGTACTCTTTAACTGCCAGCTGGGTATCTTCTTTTGTTTCAAATTGAGCCTTCAGTACCAATAACCCATGGTTCGAAGATGATGAAGAACCAAATACGCGACCTTCATATTCTGGATCTCGCATTGCAACATAGTCCACCTCATACATACAAGTTGAAGGTTCATAAGCTGGATAAATAGATTCCGGTTGCTCGGGCTCCGGTTCAACATAACCCTAAACAGGCTGATCATTTCCTAACCCAAGCTTAGCAACAGCCGCAGCCCAAACATCATCTTCAACATCCAGACCGTTAGCCTTACTCGCATATGTCATAACAGCCTTAACATCGAGTAAATGAACGTCATCATCTTCCAAAATAGGCACAATATTTTCTTCATCCTCGCTGAAATCATCAAGCGATTCGCCCCAACGACCAACTACGATTTCAATGTCACAATATGTTGATGAACTCATTCTAACTAAATATTGAAGAAGAAAACAGTAAAAAACATAGATTAAAATATTGTTATTAAAATTTGTTAATACAAAAAACTTCATATATGTAACAAAAACATTAACTATTAAAAAATTTATGAACTAATTAAAATTTAATAAATGATAAAAACTTACCGGATTTGACGAGAAACCAAAAAAATTCCTCTAAATCCTTCAACAAAAAATTAATTTATTGATTACTAACATTATCATCACGCAAACATCATCTAAATTATAAAATATTATTATTAATATTTTAAATAAATATTATTATTAATATTTAAAACATCATCCCTAATACTAACTAAATAAATAGCTAAAAAATATAAAATATTATTATTAATATTTAAAATAGCTCTTGTAAACATTAATATTTAAAATTTAGCATTCAAATTTATTTTTTTCTACCTTAATAATTTCTTGATTAAAAATATTATTAACTAATTAAAATTTAATAAATGACAAAATTTTACCGGATTTAAAGAGAAACAAAACAATTTCTTCTAAAGAAGATCCTTCAACATAAATTAATTTATTGATTACTATTGTCATCATCTGAATTATAGTAGTACTAACTAAATAAATAGCTAAAAATACTAATTATTATTATTATTTAAATTAGCTCGTGTATAACAACATTATTATTTAAAATTTAGTATACAAATTTATTTTTTTCTACCTTAATAATTTCTTGATTAAAAATATTATTAACTAATTAAAATTTAATAAATGACAAAAATTTACCGGATTTGAATATAAACAAAAAAATTTCCTCTAAAGAAAATCCTTCAACATAAATTAATTTATTGATTACTATTATCATCAACTAAAATATAGTAGTACTAACTAAATAAATAGCTAAAAATATAAAATATTATTATTAATATTTAAAATAGCTCGTGTATAACAACAATATTATTTAAAATTTAGTATACAAATTTATTTTTTTCTACCTTAATAATTTCTTGATTCAAAATATTATTAACTAATTAGAATTTAATAAATGACAAAAATTTATCGGATTTGAATAGAAACCAAAAATTTTCCTCTAAAGCAAATCCTTCAACATAAATTAATTTATTGATTACTATTATCATCATCTAAATTCTAGTAGCACTAACTAAAAAAATAGCTACAAAAATATAAAATATTATTATTAATATTTAAAATAGCTCGTGTATAACAACAATATTATTTAAAATTTAGTATACAAATTTATTTTTTTCTACCTTAATAATTTCTTGATTCAAAATATTATTAACTAATTAAAGTTTAATAAACGACAAAAAATTGCCGGACTTGAAGAGAAACCAAAAAATTTCCTCTAAATCCTTCAATATAAATTAATTTATTGATTACTATTATCATCATCTAAATTTTAGTAGCACTAACTAGTAACTAAATAGCTCAAAAACTATAAAATATTATTATTAATATGTAAAATAGCTTGTATATAACAATATTATTATTTAAAATTTAGTATACAAATTTATTTTTTCTACCTTAATAATTTCTTTATTACTAAATAGTTAAATAATCGTATAACACTATCATCTAAGACGAAATGTATGTCTTATATAACTTACTAATTAGTTAAAAAATTTATCCGAGGTTATATTACCAACTTAATATACTAACTAAATAACTAAAAAATACTTAAAATTCAGATTTTTTGTTAAAAATAAAAAAACTTACTTGACAATTCGCTGAACAAAATATACGACCAAATCTAAAATTTTCTCCAAAGTATGACAAGTCTTTTCTTCAACAAAATTAAATTTCCTACACAAATAAAAATTTATATTAAAAAATTTTATGAACATAAATAATAAATAAACAAAAAAATAAACATCCCTAAAAAAATACCTAAATTGTCTTCAACCCTCTTTATTGTTTATCATTCGTATCCATCCTTCAGAGCCGTATATGCATTATATAGAGAAAAAAGAGATAGCCTCCAATATAGCCTCCAATAATGCAGCATGTGCAAGAGGTTGGCAGCAATTATTGATGCATGAGCAGTTCATTCACCGTCACTGTTCCTTTTACCGTAGAAACTAAAATATAGCAATGAAAACCCTATTTTTCAAATATTTTTTCCAAACTTCATTATTCTCCTAAAATTGCCGCAATATAACATACGAAATTGTAAATATACGAATAAAAAGGTTAGAATGTTAATTTAATATTTAAGAATATATGTAAATATTTCTTTGACTTTTCTTTTCGTTTGTTTTTAGCCTGCCGCGGTTGAGAGATGTCACTCATCCATTTGATTAAGAAGATTTAATTTTGTTTAGGAGGAAAGATGGCATTCCCTCGAGATACGAATATCCCTGCTTTAATTACTTAATTAATTTTAAATAATAATTGAAAATAGGCAATTAAAGCCAATATCTGTACGAGTCTCAGTTTATGATTTTCTTTTAACATATGCACTATCAGTTTTTTTTAAAGAACTAGTTTCTTTCTATAGGTATTTTTTTAATAGTCTAAAGATAGCATATGTTCATAGATATTCTTAACCCTTTGACAATACGTATATACTAAGTAGACAAATGGATTTGAACCGTGTCTCTTAAGATGAACATCATTCACTTTCCACTAGGACACTTGTTGGGTTCCTTTCTATAGGTATATTGTACGTATATTTTAAAAACCAAACTACACTAAAAGTGTAACTCAAAATTAATACAAATTGTAATTTAATATTCACGAAATTTTATCTATTAATTTTTTTGTTTAAAAAATGTTATATTATATTTAAGCAGAGATGAAGCCAAGATTGAATTATGAGAGGGCAAATTGATTAGCTTTAAAATAAATATGGTTCTAAAAAATAATCCAATCATAAAAATTAAAGAAATTAAGGTTTAATTTTACTAATTTTAAAAGTAAAAGGTCTTACAAAGTGATTAAACCAGAAAAATATGAGGTCAAAGCTTAATTTCATTAATTTTAACTTTAAGGGTTTTAAAAAATAATAAACCAAAAAAATTTAGGAGAGACAAAGACTTAATTAAAATGATTTTATAACGGCCTAAAAACAATTAAACCATTTAAGTTTAGGTGCAATTGCCCCTCCCATCCTTCCGCGTCTCCGTCCTTGTGATTAAGTAAAAATAATTTAAAATAATAATATTGTCGAAACGATTATTAAGCTCGATGATATTTTTTTCATTAAAGTTTATTAAAGTATGCGTGTTTGTTTTTTTTCGAAAAAAATACAAAATTTTCATTAAAAATACAATCTTCATCGATCTTTTACGATTAGGTGAGATGATATACCCATAAAATATCTTTAAAAATAGTTTTAAAGTCTTGAAACCAAAGAAAAAACAAGTCTGTTGTCTTGATTGTTGGAAGTTATGTGAATTTAACTTGGACTTTTGTTTTTTACTGTACATATTTATTTTATGATTTGTTATTAGAATTCGTAGCTCTCCTTTTTAATAATATTTTTTTATTTTTTTCTTTTTTCTTTTGTTTCTTTGTGTTCTAAGTTTTTCAATCCATATTTGTAATTACAATAATACATATATTACCAACTCAAACATATGTTATATGTTATTTTAAAGGTATTTATATCAATGAACACGGACGGAGCTATGTTATGTATGAAAGAGGTTTTTGCTTTTTCTAAAGTATAATTGTATTTGATGTCTCTTTTAATTTAAATAGTAATAATATAATAATTTTACCCTTTCCAAATTTTAAATTTAAATGTTACTTAAGACTTTTGTCCCTCTCAATATTTGATATAACTCCATGCCTCTCGATGAAACTCATATTTCTGAAAAAAGGTACGTTCATATTGAGAAATTATGACAAAAAGAGGACAAATTTTCAAAGTTAGACAATTTACGTATTTATCTCGTATGTGTGTTTGATTTGATGTTAAACTTATTATTAATCCAATATAATTATATTTGTATAGCTTTTACGAAATAATAAATTAAATTATATCATTTTCAGTTGCTCTTGCCATGTTTATTTATTGTTTAGCCATTTATTTCATCACTCTATCAACAACAATGGCAGGTGCAGTAATTCAGTAAACCCCATAAGAGAGTAACTGTATCTTCATTTTTTAGAAAATATGTTTAATTTAGAGTTATTTTTTGTTTTTAAAAAAATTAGTTTAATATATAAAGGAAAATAAAATAAAATTTGCATACACATTTTAAACAAAAAAATATTTTAAATATTCGTTCTTAAATTTTCAAATTCATCTATGATTAACAATGTCACAAAGTACAATACTAAGGATGTGTTCAGTAATTCTTTTCCAACGAGGGCTGGAATGTCAAACGGAAAAATAATATCGAAGATGCATATCGTGCGCGTTGAATGGGCTTTTTTATATTTTTTTTATCTGATTTAGTATCCAAATGGCCGTTTCGTCACAGCTGAAAAAACTATTTTTTCTACAATAAAACGTTTGTCCTTAACATGCGTTTAAGGCTCTGTTTTTTGTTGCTTTTGAAAAATAATTTTAAAAGTGTTAGAAAGTGATTTTAAAAAATTAATTGTAAAATTTTTAGTGTTTGACATTGCTGCCAAAAAGTGTTTTTGAAAACATAAAATGTCAATTTTTTTAAAAAATGAACGTAATTTTTTTGATCAGAAACATATGATTTATTGCGTAGAATCATACATTGCAAAACCGACCAGTGCCTCGTTAAAAACCCCCTAACCCTAGTTAGAGGAAAAGAGTACACCGATCGATTAAACCGAAACAACAAAGACAAAACATCCAAAACACAAATCGCATGCCACCCAAGGACACTCGAACATACTCCAACCTCAGCCTAAATAACCACCCCTACACCAAACCCATCCTATCAACCACAAAGCAAAACCTCAAACATCAGACCGAAACAAAGTAGACATGTCCACACCCTCCTTAGCTAAGATGTCAGCAACCCCATTAGCCTCCCTATAAACGTGTACAAAACAAACATCCCCTAACTCCACAAAAGCCTCATCAATCTCAATAAAAAAAGCTCTCATAAATTCCAAGGCCACCGATCAAACTGAGAAATCCAACCAAGGACAATTTTAGAATCAGACTCCACCAATAGCCGAGCAGTCCCCTTCCACTATGACCGACAAAACAAATTTAAAGCAAATGCAATGGCACGGAGTTCAGCCTCATTCGACTCCATCGTCCCCAAAGGACCTGAGAAGAGAGCCAGAATCGTACCTGATGCATCCCGTAAAACACCTCCGTAACTTGCCGGTCTCGGCTTACCCCGAGCAAACCCATCAACATTGAATTTAACACAGTGTATAAGAGAAGGAACCCAACACACGGCCACTCGTGTGCCTAAACTAGCACAAGGCGGCACACACCAACAAGGGCACGACCACCATTGCGCTTCATCAACATAATCTGAATCACGCGCAACGCGAATCCAAAACAATGACCTCAACTTGACTAGGAAAAATAGTTCCCCCATCTCTATTCGTTTACCATTGAACACGGCCTCATTCCGACCCAGCCATAATGACCAGACTAAAGCCGCCACACTCGCAATCCACCATTGGCGGACCGTCCCAGTAAATAAACAATGAAAATCAACTTCAATCATATCCTTCAATGACCGTGCAAGCGACAAACAAATGTCCCACCTCCGAATAAACCAATCGCAAACCCTCTGAACAACCGGACACGAGAACAAAATATGATCAAGCACTTCATCCGCAAAATTATACCATAGCACGAGCCTTGCCCTTCCTGTAAGACAATACCATGCTGCCGCAAGAAGACAAATGTGGGCAGGCGTTCAAGCTCCACAAACCATAGGAACATTTAGATTTTAGGCGAAACCAAAATTTTCCATACAAAAATGAGACCTACATCGCAATCGCCAATACTCTCCAGCATCAACTTGCTTGTTAGGGTCTGCACCAAAAAGCATCCATTTAGATTCGGTTTCCAAAATAATTTGTCCTGTACACCAGAATGCAAACGAAATGGCAGCACCAACACCCATAATTCATAGAGAGAACATAGCTCAAAAATTCTTAACGCATGACGAAAGAAAGCCTCTCAATGAACATGATCAAACGAGCCATTGATAGAATAATCCCGAACCGATGCCAATGTATTCGCAGCTATAGAAAACAATCTTGGGAAAATCTCCTTCAACGGGTCCTCTAAGCACCATGGGTCGTGCCAAAACAACACAAGGTTCCCCTCCCCAAGCTTCCAAACGAAACTCGACAAATCCATAAATGATCCCACATTAGGCGAGGCTGTTGAGCAAACAATTTGTATCCAAACCGATGGCATAGAACTCAACCTAGCTGTATTAAAACGTCACTGCGGTACTGTTGCCCCATACTTAGCCGTAATCATAGCTCTCTATAAAGACGACGACTCTGTTGCGTATCGCCACGCCCATTTTGACAATAATGCCAAATTGCGAATTTGTAAATCGACCACCCCTAATCCTCCTAAGTGACGAGTCTACACACTACGTTCCAATTCACACGAGACATTTTCCACTTCATCTCTATTCTTCCCCATAAAAAGGCACTACGTATCCTATCAATTCTTGCAATCACACCCCGCGGCATCACAAACAACCCCATATAGTAGACCAAAAATGAAGACAACACCGAATTTACCAACACTACTCTAGCCGCGAAAAACAACGAAGAGCATTTCTAACCTGCCAGCTTCCTTCGAACCCTCGACACCACATGATCCCACATCACCTTGCTTCGCAGATTCACACCCAACAGGAGACCCAAATAGGTAAATGGTAGCTCGTCCTTTTGACACATTAGCACCTCGGCAACTGCATCAAGCAAGGCCGTATCTACCCCAAAAGCAAACAACGATAACTTTTGAAAATTAATCTTTAACCCCGAACATGCCTCAAAACAATGCATCACCCGTTGCACCTCCTCGCTACCTCAAGAGACGCTTCAAAGAACAAAATAGTATTAGTGGCGAACTGAAGATGTGAAATCACGAAGCCATTGGCCACGATAATACCACGGATCTCCCCAACCTCACAAGCCTTCTCTATCAAAACATGTAATGCTTCTGCAATTAAGACAAAGAGCAAAGGGGATAGGGGATCACCTTGTCTCAAACCTCGCCCTATGCCGAATTCTCGAGTAGCTGACCCATTAAGCAACACTGATATCCTCGCCATTGAAACACATTCACGGATCCAAGAACACCATATTTGATCAAATCCCATCCTACACATCACATCCTCGAGGAACGACCACCGAACACAATCATATGCTTTGGCGAAATCTAATTTCAAAATAAAACCAGTCTGCCGAGAACCGGGTTTGCGCAGTGAATGAATCAGTTCATTTGCCTAAATGATGTTTAAATTCGTTCTCATAAAATTTATTAACATTATTAACTTTTTAAATATTAATTCAATATATTAATAATTATTATATTTAATATATTTAATAATTATTGTATTAACTCAATATATTAACATTATTAACTTTTTAATATTGTTTTATAATATTAAAGTTTTTATTATTTATTTTTATTTAAAATATTAATTTTTAATATTATTTTAATAATTATTATATTTAATATATTTAATAATTACTATATTTACCATTAAAATATTAATTTAATATAATAATAATATTTAATATTATTTTAATATATTAGTATTAATAATTAAGGGTAAGAAAGTAATTTCACATCCAAAAATAAATTTTCACCCCAAAAGTTAGAAATTTTAGCTTTTGAGGTTAGGTGAAAAATCACTTTTTTTACTCCCAAAATAAATTATTTGGCATTGCTTTTGATTTCAAACTAACTTTTGAAGGCACCGGCAATTTTAGGAGAATAATGGAGTTGGGAAAAATATTTGGAAAATATGGTTCCCATTGCTATATTTTGGTTTCTACGACAAAATGAACAGTGGTGGTGAATAAACTGCTTTTGCAGAAGCCGTTCATGGTTATTTAATTATTTTTACTCGTTGCCTGCAGGATTTAGCAGAGGGCAGCAGGGCTCAGCAGTGAACGTTTTCTGCAGGAGGCGTTCGTGGCTTGAACAGTGTGAAGACACCCGTGAATGTGCCCTGGACAAGTCGTTCAGTCTTTTCCATGCTGCACCATGCAGCTTTTGCAGCATGTAACTTTTGCAGATGAACGTGCCCTGCAAACTCGTGAACGCACGGTTGAACGTGCTCTGCAGAAGCCGTTCATACAACACTCTCATCTTCTATATAATGAAAGGACGGGGGCTGGGGTGGGGGGGGGGTATTGTATTTTTTTTTTAAAAAGTTGGAGGATAGTAGGAAGAAGAGAAGGGTTCGAGAAAAAGGTTAGTATTTTTTATTTTTGGGGAATTTATTAATTATTATAATTTTGTCTTTATTTATTTATTATTTTACATTAATTTGGTATTAATATTATAAATTTTTATTTTTGTGTGTAGGTAACTATTTTAATTTTATTGAAGAAATATTTATCAAGTAGGTTAGTAAAATTTTAAGTATTTTTATTCATCTGAAAATAGTATTGTATTAGAAATTAATTTTTAAGGATGTTAATTTCGTAATTAATTCTCTAATTCATAATATTTGGATTAAAATGCCCTTTATTCCTTTTAAATTATTGTTGGTCATATTTTTATATTAACGAATATTTTTAGAGGATTTAATGACAAATAATTTGTATCTTAGTACATATTGTAAAATTAGTATAAATTAGGTTGGGTGGGGTTAGGGTATTTAAAAAAAAAAGCTTGAGGATAGTAAGGGTTCAAAAAACTTTTGAGGTTAGTATTTTATATATATATTTATTTAATCCCATAAATCAATTTATTATTATTTTGCCTTTATTTATTTATTTATCATTTTACATTAATTTGGTATTAATATAAATTTTTATTTTGGTGTGTAGGTAATACCATTTTAATTTTGTTGAAGAAATATATATCAAGTAAGTTAGTAAAATTTTAAGTATTTTTAGTCGTTTGAAAATAGTACTATATTAGAAATTAATTTTTAGGGATGTTAATTTCGTAATTAATTCTCTAATTCATAATATTTAGATTAAAGCACCCTTTATTCCCTTTTAAATTATTGTTGATGTCATATTTTTTATATTTACGAATATTTGGACAAAATATTCCATAATAAAAATTTATAATAGTAGACATACGTGTTTGGAACAAATGCTAAATAAATCTAATTTCTATGTTGGTTACAGTAGTTAGTTATACTTAGATAATAGTAATTAACTACCTAAAAAGTAAAATTTTTTATTAACTACATTGGTAATTATATAAATAATAAAATATGCCCTTAGATGATATTTTATATACTAAATTTGTATACTAATAATGATGTTGTAACACGAGCTATTTTAAATATTAATAATAATATTTTATAATTTTTAGCTATTTAATTTAGTTAGTAATATAATTTAGATGATGTTTCCATGACGATAATATTAGTAGATATTTTAATTTATTGTCCATTTAGTATACTATAAGTTCTAGATGATAGTATCAAATGTTTTTATAAATTTAGATCATTGTAATTAATATTATTATATAATATTAGGAAAAAATTCTAAATAGTTGTTTTGCAGATTAGTTAGAAATATGGCATCTGAACAAGTTTTGTTACAACTTGATCATGTTCACATCTCTTCTCATCTTGTAAGTAAACTTATAAGTTGTTTAATTATTTGAGAATTTATAATTACCTTTTGTTCATTCTATGTAATTATTAAAATAAATTTATTACAGGACAGTCATCGCTTCTGGACTCGACGAATGATTCCGAGGATACCATCTGATCGCATAGTTATTTACCTGCAGATTTCTGAATTTTATAATGTAATATTTCTTCACGGATATAAGTTGGTCCCTAGGTTGATAACTGTGCTGGTTGAACGGTGGAGACCAGAAACTCACTCATTTCATTTTCCAGTCAGGGAATATAGGATAACCCTACAAGACGTAGCTATACAACTTGGTGTCCCAATAAATGGGAATGCAGTGGTAGGATCTAATAGCTACAATGTATTTCAATTGTGCAATAAGTTACTCTAGAAAGTACCTTATGTGTTAGATGTAAGAGGGGCACGTGTAAAATTGTCATGGTTGGAGAACGAATTCAAGGTAACCGAGAACTCTACTGAAGAAGAAGTCATCTATGCTCTGCGGGCATATATGCTTCACATTATTGGAGGTACATTAATGGCAGATAAATCTGGTAGTTATGCGCATACACAATATCTGCTGTTGTTGGCAAATATTCAGCAAATACGTCAATATAGTTGGGGGTCTGCTATATTGGCATTTTTGTATCATGAAATGTGTAAGGCGGCAGTTCTTCATAACAATAATAAGAATGTGGATATCGGTGGATGTTTTACTTTGCTTCAATCTTGGACATGGTATAGACTTCCTTATTTAACGCCGGTTTGCAGATCACTCATTGAATATCCATTTGCAGGAAGATGATACCATGGATCAAATTTTGTTATGAATATGTTATTGATTATTAACTTTATCTGGAATTATTTAGAATAAAATATTTAATTTCTATACAGATTGAGGCATGATATAAGAAAAGCGGGAGTGGTGCACAATAATGTTATAGATATACAACTACAGATCGAATCTGAAGGAAGAAATTAGGAATTATATTTTTTTAAATACACACCTAGCTTATTGTCTTTAATTTAATCATATAAATAAAAATATAACGTAATTTTATTTATAGTTTATTTGGAGGTCGTACGAAAGTGAAGAAGCGATTTCTTGCATACCACGGGATGTGTGGGAATTTTCTACATTTTAGGGTGCGGTTATACCGTTGATCCATTTTTCTATTGTGGAGTATCAATGTGCTGATCGAGTGTTGCAACAATTCGATTTTTTCTAGCCCATTCCTAAACCTCCGATTAATATTGAGTATATACATGCTCGAGGTTTGAGTGACAAGCTAAAAGATTATGTCATTACTCTATGGAATGATAGAACAAGCTGGCTGCCAGAAGATTGTAATCCAATTTAAGACGATGCTTTTGATTGTTGTCCATAGTGCTCGGAGTGGTTTAATAATAATGGAAAACCATTCTTGGTAGGCCATGAAATGAGTCAAAAATGGCAGATGGAACATAGATGTTCATATCAACATGTTGACAGAATATTCAAACCCGAACCTGATCAAAGCTTGCCACAACCACCAAATGATACAACAATAAGTGCGCCTACAAATTGGTCTCTATAGGGGTCAATACATACACCTACAATAACTGTAGAGGGTCATTTGAACCTAGTAATCCTTAGGAACAGACAATTCGTAGATATCCAACAATTGGTGAGACCTTATATTAGTACACTGAAGTGAACTCATCCGGACTGAGTAATGTATTCGAACAACCACCTGTCCATACAACATTTGCTGGTAGGTCATCATCTTATCCAGGCCAGGATGATGATGTATACATAACACTATTTGAGCATCATCAATCACATGGATATGGTCATAGCATGAGTGTTGATAGTATGACATCTTTGTTGTCGACTACGACCATTTTCACTCTATTATTTGCACCAAATGTGTATTCTACACCGCCCGCCATGCAAATGATAGATGATCAGGTCAATTAGGATGAACAGACTCCCAATGACCCACAATTTCCATGAAGAATAGTATGAGCCCCTCGAAGGTATGATCAAACAACATCTCTACATAAATAAAAATTACCAAGGAAGAGGAGATAATTTTATGGTTGTTTGAGAAACATTAAAACTTGTCTTCTTTTTTAATCATGACATTAATAACATTAAGTCTAATATTTGTTTAGACTTTTCAAGTTTGTTTGGACTTTGATTTAATTTTGAAGTTTTTTTCGACTTTGATTTTGCTTGTACAATAGATTGCCAAATAATTTTGCTTGTACAATAGTTTGCCAAATGATTTTGCTTGTACAATAGATTGCCAAATATTTCGAAACCAAAAAGCATTTTAAAATAAGTTCACATTAACAGAAAATTAAGTTGATGGTCCAGCACGATAGTTAGAAAGATTGGATTTGTTCAGACACTTATTTCTTGTGTGACCTGGTCCCCTGCAAAGTGTGCAATGCTTAACTTGAACTCCTCATTCTCTGTCATCTGGATCATCCATATTCGTATGAATGTGAGTGGAAGTCGTTCGACCCTTCAACTTTCTACGAAGATCTGGATTTGGCAACCATTCTTCGTATATTGGCTCTACCGGCCAATAATCTTGGTTCAAGATGATGTTAAACCGAAATCTGTATATATTTGCCATAGTCTGCAACCTATAACACTCATCCGCAAAGCTGTAAGGGTCCATACGAATATGCATACATGCGGCGTGTGCGTGAGAGCAGGGGTATCTAAATGCTTGAAATTTACCACAATCACACCATCTCTGATTAAGATTTATGGTGAACATTCTTTGCTCACCTCGGACCTTGGCTTCGATAGAAAATTCAAAATTATTTGGGTCAAAAGTTCTGACTTTCATAGAGGTGGCATGAGCTTGAAGAGTGACCATTCTATCCTACAAGGTTTGAGACCAATTTTGTCCCCTGTTTATCCGGGAGTTAACTTCCTGCCCTTTATCAGACAAAATTTTACCCAATCTGAAGTAGGTTTCCTATACAATACTTGCAATTGGGAGATGGCGTGTTCCTTTTAGCATCAAGTTTATAGCCTCAACAAGGTTAGTTGTCATATGGCCATAACGCCGACCTTCATCATAGGCTTGTGACCATCTTTCCCTGGGGATATCATTTCTAAAATTAAATACACGTTGACCGTGTCGCCTCAACTTTCTTATCCTCGCGTCAAATTTTGCTTTAACTAGTTCATACCATATTTAAAAAATTGTTAAGTAAATCAAATAAGAAAATATCAACTCAAAAATAAATTAATATAATTTTTATAAACAACTAATAACAATTTACCTACACCTAAGATCTCTTTTCGTATCTGATTGTTTTCGAAATGCGTCTTTGCATTTGCCGTAATATGGCGTACACAATATGTTGGATATGCATACGACGACTTCCATAAACTCCCCTCTCTATCAATAACTGATAGGAGTGCAATCCCTCTATCTGAAATCATACAAAACCCATCTTCTTTTACTACATGGTTGCGTAAATGTTTCAAAAATAATTCTCATCCATCAACATCTTCCTTTTCAACTATGGCAAAGGCAATTGGGAATATATTACTGTCTTCGTCTTGTGCAACAACCATGAGTAATATATGACCGTACTTTCCATACAGCCAGGTACCATCCACTTGAATCATACGTTTCAAAATGGGAACCCTTCAATGCATGCATTGAACGCCCAAGATAACTTATTGAATATCCTTTTACCAAGAAGCAGTGCACCTTGTAAGTTACACGCCGATTTTGTTTCGTGTTCTACCATGGTTATTGGGATGAATATTTGCATTGCTCGTAAAAGAGCTGGTAGATCATTATACGATTTATCCCAATCACCATAAACCTGCGTCATCTCCTTTTGCTTTGCCATTCATGTCTTGTAGTAAGATAGAATATATCCAAGCTGATTCCTGATGGATGCTACTAGCACTGCAATTGAAATCCTTGGATCCTTTTCAACCAATAACCTAGTGTAGGCACATATTAGATCGGAGTCTAAATTTATGTGGTCTTGTGATAATGATATATTTGAATATGTGTGTTGCTCATCGAACCATGTCACCTCCCACATCTGACTCCTCTGCCGGTATAAAAATCTTATCATCCAAGGACATTTGTTATTCCAATTAATACACCTAGCGTAATATGTATGCCTATCAAACTCAGCAACACATGATCTCGTATGCCGTTTGATGCAATACTCTTTAACTGCCAGCTGAACATCTTCTTTTGTTTCAAATTGAGCCCTCAGTACCAATTCCCCATGGTTCGAAGATGATGAAGAACCAAATACGCGTCTTTCATATTCTGGATCTCACATTGCAACATAGTCCACCTCATACATACGGGCTGGAGGTTCATAAGCTGGATAAATAGATTCTGGTTGCTCGGGCTCCCATTCAACATAACCCCAAACAGGCTGATAATTTCCTAACCCAAGCTTAGCGACAGCCGCAGCCCAAACATCATCTTCAACATCCAGACCATTACCCTTACTCACATGTGTCATAACAACCTCAACATCATCAGCATCGAGTAAATGAACGTCATCATCTTCCAAAATAGACAATATTTTCTTCATCCTCACTGAAATCATCAAGCGATTCGCCCCAACAACCAACTACGATTTTAGTGTCACAATATGTTGATGAACTCATTCTAACTATATATTGAAGAAGAAAACAGTAAAAAGCATAAATTAAAATATTATTATTAAAATTTGTTTAAACAAAAAACTTCATATATGTAACAAAAAAATTAACTATTAAAAAATTTATGAACTAATTAAAATTTAATAAATGATAAAAACTTACTGGATTTGACGAGAAATCAAAAAATTTCCTCTAAATCCTTCAACAAAAATTAATTTATTGATTACTAACATTATCATCACGCAAACATCATCTAAATTATAAAAATATTATTATTATTATTTAAAATAAACATTATTATTAATATTTAAAACATCATCTAATACTAACTAAATAAATAGCTAAAAAATTATAAAATATTATTATTAATATTTAAAATAGCTCTTGTAAACATTATTATTTAAAATTTAGTATACAAATTTATTTTTTCTACCTTAATAATTTATTGATTAAAAATATTATTAATTAATTAAAATTTAATAAATGACAAAATTTTACCGGATTTGAAGAGAAACCAAAAAATTTCCTCTAAAGAAAATCCTTCAACATAAATTAATTTATTGATTACTATTATCATCATCTAAATTATAGTAGTACTAACTAAATAAATAGCTAAAAAATATAAAATATTGTTATTAATATTTAAATTAGCTCGTGTATAACAACATTATTATTTAAAATTTAGTATACGAATTTATTTTTTTTACCTTAATAATTTCTTAATTAAAAATATTATTAACTAATTAAAATTTAATAAATGACAAAAATTTACCAGATTTGAATAGAAACAAAAAAAATTCCTCCAAAGAAAATCCTTCAACATAAATTAATTTATTGATTACTATTATCATCATCTAAATTATAGTAGTAATAACTAAATAAATAGCTAAAAATATAAAATATTATTATTAATATTTAAAATAGCTCATGTATAACAACAATATTATTTAAAATTTAGTATACAAATTTAATTTTTTCTACCTTAATAATTTCTTGATTCAAAATATTATTAACTAATTAAAATTTAATAAATGACAAAAATTTAGCGGATTTGAATAGAAACAAAAAAAATTTCCTCTAAAGCAAATCCTTCAACATAAATTAATTTATTGATTACTATTATCATCATCTAAATTCTACTAGCACTAACTAAATAAATAGATACAAAAATATAAAATATTATTGTTAATATTTAAAATAGCTCGTGTATAATAATAATATTATTTAAAATTTAGTATACAAATTTATTTTTTTCTACCTTAATAATTTCTTGATTCAAAATATTATTAACTAATTAAAGTTTAATAATGACAAAAATTTACCAGATTTTAAGAGAAACCAAAAAATTTCCTCTAAATCCTTCAACATAAATTAATTTATTGATTACTATTATCATCATCTAAATTTTAGTAGTACTAACTAGTAACTAAATAGCTCAAAAACTATAAAATATTATTATTAATATTTAAAATAGCTCGTATATAATAATATTATTATTTAAAATTTAGTATACAAATTTAGTTTTTTCTACCTTAATAATTTCTTTATTACTAAATAAAATAATCGTATAACACTAAAAAAAATGTATGTCTTAAAATTTAGAACTAGTTAAAAATTTTAAAAAAAATATTAAACTTAATATACTAACTAAATAACTAAAAAATACTTAAAATTTAGATTTTTGTTAAAAATAAAAAACTTGACAATTCACTAAGCAAAATATACGATCAAATCTAAAATTTTCTCCAAAGTATGATAAGTCTTTTCTTCAACAAAATTAAATTTCCTACACAAATAAAAATTTATATTAAAAAATATATTAAAAAATTATAAACATAAATAATAAATAAACAAAAAATAAACATCTCTAAAAAAATACCTGAATTATCTTCAACCCTCTTTCTTGTTTATCAATCGTATCCATCCTTCAAGCCGTGTATGCATTATATAGAAAAAAAAGTGATAGCCTCCAATAATACAGCATGTGCAGGAGGTTGGCAGCAATTATTGATGCATGAAAAAACTCCTCCTGCAAGAGCCGTTTAAGGAAAAACAAAAACCAGCAGCAGTCTAGAAATAGTTATAATACACATGAAGGGGGAAAGAAAACTCTTACACCTGCAGCCATGTCAAATCAGAGTAAAAATAATTAAAATAATCATGAATGGATTTTGCAGAAGTAATTCATTCACTGACACTGTTTATTTTGCCGTAGAAACCAAAATATAACAATAGGAACCTATTTTCCAAATATATTTTTTTCAATTCCATTATTCTCCTAAAATTGCCGAAGCCAAAAACTAATTTAAAAAAGCAACAAAAAAAAAAAACCAAGGCCTACGAATCGTTGCTTAACGAGAAGGGCAGTACAGCATAAACATCAAATCACATAATATAAATAAAACTATTTTATCCAACAAAATATATGTATATTATATTCTTGTACCAACCATAAATCTTAGGAGCAAGGATTATGTGGCCACAACGATTCGGACTGGGTGAAAAAAATTAACATTTAAATAATTGGCAGCTTCATGTGTCCTTCGTCCAATGGTTTGTAGGCCTTTTTTGCCCAGTTTACGATAAAAAAATGTTGGAGTTGGAATGGAACACGTTGCTGCTTCTATTTTCTTTCATTTCACTTAATCCACCTTTACTCAAATTTTAGAGTTTCCATATTAATACGTAGTTAAGTGTATATATATTTGATGTATGGTTTTTGTTTAGAATTTGTGATTATTCTTTCTAACGATGTTGTATTTAAAATTCGAATTAAACTTTTTGCTGAGAATATAATGTGTCTTATAACTGCATCTAACATTTATTTTTTTCGCAAAAAAAATTATTTTTATTATTGGAAAAAACTTACCAAAACAGTAGGTAAAGATCGAAAAAATCCGAAGATAACAACGATACACCGAAACATAAAAAGCACGTATTACAATACATCTAGGACTCAAGATAAAAATTACAAAAAAAACTTCTCACGAGTCACGTCATACATCCAACACTTGTTGATGGTGTATATATATGTTTTAAAGTCATCTGTTTATATTTTTTACAATATGATACAAAAGATTCGTTTTTGGATGTGCTACGGTCGATACTTTAAAAAACAAAGCAAAATTATAAAATTTGATGAAAAGGAAATGCGTGAATCCGATTTTTTTACCCATTTCCATCAACATCGAACCAGATGGCGGTTTTGAAGTGTCGGAGTGGAGAGCGAGTCACTTGTTTTGATTTAGGTAAGCAATGAACGTGTGTTGTCCGGTAAGAGTAACGTTTTGGCAATATCACTTTTGAACACGTTATGCACACAGGGAATTATCCTCTTCACTACGTTGCACATTTTGCTTCCTCTAGTGTTGATGATGGTTTCTTTGGATATATAGGCCAAATAAAAATTAATATTTAGAATATAAGAAATGTTGAAGGATATTTAGAGATATAGACTATTTTTTACAGTGCAAAGGGAAGACGCCACATTTTATTATTTTTTCTACAAAGACGTTACCTGCAGGTGACGTTCTCTAGTTTTTTTAATATTAAAAAAAAGGACGCCACCTGCAGGTGACGTCTTAGTAAAAATAATAATAATAAATGAAAGACGCCACCCTTGCACTGTAAAAAATGGCTTATATCCCCAAATATTCCTCAACATCTCCTATATTCTAAACATTAATTTTCATTTGGATTATTCCCCAATTTTAGGCGTTGATAATAGTTGTGTATAGTGGTCACCAGGCCTGTTTCTATAATTTTGGTGATTTAAGGACGAATTTAAAAGTTGCGTTTATAATAATAAGTATTGATGAAATATATAAATTTTAAGAGTAGATATGAAAATTAATTTGTTTGTAAATTAGACTCCTACTAATAAGTATTGAAAAAATTGAATTCTAAAAATAGACGAATAAATTAATTTGATTGTAAATTGAGGCATAATAGCAAGTATTGGAAAAAAAAATAGAATTTTAAGTGTAGTAATTTGCTTGTAAATTGGGTATCTAATAATAAGTATTGAGAAAAATAGAATTTTAAAAGTAGACAAAAATAAATTAATTTACTTGTAAATTGAGCCCTAATAATGAATATTGAAAAAAATTAAATTTTAAGAGTAAAAAAATTAAATTGCTTGTAAATTGGATAACAAGTATTAAAATAAATTAAATATTAAAAATAAACAAAAAAGTTAATTTACTTATAAATTAGATCCTAAATAATAAATATTTGAACTTCTTACTTATGGGCCATAGGCATGTGTCTCTCTCGCCCATACCCAGATACGACTACGGTGGTCACAACCTCCTACGTGTAATCATCTTTGGTTTTGTAGGTTTAAAAAAATCATTGGTTTTGTAACGGTTTTAACATTTTTTTCATGCATCTTTTTTTTTTGCTCTTTTTTTGGAATTTTTTTTAATCGTATATATTTTTTGTATAATCATCGATACTTAATTTATTGGTCAGTTAACTTAAATTGTATATTGTAAGAGTTATTATGGAGGTAACCTTTTGAACTCAATTTTTTCATTCATAATGACGGAATTCAAATCTCTAATCTTATTTAAGAACACTTTTATATATAATAGTTCTCTTAATATCCGATATTACTTCAATACGTAAATATGATATAAACATAATAATTAAAAATGATAACGATTTAATACAATTTTTTAAAAATAAAATATAACGCAAATGTATATAAAGGACAAAATTTATGTTTTTTATACAATATTTTTATATATAATATAAAAATAATTCATGAATTATTAAAGGAATCTTCGTAAGAAAAAGTAAAAGATGTAATATAATTGGACTTTTGATCCAATTAATTTTGTTTGGACTTCTTCGAAATTAGACCGGCCAACTTTTCGTGGACTTTCATTCCAGGCTCATAAAGGCTTACTTTAATTTGTTTTGATTTTTCTATAATTAATGATATTTAATATATTAATCGATTAGTTCAAATTATATATTACAAATATTATTATAAATAAAGATGGCTATTTTACTAGTACCTGAACTTATAAGGTCAGGTTTTTAAAATATTTAAGTTCGAATTAAGTTTTGTGAGAGATATAATCACGTTCGAATCATGTTGAATTTTGTGAGAGAGATAATTAGGTTTAGATCAGAGTTGGATTTAAAGTATAAATATAGGACCCAACTCGATGTATATAATTACAAAATATCATTATTGTTTGAAATATTATGATCCATATTTGAGGTTCGGGTTGCATATTAAATAATCATATAATATAAAATTTTAGATATATAGATATTCATATAGTAGTATTTTCATGCAATGACGTGTTTTATGTCTATCATTTTTTTTATCTATTTTATGATTCATATTTGAGGTTCTGATTGTCCCTCCTAACCATGTCTTTTTTAAGATTTAAATCTTAACTCTCCTCGTGAAAATGTAATATGTTTTACTATTATAACCGCACTAGTTAAATATAACTTAATTTTTTTTTTTATATTTTTCATGTCGCGTGTGATATTATAAATGTCAAAATTAGACCATTCCAATGTACTTTTCACGCCATATCTCAACTTTTATTTCACCATTCATATTTGAGGTTAAAGTTGTTCCTCTTAATAATGTCATCTCTAAGATTTAAATCTTAATTCTCTTCATAAAAGTGTAATATGCTTTACCATTATAATCAAACTAGTTATTATAACTTAAATTTTTATATTTTTTCATACCACGTATGATGTTATTTACGGATGAGCATCCGATCGAGTCGAGTCAAAAAATTTCGAGTTAGTCGTGTTGATGAGTCTTATTTTATAATTCAAATTTTATTTGAATTTTTTTCGAGTTGGGTTTATGAAATCCGAGTCGAGTCAAGTGAAGTTGTTCAAGTTCTTGTTCAAATTTAATTATTATCATTTATAATGCTATGATATAATTAGTTCTAGCTTAAACGACTTTCTATAACCAGATACAATACACATATATATTTCTCTATATTTTTTCATATGTGTTATATATCATGCAAAATTGAGGAACTAAACTCGAAATTGAAAACTGATCCACTAGTTACTAAATATTTTGAGTTATTCGAGATTATATTTATTTATTTGAAATTTTTTCGAGTTGAGTCGAATTTTGCTCATCTCTAATATTATCAATGTCAAAATTATACCGTTCCAGTGTAATTTTCTCACCATATCTCAACTGTATGTTGCTTCTAAATATAATTATTTTACCATTAGGAGTGCACCTACTTGTTTTTTTAACCAGAACAAGAATAAAAAATAAATTTTATTAAAAATAAAAAGAATTATAAATATGACACACCTCAAAATACAAATAATTATGAAAAATAGACAAATATACATGGGTGTGAAAGTAAGAAAAAAAATTATCACTTATTAGAAGAATTCGTATAATCTTTAAACTAAAATCCAACGATCATCTATTTCAATCAAAACGTTTATAAATAATAGAAATCTTTTCACTGTAAAATATTCGCACTACTAATTGTGCACACGGACGGAGCCATGTTTAGTATGAGAAGGGTTCTTGTCTCTCCTAAATTTTTTTTGTTATGATTGCATTTCAGATTTTTTTTAGTTTAAATAATAGTAAAATAAAATTTTTATTTTTTAAATTTTAAATTTAAAAACTTAATAAATCTTTATCCCTCGTAATGTTTGATTCTAATTCCATATGCATCTCCTTGTAGAAAGGCGAGCATTTGATTTTTCTTTTCTAAAAGTGATCCCTTTTCCTTTTCCTTTCTCCCTTACCTTGCATTGGATTTGCCTCTCCCAAATCTTTCTCTCCCACTCACCACCTTTTGTTCATCAAAACCCTCCAAAAAAACATAAGTATAAAACCCTATCAAATCCCAACATTGCTCTACATTTCCTTAATTTGTTACTCTCCATTACAAGTTTAAAACCTGAGCACCGTGATGGCTCAATCTACAAGGCAACTGGTTCTACTTGTCTGGCTCTTCTTATTCTCAAGTTTCCTAGTTTTCTATTGCCATGGCTCAAGAACCACCAAGGTTTTCAGAATCCACCCAAAATCTGAATACACAGGCCATTTTCTAGGGTTCTTGCCCAGACATTTCCCTATTCCAGCTTCTGTCCCTTCAAGGAAACATAATGAGCTTGGCTTACAAACTTGGGCATCACCATGAAGATCTACTTAGATTCCTCTTAACAGCAAAAAATAGGTGATTATGACTGTTTTTTTATGGGAGTTTCTTTTTAGTTTAATTTTTAATTTTCTTTTTGGAAATGGACACAAGTTGGTGGTTAGTGTATGTGGACGGGGTTGATGACATTGTTTGTCAAAGGTTTGTTTGAGTGAGAAGGTTCGTTTGAGGAGAAGCTGAAAATGTCAACTTTTTTGAAATGCATGTTTGAGATCAAATCAGACGCAAAGATGCCCATTTGAAGCACTCTCTTTGACCGTTCGATATTACTTCGCCGTTCGACAAACACTCATTTGAAAAGCATTGCTAAACGGACCTATAGTTGTTTTCGATATAGGAAAGTAATAGCATTGAACTTCTAATTTCATTTTAATTTTCTCATTTTTAGGATTTATACGAGGAGAAATATCATGTATAAAGAAGATATAGTTGTTAATACAGGAAAAGAAAAACAAATCTGATTTTCAGTTGTATTTTGGATCTTCTTTTCAACTTTTACCTTTTCATTCTCATTGAATCCTTTGGTTTTTTTTTTTAATTATTAGAACGTGCATTATGTGCATTTGTAATTGTGATTATATTTGTAATTTAAAATGTAATATTTTCTTTTTTAAAAGAAAAAAGAAAAAAAATATGAGAGTTAATTGCACCATACATCCCCAAACTATGACATTCATTCTAAATTGGTCCCTAAACTTTAAAACATTCCAATTCCATCCTCAAACTATGACATTCATTCTAAATTGGTCCCCAAACTATTGAGTATTTTAGTTTCATCCTTAAACTATGACTCTCACTCTAGATTGGTCCTCAAACTTTTTGAACGTTCTAATGTCATCCTCAAATTATCGTTTATATCACATCATATTATTACATAATACACATCAGTGTTTCATGACAATTAACAATTTTTGTAACAGTTTTATTAACATAAGATATTTTTAAAAAATATATTGATAATTTGGGGATGAAATTAGAACGTTCAAAAAGTTTGAGGACCAATTTAGAATGAGACTCAAAGTTTGAGGATGAAACTGGAATGTTCAAAAGTTTGGGGACCAATTTAAAATGAAGATCATAGTTTGAGAATAAAATTAGAATATTTTAAAGTTTAGTGACTAATTTAAAATAAGTGTCATAGTTTGTTTTGGGATTATACTTGGTAATTTTAAATATAATCTATTTCTTTTAAGAAAAAAAAATATTATCTTATACTCCTAATAAAAGTGGATTAATACTCTTATATTATAGTTTAGTTCAAAGATGTTCGACTGTGCTAGATGTGTTGCTGGTACATAAACTTTATTTTACATTTATCAGCGGTCTCAATAAAAAATATTATGTTTAACATATTCGAATTTGAGTAATTTATCTAAAAATATATATATTATTAAAATTTATTTTTCCATCTATCTATATATACGCACGCATAAATATTTCTATGACAAACATAATATAGCAATGAATTTCCCTGAGGTACAATGATGAAAAATGTGGAGTAACTTAATAATAAAAAGGCAGGGAAAGCAACAATTGACCTAATCATCATAAAAGGTTTTCTTCTTTATATTTCACATCATATTATCAAAACATATCCGAATTAAAAACTTGAAAGCCTCTATCGATTCCAAGTTCTAGTGATGACTCATTAATCAAGCCTCCATTGGATTCCTCTTGAAATTTTTGATTTTATTTTTTTTTTTAATTTGAAGGCAATCTAGTACATATGTTTACAATTAATTATTGTTCAATTAAAATTTAATTATAAATCACACAAATAATAATTTAAAATGATTATTTTTGAACAAGAATAAGAAAATGTATTTTATTTTAAAAAAAATTACAACAAATACAACACACTCAAATCATAATTTTTTTTGAGGATATGTCTCTTGAAAAAAAAAATTAAAATATGTAACTCAAAGGATGTGAAAGAAAAAATTTATACCTTCACTTAAATACATCGTTATCTTTTATAAAAAAATCCAATGACCATGAAAATCTTCGTGCTGAAACCAATTAAATCCATGATTTTTATATTCCACTAATTTCACTTTTGCTTCGAGTTTTTCATCTCTGGTTCAAGTTATTTAATGCCCAAAAATTACTTTTTGGATTAGAAAATGGCATTCATTATGTTAAAGAAAACCCAGGTAATCATGAACCAAATATGTTTCCTTTTTGTCACGTTTTGTCGTTAAAAGAGGGTGAATAATCAACATTTTTATGCTGCAAAAAACTCTGCTTTCATTACCCGATGAATTGACTCCCAAATTTATCATGGTAATGGCCAATCCACTATGGGGAGATGATTTCATTGCCCTAATTAAGGGCAGTACTTAATGAAAACAACACAATTCAAACTTAAACTATGCAAAGAAATTAATAATGATCAATCAAAGCTGTAAAGCAAACAATGAATTTATGACTTCAAATAAACTTGTCCATGATCTAGGTTAGGCTGGATCATATTCACAACCTGGTGATTACAAAATTTTATGTTTAGGTTTCAATCGAGTTTGATTAAGTGTTTCTTTTCGTTATTTAAATAATAATAAACTATAACAACTACCAATTGGTCTAGTGAGGTTAAACGTTATTGAATTCTAAAATTATAAGTGAAACAAGTTGTGATATTATTACAACCTGAGCAAATATAAACGGACTCGAAAGTTTGTTTCAGTATTTAGTATATTAATATATTTATAATTAAATTTGATAAAAATGTTTATTAAATAATAATTTGAATGGTTTGAATTATAAAATTTAATGTAGAATGACATTTTTCCCTATGACTTCATTAGTTTAGTTGTTTTAGCCATTAAACATTTATTCTGTTGTTTTTGACCTCGATATATTTTTGTCAAATTGATCCAAATGTGTCATGATGATAACACTAGTCGCCTTATTAAAATGTTTTAAAGGTCCTTATTGAAATGTTGACAATAATTGTTTTGTTTTTTTTCTTTCATGTCATCAAAATTTTAAAAAATAAAAATATTAGAAACAATTATATCAATATTTTAGTGAGGACAAAATTGTTATTTTAATGATGTGACAAAAAAAGAACAAATTTTTTTGATCCGCAAGTTGTATGATTTTATTAAAGATGAATCATACAAACTGTATTATAGTTAGAGGCTTCATTAAAAATCTCTCTAAGCTTAAAATAAAGGAAAAGAATACCCTATGACCATGAAAGAAGACACAAAAAGAAAGAACAAAACAACATCCGAGCCTCGACTCAATCACCTCGAGGAGATCAACCAACCCCACAACCAACTCACCCAACCTCTAAATCACTAGACAACCCCAGAGCACCCATTGCTAGAACCATAAACAAAACCTCGCTCCTATAACACAACAACGCACACGACACCATCAGCAGCCAACCAAATAGAAACAAAACAGCACCTAGACCCCACAACTTACGACCAAGCTTCCACCACCCCAGCAACAGCCAACCCTTCAAACATCCGCAAAGTTCTCAAATCAAGTCGATTCCGCATCAAAATCAACAACAAGAATCGAGTCGTGGTCCACCCCTCCTTTGCCAACACATCCGCAAAAACCATTGGCCTCCTAATAGACATGAGACAAACATAAGCACACTAAATTCTCAAATATCGAGTCTATCGCCACAAAAATATTCCAATAACACCAAGGATGACGCTCTCGGTGTAACACCCACCCAATCACTATACTTAAGTCTGATTCAACAATCAAATTCCCAATATTATACCAACAAGAGCGGACCATCAAAGACAATGCATACTCCAATGCTCGAAGTTCTGCCTCATTTGAATCTATGACACCTAAAGGACCAGAAAAGATGCCAAGAATATTCTCCTCATGGTCTCGTAGAATCCCTCTAAAACCAGTAGGGCCCGGCTTCCAGCGTATCGTACCGTCAACGTTAAATTTCAAAGCTAGAGGAAAAGATGGAATCCAACAAACACCTACCCTCGGATCTAATACTGTTGAGACCGTATTACATAAACGGGAACACTTCCACCATTGCGTTTCCTCAACATAAAACTCAACATTTAATGTTCGAACACAATAAAAGGACCGCATTTGGACCATGAAAAAGACTTATGTAATCAGCAGCCTCTTGCCATTAAAAATTGCCTCATTTCTAGCCAACCAAATTGACCATAACAAAGTTGAGATGCATGCCACCTACCATTGTCGCAACAATCCCCCAAATGAACAATGAAAACCGAAAAGAAGCAGATCTTTCATAGATCGAGGCAAAGGTAAACTCACATCCCACCATTGTAAAAAGCTTCCCCACAATGAACGAATAATTAGGCAAGAAAATAAAATGTGATCTGCTTTGTCCTCACCAACACTACACCAAACACATCTCCCTTGATCCTCGGGCAAAATAATCCTTTTTCATCGCAAAAACCTGATTGTCGGCAAGCGTTCCAACCATACAAACCAAAGGAAAGATTGTACCATTGGTGGAACAAGAATTTTCCATACAAAGTTCACGCTGATGTCTCCATCACCCACTCCGTCCACAATTAAAATTTGAGTTAACGCTTTTACCGAGAAACACCCGTGCTTATCTGGTTTCCAAATCAAAGTGTCTGTAATCTTACTACGAAGCAATACCGATATCACCAATGACCATAACTCTTGCAGCAAACGCTCATCGAAAACACGCAAATCCCTTCAAAAATATGAAAGCCAATTGGAATGTGCAAACGATCTATTCACCGCATACTCGACAACCATTGCAAGCTTATTTGTCGCAATTGAGAACGACCGTGAAAAGATATCTTTCATTGGTTCCTCGATACACCACGGATCCCACCAAAACAAGACTTTATCGCCATCCCCTACCCTCTATACAAAACTCAATAATCCCATGTACTCTCTCACTTTTTCACTACAAGCTGCCAATATAATTTGTTTCCAAATTAAAGACATGGTCCCCAATCTAGTAATGTTAAAACGCCACCAAGGGGTCACCTCACTATACTTCACAACAATTAACGACCTTCATAATGATGTTGTATCATGCGCATAACGGCATGCCCATTTGGAAAGCATGGCCATGTTTCTCACACGCAAATCGACCACCTCTAGTCTACCCAAATATCGAGACCGACAAACAGAGTCTCATCGCGTATGACTTATCTTTCGTTGTAATCCCACACCTCTACATAAAAAAGCTCACCTAATTTTATCCAATTTAAAAAAGTAATCATTTAGGAACGACAAACAACCCCATATAATAGATAGGCAATGACGAAAGGATTGGGTTAACAAGAGTAACGCGAGCGACAAAAGTCAACGATGCTCGCTTTCATCCAGCTAATTTAACACGAAAATTATTTATCACCGGATCCCACATCTCATTCCACTTCGGATTCATTCCCACAGTCATTCCCAAGTAACGAAAAGGCATATTACCTTGCTCATACTCCAAAATGTATGCAACCTCCAAAAACAACTCATCTGTTACCCTAAATGCATACAAGGCCGACTTATGAAAATTAATTTTCAATCCTGAACAAGCTTGAAACCCGTCCAAGATACCTTGAACTCGCTTTACACATTTAATCGATGGCTCAAAAAATAATATGCTGTTGTCGACAAATTGCAAATGCGAGATGAACAAACCATTTGCCACTTTAATTCCTTGAATCAATCCAGCCACTTTAGTATTTTCCAAGAGTTGATGCAAAGCCTCTACAACATTAACAAAAAGCAGCGGTGATAATAGATCCTCAAAGGCCTGTAGCACGCTCGGATCGATCTTCTGAAACCGTCAAGAGGGTTGATTTTCGCTCTTTGATGAATTAGCTAAAACCGATAAAAAAGGTAGATAATTTGCACAAGGATTTTAGAGTGGTTCGACTACCCAACATAGTCTACATTAGCACACCACTAAGGATTTACCAATTCACTATGAATTCTTTCCTTTTTACAAGCTAAAGAGGAAACCTTTACAACCCTATCTTTTACTGGCTAAGATAGAACCACTCTAGTTTTTACTAAGGCTAAACTAGAACATCTCCCTTTTACAAAGTTTGTTTTGGTAAACTAAATACCTCACAAGGTGGGTGTTTACACAATTGAGCTCACAAGAAAAAGTGAAAAGATTTATAATTGAAGCACTCTCTAAAACTATGTACAAGAGAAATGAAAAAAAAAAGATTTAGACTCAAATTCTCTTGATCATCTTTCTTGGACGTATTCTCTAACCATCTTCAAGTGTTCAAGGTCTTTTTTAGGGAGTGAAACGAGTTCTTAGCCGTTGGAGACCGTTAGGGATCAATTGGAGCCGTTGGGGATAATTTCTATGCTGAATTTCTTAATCTGAAGCTATAGGTATTAGTACGCGGGTGTACGTATCGGTACACTCTTTCTTATAGAAATAGTGGTTGTGCTCTGATCAGCCTGTGCGTATCGGTACGCTTATATAACATATCGGTACGACCTATCATGGAAATAGCTGTTGGGGTAGTTAAAAAAATAGGGGTATCAGTATGCTTTAATGCGTATAGGTACGGCTAAGTCTGTACTAGTACAAATTTTTGGTTATGGATTTTTCTTGTAGCTGAAACCCTAACAGGTATCGATACGGTTGAGGCCGTATCGGTACGAGCCTTAAGAAATCTCAGGTTTAGCTACTTAAAAGTATTTTGAAGCCTTCCAAAACCTTTTGAAAACACATAGAACATATTTTCAAGTTGTTTGGACTTAAAATCAGTTTTGAAATCTTTTCAATTTAGTCCAACACTATTTTTCAATTATTATATCAAAACAAATATCCTAACAATATCCCATTTTTGATATAATAAAACCAACTTGAAAAATTATTTTAGTGATTCTTCCCATTTGAAATATAATTTCTGAATAAGAGAATTTTATCAAAGTGTTAAAAGCTCCCCCTTATTCATTTAAAATTTCAAAATTTCAAACATTTCTCATCTTTTTGTTATATCAAAAATGATTCAAACTAAGTTTAAAAAACCTTAAAGTACCGTAACAATGGAGAGGAAAAAAATTTGACAAAATAAGAATTTTGTTTTAAAATTGGCTCATCTTTTCTCAAAGCATTCCAAATTTTTTTGGCTCAAATGCTTGACACTTAAAAATATTGAATTTTATCATTAGATCAAATCAATTTAAAATCTCTTGAAACTCAATTATCCAAGACTTCAAAACAAAATAATAGATAACCAAATAAATAAAAAATTGGCATAGAGGTTACCCATCTTCTTCATTTGTGTGACTAGAGCATTCCAAAATCTTTGCTATCATCATCATTGCTCCAACACACCTACAAAAGATATTTACTTGATTTTTGGTATCCAAATTGCTTTGGATCCATTTACATTAGTCACAATGTCTCTAGTTCCCTTAGGAACCCATATTTGCCTAATTTTATAAGACTTTCTATTTCTTATAGGACAAGTATTTATGGAATGACCATGATAATGACAATGTGGGCAATTTGTCATTATGGGATTAGATGAATTATTAAAAATATTTTCTTTTTCTTTTGTTAAGCTTTCAAGCTTAACCTTCAAATCAATTTTTTTTGAAAATCTTCACTCATAATTTTTGAAAGCTCTAAATCATTTTTCAAAATTCCATTTTGGCTTTCAAAATCGATTTTTGATTTCAAAAGAAAATCATTTTCAATCTCAAGTTTTGAAATTATTTTCTTGAATTTGGAATTCATGGTCTCAAATTCAAAAAATAATTCATTGAAAGTATCTTGTAACTCATCAAATGAATAAGAATTTGAATCATTAGAGTTAGAAGATACCTTTAACCCATCGAGAGCCAAAACACCATCCACCTTAGGGATTGAGAAGAGGTTTGCACAAGATGAAGCATCATCTTTCTTCCCCCTTCTTGTTACCGTAGAGTTTCTCAAGCTTCTTACATATTTCTTCAGTACTTTTGCACGTGGAGACCTTCTTGGAAACATCTTCATTAAGGCCACAAAAAAGAATGTGCATGGCCTTGGCCTTTAGCTTTGCCTTCGTGTCATTTGTACTCATTTGCTTTTTCTTCTTCTTAGGAACTTTTAAGTATCCATCTACAATGATATCCCAAACTTCAAAATTGAGAGATTTGATGAAATACTTCATGATATTGCTCCATTGGAAGTATGTTTCTCCTTCGAAGAGTGGATGACACAAGATAAAGCGACCATTTTCAAATCTTGCCATTTTCTTGAACGGTAGACTTCGAGCAAATAATCTTTACTCTCGAATATTAGTCCTTCGATGGAGATGAGGCTATGATACCAATTGAAAGACCTGTAGCACGCTCAAATTGATCTCCTAAAACCATCAAGAGGGTTGATTTTCGCTCTTTAATGAATCAGCTAAAATCGATAAAAGGTAGACAATTTGCACAAGGATTTTAAAGTGGTTTGACTACCCAACCGAGTCTACATCCACTACCTGAGCACACTACTAAGGATTTACCAATTCACTATGAATTCTTCTATTTTTACAGGCTAAAGAGGAAACCTTTACAACCCTATCTTTTACTGGCTAAGATAGAACCACTATAGTTTTAACTAAGGATAAACTAGAACCTCTCACTTTTAAAAGGTTATTTTGGTAAACTAAATACCTCACAATGTGGGTGTTTACACAATTGAGCTCACAAGAAAGAGTGAAGAGATTTATAATTAAAACACTCTTTAAACTATGTACAAGAGAAATGAGGAATTAAGATTTAGACTAAAATTCTCTTGATCATCTTGCTTGGATATGTTCTCTAACCATCTTCAAGTGTTCAAGGTATTCTTTTAGGGAGTGGAATGAGTTTTTAGCCGTTGGGGATCAATTGGAGCCATTTGGGATAATTTTTATGCTGAATTTCCCAATCTAGAGCTATTGGTATCGGTACGCGAGTGTGCATATCAATACACTCATTCTTATGAAAATAGCCATTGTACTTTGATCAGCCTGCGTGTATTGATACGCCTATATAGCATAAGCTTGCGTGTATCGGTACGCCTATATAGCATATCAGTATGACCTGTCATGGAAATAGCCGTTGGGGTTGTTAAAAATATAGGGGTATCGGTACGCTTCAATGCATATCGGTACGACCCCTTCGTACGGCTAAGTCTATACCGGTACATGTTTTTGGTTCTGGATTTTTCTTGTAGCTAAAACCTCAAAAGGTATCGATATGATTGAGTTCGTATTGATACGACCTTAAGAAATCTCAGGTTTAGCTAATTAAAAACGTTTTGAAGCATTCCAAAACCTTTTAAAAACACATGAAACATATTTTCAAGTTGTTTGGACTTAAAATCAGTTTTAAAATCTTTTCAATTTAGTCCAAAACTATTTTTCAATTATTATATCAAAACAAATATCCTAACAGATCCCCTTGCCAAATCCCACACCCTATACCAAACTCTTTCGTAGCCTAACCATTTAACAAAATTTACAACCGCGCTGCGCTGATGCATTCCCAAATCCACTGCCTCCAAACTGAATCAAATTCCATTTGAGCCATCACATGATCCAAAAACTGCCACCGAACGCAATCGTACGCCTTAGCGAAATCCAATTTTAATATGAAACCGCCACCTTCTGCTGCCGAAGCGAATGAATCACCTCATTGGCTAATAAAATGCCATCCACTATATGTCTTCCCCAAACAAAAGCAGTTTGAGTGTTACTAATAATTTGATTCAAGACCTTCTGTAACCATTGCGCCAACGTCTTAGCTAGAATCTTGTAGACAAAATTAATGAGGTTGATTGGTCTAAAATCACTTAATTCCATCGGGGAAACAATCTTCGAAAGAAGTACCAAAAATGTAGAACTAACATCATGAGGCAAAGTGGACGTCTCAAATAATCACTGCATAAAACGCATCATATCAACTTGGAGGCAATCCCAACTTTTCTTAAAAAAGCTCCAAACTAAATCCATTAGGACCGGGCGCTTTCGACCCATCACAACCCCTAATAACAGCCCAAACTTCCTCATCTTGAAAAGGTGTTGTCAAAGCAGACAAATCCGCATCATTAACTTGTTTGAAACTCGCCTCAATCCCCCACAATGCCAATCGAGCACTCGCAGCAAAATGCTTACGAAATTCACTCACCACAAATTTATACAACTGATTTAGGTCCGTTACCCATATTCCATGAATTCGTAAGCCCATTATATTATTTCGCATTGTACGAATCTTTCCTATTCGATGGAAGAACCCAATGTTCTTGTAATACCCAAATTTTGACCGGGTATAATAATAATAAATAAATACAGTACTATATAAAGCCCAAATAAAATAAAGTCTGCATTCCATATTTTACAATATCCATTACATTTCAAAAAAGCCTTCAAACTAAAATTACAAACATACAAGGCCCATTTTTAACCCATTTCACAACTAAATTCTACCCAATTACATCTCAGACTAAAGAAGCCCAAGAAAACACAGTTGTGTTTCTTTGTTGCCCAAACCCGCCACGTGGCACTCTGCCATTGGCTCTTTCATGTTTCATTTGGATCAGACCAAGCTGGAGCCCAACTGTCAACAAGCCATTGATCTTTGACGTTAGCATCCATCCCAGTTATAAATACCCTACAGAGAAAAAAAAAAGCAATTAATGATGTCAATAATAATTACACAATTATTACTCTAATAATTGAGGAGAGAGGAAGCCGAAGAGTTACCAGAAATATCAAGGGTCGCTGGAGAAGACAAACAGTTGCCAGATTTGTCATCAGATCTACATCATCAAGATCGAAAGGTAAATCTCTCCCTAATCCTTTACTTCCCTACAATATAAACAAGAAAAACGTCAGATCTAGGTTTTTTTTAAAAAGAATAATAAATAGTAAGTAAATAAGGAAAGTCGTAGAAAACTTATCTCAAAGTTTGTCGGAATGTATTCAAAGTGGTTGTCGGGGAGAGTTTAGGATTTGGAGGGGTTGAAAATGATAGGTTTGGTGAGGTTACGGGTATATCTAGGGGGAAGATGGGAGTTCCTGACGGATCGGGTAGGTTAGGTGGATAGATAAAAAAAGGGACGACGGCCAGAAATAGCCTCACGGCGGAAGACGATGGTTGGAGTTAGGTTAGGGGTGGCCGGAGTTGCAGGATTGATCGGAGTAGGCTAGGGTTGACCGAAGATGATGATCGGAAGAGGCTGGAATCACCTTCGGCGGTTGGCAAACATGCCAGAAGGACTAGAGACGGTGGTTAGGATGGAGTAAGGCTAGGTTTTTAAAGTTCATTCGGTTTGGGATGAATAACTAAGAACATGGAAGGATTTTAGAGGTTTTTGATCTTGGGAAACAGGTTAGGAAAAAAGTTTTGGAGTTTTTGGGATCAAAATGAGGAAGTATGAAGAACAGAGGATGAATTTATGACGAAAATGAGATTTGATCAAAGAGAAACATGAAATGTTTTGTTTTGGTTGTTCATGGTGGATTGAATAGGGAATTTCGGATGAATTTGGGAAGAACATAATGAAGAACAAGGATTTATATCCGTTTTAGGCTAGGTTTTCTGGAAATGAGAGGTTAGGTTGAGAGAATTTAGAGTGAGAGAGAATAGATTTTAAGAGAGAGAGAGGGTGTATTTGTGAAAATAGCTGAGTTGGCTCGGGTTCAAGCCATTGAATTTGGATCGGGTTTACCCGCGTATCCTTTCGGTTTTTACCCAAACCTTTCATTTCTTTCAATTTGGTCCATTCCCCTTTTAATTTGTCCCTTAGATTTTATAGGCAATTCAATTTAGTCCTCATTCCTCTTAGATTGAACCCCAAACTTTTTATTTTCTCAATTTAGTCCCCGTGCTTTGTAATTGAATTCCAGTTTTAATTTTTTTCAATTGGATCACTTTAAGCTTTGTAATTAAGGCATTAAGCTTTGTAATAGTTTCAATTAGGTCCCTTATTAATAAAAACAATTTTAATGTTCAATTTCTTTTAATTTAGCCATTTATTTTATTTGTTTAATTTAATTAATATTATTAATTTATATGTGTGATGCATGTTTTAAATTGAGCATATAGAGTTATATGTTAGATAATTAAATACAATTAGTTTAATTAATTAGAGCATTTCCCCTAGGTTTTTTTAATTAGGATTCAATAATTAAGTAAGAGAAATAATTGTAGTAATTAAAAATATATTAAATATAAACTTTAAAATCCCAATTTGGATGGTGTTCCATTGTTTACAATAGGGTGTTATCTCAAAATGAATTTTAATGAATATATTTAATATATTTATACTTATAATTGGATATTAAATTAGTTTCTTTTTTAATTGACATTAATAATTAATACATTGTAGTTAATTAAATATATATCGAATAGAATCTTTGAGGCTCAAATTTGAATGGTGTTCCATTGTTTACAATGGGGTGTTATCTCAACATTGGTCATAAAGATGTATATTCGATATATATTTTCACTTATAATTGAATAATAAATTGTTAGAGACTTAATTAAGACTAAAACTTTAATTAATTAGAAGAATTAACTGATTAGGAATATAATTAATTTAAGGGCTTTACATATATGAAATGTGTTCAAGAAATTGGCATTTTCTTATTAAAGCCATTAAATTAATTAATATTCATAGCATAAATAATAAATTAATTAGATCCTTTTTAGGAATCGTACTTAAAATTGACAAGACAATAAAAGAACATTCATAAAAACCTTTTATGTTGGAAATTCATTTTTAAATACGAATAGGGGTGCCACCTAACGGGGTGATTTTAATCTCGTATTCGAACAAAATGATTTTCCTTATAAAAGGATATATGCATTCGGAATCTAAATTCAATTAATAATTATGAATAAATTAAATTCAAATAATTATTTAAAATGCCAAAATACCACGTAAAATTAAAGGTACCGATAACGAGCGTTTGTAGGGCTAACCCTTCCCTACACGTAACTGACTCCCGAACCCAATTTTTAAGACAGAATCTCTGG